>JANBXA010000069.1:8302500-8395000 GCA_030556225.1 Cricetiscus sungorus | reverse complement strand
ATCCTGATTTGCAAACCCATCTCACGAGTGAGGGTGGACAGATTCCTGGGAAGAGCGATGGCTTAATTAATGGTAATGCTGAGGCTGTAGGTGCCTTGGTGATTGGGGCTTCGTGAATGCAGAATTGGATGGAAAGCTGAGATGCAAAATGGGATAATTGAACTGTTAGCTGAACTGGAATTTAGCAGTTAATCACTTTTATGAAACCTGCATCTCAATTCATTACTCCATTTATGCCTTGTTGCAGTACAGAGCTGCTCAGATAATTGGTAAACAGGAGGCAGGCAGAATGCCCTGGAAAGGGCAAGGCTGTTGGAGGTGCTATGATATTTTCTAGGTCCCCACTCAATCCAGCCAAGGCTTGCCTGTTAGCTGGAGTGCATGCTGCTTCTCAGGTGGGAATGAAGTAGCATGTTAGTACATCCCAAACAGCATGACTCTCATCGGTTCTCTGCTATGGGATGAATTCCAGATAAGAAATGTTTTAGTGGGTGATCAAAATTATGGGCTCCAGCAGCATGATTCGAACTTGAACTCCATCGTCAAATTTTTGTGTGACATTGACCAAGCTTTTCTCTTCTCCAAATTCCTATCTCTGCCTTGTTTTCCTTGAAGGAGGTGGAGTCGGGATCTGATAAGGAGAGCAGTGTGGCCAGAGCAGTGCCTGCTTTTAAAGCATGTGCTCAACCACTTCTGATTCCCGGGATCTTCCACCTCATGGCCATTTGTTATTTCAAGACAAGGAGGAAGAGGCAAATCCCCAGTGTGTCGGTTCCCTAGCAGAGAAAAGCTGAAGGGCAGATCCGAGGAAGGACTGGTGTGAACTAAGCCAGGTAGGCAGGACTGCTGCCCAGGAAGGCTTAAGCAGGATGATGCCAGACACAAGGCTAGCCTGGGTTTTAGAGCAAGTTCAAAGTTAAAAGGAGTCTGGCACAGGGATGTAGCACAGTGGTAGAGTGCTTGCTTAGTGTGAGGGAGGCTGTGGTTTGAAGTGACAGGTGGGATGAAGAGTTCATACAGCAGGTAGGAAATGCAACATAAGTACCCAAGTTCACTCCTCCTCACCCATGTAAACAACCGGGTGTGATGGTGTGCTCTCTTCATCTAGCATCAGGGAGGTGCAGAGACATGTGGAATCCTGGTGCTTACTGGCCAGGCAACCTAGCTCAATCCACAGGCTCAAGATGAAGGTAAGGGGCCCTGTCTCACACAGGGTAAGGATAGAGTCTAAGGAGCAACACTCCAGGAGGTTCCTCTGTGATCTTCACACACACACACACACACACACACACACACACACACACACACACACACACACAGAATAAAAAGAGAGAGAGAGAGAGCACAGACACACACAGACAGATACACACATATGCACATAGACGGACAGACATACATACAGAGACACAAAGACACACATACACATAGATACACATAGACAGATAGTCACATATACATAAACACACACACACACAGACACACACACAGACACACCCACAGACACAGAAACATACACAGACACACATAAACAGACACAGAAAAACATATACAGATATATTCAGACACAGACACACATAGAGATAAACATACAGAAACACAGCTAGACACAGACATGCATACACACAGACACGCACAATCACACAGACACAGACACACACAGAAAAATATGCTATAGGAATGAGTGAGAGAGGAACTTGAAGATAGAACTTTTAAGAATTCCAAACCTTGAGAGTCAGCCAAGGCAGGGGTTAATTGTTGGTTCTCCACTCAACAGCTGTGTGCTGATACCCTGCTCTTCGAGAATCTCAGTGACACCGGACAGAGCAATGGACAGAAAGTACAGCTCTGTAGCTCGTGTGTGTGTGTGTGTGTGTGTGTGTGTGTACACAAAGGGTCTTATGACAACATTCAAAGCTGTGGCAAGATAGACACCTGTGCCATGAATGAATGAATAGAATGAAAAGGCATATTTCAAGGGACAGTTCTTTAGTTTATTTACTGTAAATTTTTAAATCACATTTTATTTCTTGCAAAATTTTTATTATGTGCGTGTATACATGTGCCATGGCACACTTGTACACTCAGTTCTCTGCTTCCATCCTGGGGATCAAATCTAAGTTGTGAGGCTTGGTAACAAATGCCTCTACCCATTGAGCTATCTCATTGGTAATTTTATTGATTGCTTTTCACTTTTTAATTAATTGCTTAAGTTTAATTAAATGCAAAGTGGTAGATTTCACGGTGGCATCCTCACACATATATGTCATTATATCTTAGTTATTATTCACCCCCCTTTGCTCTCCACTCTATCTCTTGTTTCCCCTTTCTTTTAGTTAAGGTCATAGAAAAGACTTTTCTGAGACCTATAGGATGAAAACGGTCCAGTTGTACAAAGAAGCTGAGGGAATATCCAGGCATTGTTGACAGCACATGCAAAGGCCCTGTGATAGAAACAGGTCTGGGAAGTCTGAAGAATCACAGCAGCCTCACCTGTCTGAGGCAGGACTGTGGCTGTCTGGACCCTATCCCAAGTCTCAGTATTTTCTCCTGTGTTCAGTCATGAGTGTCTTCGCCTTCACTGTGCTGATGTGTGCATAGGCTGGCACTCAGTTCCTACCCAACCTCGGGCTTGGGGGCTGTGAGACAACTGTCCTTGTAAGAAAACTTCAGCACTGGGCATCAGATTGCCTGCGTCAGTTAGTCACAGGATTATTGTGTATGAGTGATTGCCCCCGTGGGCTTTGATGCTATTTACTTCAATGAAGGATTAATAAATTCAGCATGGCTTTCAAATTTGCATGCATTAAAAAAATCTTACCATTGTGGGGATACCCAGTGTCCCCTTTGGGGGATCATCTATGAGTAAGAAAACAAAACAAAACAACCCTGAAGTCATGGCATCCATGTTTAACATAAACTAACTTAAATGAGATAGTCAATGAGGGGGTGCTTTGAAAAAGACCCTCGCTCTATAATTTATCAGGCAGTGCTGGAGATGAGAGTGATATAATTGGACAGTTGGAGCTGGGTACTTATGCTATGAGTGGGAGAGCTTTCCATGAGCTAACCACCACCACCACCACCACCACCACCACCACCACCATCCCTTCACTCATGCCAGTCATATTAGTCCATGGGATAAGTCAGAGCCCTCTTATCCAGGGGAGGCAGGTAGTGAAGCACAGCAGAGTTTCACAATAGATGAGTGGTCAACTCAGTGTTCTTGGCATGAACAAGGGACCACTGGGCTTTACTCAAGATCTTTCCATCAGAAAGTTCTCTGTTGAGAGTGAGATGTCCCAAGTCATGACCACTGCACACAGGTGATAGGATGCTCTGACTGAGAGAGGTCCTTGAATTCCAGCCCTCAGAACTGAAATATGTTGCTTTTCTGTCTTTAAAAGATGAAAAAGCATCATAGCTGTTCAGTGGCTGCTGTCAACCTGCTAGGGATGATGGGAGCCTGGGGACCCCTGTTTTGCTTCTGGGTGGGATGATGACTGCAGAACAATTATTGTCCTCTGTGGGCTCTGCTCATGTGTTGGCAGATGGGGGCCACACACTTGACCACTTTTCAGGTCTCTAAGGATTTGCTGAGATAAAGCCTGATGTATAAGCCCTTACTAAAAGCAACCTGATACTTTTTACCTTCCTAGAAGAAAATTCAAACATCAGGTAGAATTGTCAAAACGTGTAGCCAGATCTGTAATGTTGTTCATGTGAACTCAAGTTCCGGGAATTTATATTAGATGCTCCAAAGGCTGATCAACTGACTTGAACTTTATGAGAATGAAGAGTTGGGATATTGCAGTTCCAGAGCCAAATTACTTTTGGGCATTGACTTTCTTTTCCCTTTTCCTGTGGGTTGTCCTTCCTTTGTCCTTTCCCCATCTCTTCTTCCATCCCTCCCTCTTTTATTGGCCTGCATTCGCTGTATGAAGTGATGGGTTTCCCAAAGCCATTTTAATATACCAGTCCTCTAACTAGATGCTTACTGGTTGACCTGACATCTCTGTGATTAACAGATGAACTGTGTGGAATGTGTTAATATCCCTAAGCTAAGAAGGTCATCAGTTAGCTCTGGGTACCATTGCAGAGCCTTTCACGCTTTTCTGTGGCCCAATTGTGGTTTCACTGATGTCTTTCAAAAGCGTTTTGCTTAGATAAAGATGTTAACTCTATTTTTAATTGTGTGCATGCTTGTGTGCTCACAAGTGTGCCTGTGTGTGCAGGTGTCATCAGAGGCCAGACGAGGGCTTCAGATCCCCAAGATCTGAAGCCTGAGAATCGAATGAATCCTCTGTTAAGAGCTTGTATGCACTGAGCCATTTCTCTAGTCCTCTTCTTCCCCCAGTGCTTTCGTTTATGACTCTTTTCTCCTCAGCTAACCACTCCCACCTTAGAAAGTGTTATCTGGGGACAAGCTGGACGTGGTGTTTCTGGGTGGTGGATTCTCATTTGTTCAGTTATTCTGCTTAAGCTGACCCTCAACTTTTACACCAATGCCAGCCACCACCTTCTTAGATGAGGTGAGGCATGGTTGCTTTTATTTTGCTGTTGTCTGTAAAGTAAAGGGTTCTCTGATTCTTGGGGCAGAGACTCTATCCTGGTCACCAAGGTAAAACTCGTGGAGATGTTTAGAAAGATGTGATGGGTTTTTTGCCTTGGTTTTTTGCCAGGAACCCAGAGTGCTGTCATCTTTGGAGGCAGCTCAGGTTGAGAACCACTGTCTCTGACTGGCAATGGGGTTGAGTGTGGGGTGCTTTCCTTCACGCCACTAGACTTGTCCTCACTTGGGCAGATGGATCTCCCAGAATGCTCTGCAATTCTCAAGTGGCATCATCAGCCTTCTTCTACAGCTAATGACTCTTATAATTGTGTAAGCATATGAGTGTGAATGCAAGTGTGTGTGTATGTTTCTGAGTTAGTTCTATGAATGAGAGCTTTTGGAAAGAACAGCAACTCCCATTGAGCCTTCTGCAAGGCTGGTGAAATAATTAGGACTTCAATGATGGAGAGGTTGGAATGTTGAAAATCAAGAGCCAAGTTATCTTGGGCCATCTTAAGCCCTTTAAAGGACATTTATTGTCCCCCTCTGTATTATGACTATTAGGTAAATACTTTGGAATACACAAACAGACATGTAGCCCCACCAACTAAAAAACCAAAAGTGTGAGGATGGTGTCAGTCAGATGTTTCCTCATATGTATTTGCATGGTGTCTTTATTTATGAGTTTCTTTATTCTGTCACTATAAAGTTTTCATGGAATTGTTACCTTATTGGAACATGATATTTGGGTAATCTAAATGTTTATTATGAGGTCATTGCCATTTGCGTCTGGCTCTAGAATTAGCTGCATCTTAACCCTCTTAACCCTTTGGAGGTGAGAGTCACATCTTCACATGGACAGATCCACACAAGCATCTACTCTCCATTGTCCCTGGTTTTCTCAAGCATTCCAAGAAAGAACACCTGTTCAGAAGTATGAGGCCGCTGTCCAGTGAAGTGACCTCTAGACATTTTTAAAATGGGACAGTTGACATAGGCTAACCAAATAAAGCTGAGTATGTGGGCCAGCAAGATGGCTTAACAGGCAAATATGCTTGCCACCAAGTCTGGGAAATTTGATCTTAAAAGCTCCCTGGTGGAAGGAGAGAAGTGGCTTCTGCAAGTTGGTGACCTCCACATTTGAACTGTGGCATGCTGTTGCCCATCCCTCAAACACATACACTGCTTCAAAATATATGAAAAAACTCTGAATGTGGTGGTACACAATTCCAATCGCATTGCTGCAGAGATGGAAACAGGGCCAATTGCTGGAGCTCATTGGCCAGCCAGCCTGGCATGCTTGACCAGTTTCAGCCTATTCTCAAGAGAAAAGATAGATGACCCTTGAGGACCCATATGCCAGGATTTCAGACCTGGAGCGATCAAGTCTGAAGGTGGGCTTTGGTAGGACCAATTGTAAAGCAATGGAGATAGAAGCAATCATAACCCCCCTCCCCATGTGGGATGGACTAGTGGCAAAACAAACATGGAGGAAAGAGAAAAGAGACAGAGGTGGCACTGGCTTCAGCAAGATCAAGGGTTGTTGGTGCAGTGCATGTCAGGTAACAATCTATTACAGTCCCAAGAAGCAGATATGGCTGACCTATTAAGGACATCATGGGCTTTTTGATAGTGGGACCCAGAAATTGATGTACTGCCTTGGGTTCTATTATGTTTTCAAAGTTTAATTAAGTTGAAACCGCTCCCACCTGGACCTTGTGAATTGCCTCCAAGTCTGTCATTTGTCATGGAGGGGTGCTTATGAGTAGATTCGTCTTCTAAACAACACTGTTATTGCCTGAGGTCTCGCCTTAAATCCATCAGCCTATATGATCGTGAATGCCTGGCTTGATTTTGATGAATTATCCCAACAGTTCAGCTCTTATGGACGAGTGGCTAATTCATTAAGTCATCAGACGATAAGGGAATAGAGATGCATCGTTAGCTTTCAAAATGATGCTGCTGTAAGGAGATGATTGAATTGAACTTTATTCTCCTTCTCCTCCCCCTTTATATATCTGTATGTTTATTGATATAAATGTATAGATAGATAGGTTTAAGTGCAGGCTTATACTTAATGAGTAAACAGGTGTGCTTTTAGTCTATGGAGAGGGTCTCTTTGCCTATATGTGAAGAAGACTTCTCTGAAGATAGGAGAAGACTGTCTTCCTTGTAGGCTGCCAGCATTGTAGGTTGACATATCCTCATTGTGGAATTAAGGAGCAGAGTCTAACACATTTGAAGATCTATATCCATGAGACACAGCAATTTCACCTTTAATCATGAGCCTTGGACAAAGTGGTCTCTCTGCTCACAGAGAGATGTGTTCGAGGGCATTCGTTGTAGTGATTTTTGTGAGACTGGGCATTTTCAAATAGCCTGAGTGTCCATTAGTGGAGAGATGGGAAAGGAAAATGTGTCGTGTTTATGTGCTGTGAGGCTGTGCAGCTGTTAAAAGGTGTCTAAGTGGGTCTCCTTAGTGTGACATTGTACTTGTATCTCTTGTATGGATATAGACAGGCTCAGAAGTAGTGCTGGGTGAAGAAAACAAGAGAAACTTACATTTTACAGTGTGATGATTTTTGCTTGGGGTTTTGTGTCCAGATGCAAAGCATTATGGGACATAGAAATGTATCTGTGGAATCTTTGAGTTAGCTCTGGCTTATTTTTGAGGTAGGGTCTCACATAACAGCCCAGGCTGGCTTTGAACTTGCTGTGTAGCTAAGGATGGCCTTGAACTTGTGATCTGAATTTATTCACCTCCCCATTGTTGGTATTACTGTGGAACACCAACATACCTGGTTTGTGTGGTGCTGGGAGAGAACCTAAGACTTCATGCATGCTTGGCAAACATTTTTGTCAACTGAGTTGCATTCTCAGCCTCATGTTTGGTGCTTGATATAGCTGCCTGGGAGGGACATTAGGTGAGGGGATGTATTAGCTAATAGTATTAGGCCTGGGCTCCACGATGATATCTACTAACATTTTTTTATTGTAGTAATAGAAATATCAGTGATGATATATAAATATTTGTACTTTGGGAAGGTGGGAAGGAGACTGTGTGTTGCTTATCTTCTTGGTCAACTTGACTGGATTTAGAGTCACCTAAGAGACACAACTCTGGGCCTGTCTGTGAGGACGTTTCCAGAGAGAGATTAAACTGAGGAGGAAAACCTCAATCTAAAGCAGGTCATACCATCCTATGGGGTAGGGATCCAGACCAAATAAATGGAGTCAAGATGAACAATAAAGACATGAAAATACTAGCCCTCCTTTCTCTCTACTTCTGATTCCTTGCAATGTGAGGGATCCAAGCCATATACAACCTTGTGACAGCCCAGTAACCGTACCTTTCATCCCATGATGTGCAGCATCTCCTCAAGCTTGGGCCCAAACAAACCCTTCTTTCTTTAAGTTGCTTCTGTGAAAAATTCTGCCCCTGGGGTGAGGAAGGAGATAATGGCTGCTGGCTCCAAATTTTTGAGAATAAAAAGAAGACATCTTGGGAATGAAAGTGGGTGTGGTCAGAGGCATAACCCCACTTCAAGTCTGTAGGGTCCTCACAGTCCACATCTCTCGGAGTCATCTCAGCTTTGTCTAGGCAGGGCCTCAGTGGTGGGGTAATTGTTCTACTTCTTTCTTGACTTCTGATTACTCACAAAGAACTGGGTTCTAGTGTTCTCCACTTAACGCTTTGGTGGTTTGAATGTAATTGGCCCCCATAATATCAAAGGCATTGGCATTATTAGGAGCTGTGGCTTTGTTGGAGTGAGTGTGTCAGTATGGGGGGTGGGCTTTGAGATTTCCTATGCTCAGGATACCACCCAGTGTTTCAGACCATTTCCTGTTGCCTGCAAGATATAGAACTCTCAGCTCCTTCTCCAGAACCATGTCTAGGCAGATAATTCTGCCATGTCCACCACAATGATAATGAATTGAAACCCTGAATTATAATAAGTGGGCTATCTCCATTAAATGTTTTCCTTTATAAGAGTTGTCATGGTCATGGTGTCTCTTCACAGTAATAGAGACCCTAACTAAGACTAAAGCCATATGAAATCACTTTTCTCTTCTATGGACTTGATCAACATACTCTATTTCTGCTATTCATTGTGTCAGCATAAGAAGATTCATGAAATTTGATTGAAACAAAGTATGCAATGATAGAAAGAAGTGAGTAAATTATAGGTAGGTTGCTGTCTGATAAACCTTCTGTCTCCTCCTCTACTTTCTCTGTTGCTATGGAGTCACAAATATCGTGGGATGGATGTTCCACTCCCCAAAGCTGGCTGAGAGTGGAAAATCAGAGCTTTGTTCTTTCTGATGAGGTCATATCTGTATTTTAGGCCCCGGTTTCAGAAACTCTAACCAGTATAATTTTTGGTCCACAACAGTCTAAACATGATAAAATTGTGTATCCACCAAAGTATGTGAATTAAAGAGTCTTCAATGCAAATGAGGGGCTGGGAAGACAGCATTAGACTGTGTTCCTTGTAAAGTAGTGAGGAGAGAGATGGAAAGAGGCAAGCTGGGTTGAGTGACCAGTGCTCAGAAGGCTTGGCAGTATAGGAGTGGAAACCCTAGGATAGAGACTTAGAGGATCCATGACACTTTCTAGGGTCTGACATGGTGGATTAAGGACTAAAAGAGCAGTGTGATTATAACCCGGTCCTCAGTTGCTGGCAGCAAATCTTGGTTCAGTCATTAAACCAGTTGGCCATTTACCTATAACACTGGATACATTGCTATATACTAACATTCATTACTTATGACTGAATAGTTTAAATGAAGCAGAAGAGATGAAAACTACCTCAGCTGCTCTAATGCACTGATAGACATAAGCATCACTTCAAAGGATGAGAGTCAACTTTGACTTCTCTAAACATTACTTTACGAACAGTCATTATAATGTCACATTAAAATCAGTATCCCCCAAGAATAATAATCCATCCCACTTTGCTTGGTATTGTTCTGGCTTTAGCCCTGGGGATACCACAACAATTAGACATTCTAATTTCTACATATAGTTCTCCTCTCTTATTATATATACAGTATCAAAAATCTATTGTCTCACTGCTGAATACACATTTTATATTAAAAAATATGTGTGGGTGGCAATGAGATATCTCAGTAGGTAACCGCTTGCTGCTAAGCCTGACCACCTTAATTTAATTCCAGAACTAATGCAGTGGAAGGAGGGAACTGATTCTTAATGCTATGCCCTGATTTCTACATGTGTACTATAGCATTTGCATGCATCCACAAATATGTAATAAATAAAATATATAAGCACAAAAGTGTTAGCAAGCTAGTGAGACACACAGAAGACATGGGGATTTGAGTTCAATCTTCAAGTGCACACACAGAAAGCAAGGGACAGTGGCCAATTCTTGTATTCCCAGTGCTGGGGAGGCAGAGATGTGAGCGGAGCATCTTTGGGCCTTACTGGCTAGTCAGGCTAGCTGAATTGGTGAGCTCTAGCCCAGTGAGAGACCCCATCTCAAACAGCAAGCTGGGCAGAAACAGAGGAATGACACCCAAGGCTGACCTCTTGTCGCCACACTTTCCCCCACACATGTACAAATACTTGCATGTACATGTTTATCAGCACACATGAACATACACATGCACCTACACATAGGCACAAAATGATGTTGAATTGTGATTGGTACTGTCTGTTCACTGGCTTCTTAGATAGACTCTACAATTCAGGAAATGAACAAAATGTGAACTGCTTTGGAACTAAATCCACAGTTGTGTCCTTATCTTCTTGTTCTCTGAATGGGACCACTTTCGTATAGAAAAGATATTTTGAGGAATCCATACCAAATTTGGTCTAACCAGGTCAAGCTCTCCAGCTGACCTAATCTTAAAGCTTTGTGTGAAAGTATTTCTATTTCTTCAGCTCTTGGAAGGCTAAGCAAATGCTGCAAGATAGCGTGTTTGGGGATGAGAGAGCCAGAGAGCTCAGAGGGCTAAATTTAGATAACACCTGAGTTGCTTTGCTGTTAAGTAGAGTTTAATAGACTCATTGTCACAATCTTTATATAAGTGTGGCATGATGATTTATTTTGTTTGTCAGAAATGAATGCTTATGGAGAAAAAGGTTTTGAATTACAACACAAATTTCATACCATTGAGGGCCATTTTCACTTAAAGGTGGCTCGTTTTTCTTTAGTAGGCAAATTTCTTTCTGGGGCAGAACTGGTGTTCGTGTACAGTTAAGAAGAATCTCCATGTATGGTTTGGCCTTGTGGAATGTGTTTTTCCTGTGGAAAGAACACAGAAAATAGTCTGTAAGTGATGTAGGTTGAATGTAGCTCACATGTATGAATACTTGGTCCTTTAAGAGGTGGAGCCTCCCTGGAGGAAGTGGATCAAGGGGGTATGGCTTCAGGCTTTATAGCTCCACCCCACTTCCTGTTGTATTTCTGCATTCCGACTGTGGATGCAGTATAGCAGATACTGTATGTTCTGTCTGGTCTGCCTTCCTCACCATGATGTGTTGTATCCTTCTGGAACTGGAGCCAGAGCCAACCTTCTTTGAGCTGACACACGAGCATGATAACCTTCTCAGATCCCCAGCACCCAAAAACAGCAGAGCATGATGGCATGCATCTATAACCCTAGTACAGTAGGGCTGGGGATAGTGACAGCAAGGCCCTTAGCACTCACTGGTCAGCTAGTTTAGGAACTTGCAAAGCTTCAGGTTCAGTGAGAGTCTCTATCTTAAAAACAAGGGGGGGTGATGGAGAAGACACCTGATGTCAACCTCTGGTCTCCAAATTCAAGTGCACATAAATACAGGTACATCGACATTCACAAATGTACACACGCACGCACGTGTGTACATGCTCATGTGCTCACACATGAATGTGTGGGTAGTGCTTGCATATGAACACACATACATGCAAAGAAAAGAAAGAAAACTAAAAATAGAAAATAGGGATTAGTTTTGTGAAGGTACCCTGTCTTTGTGTGTCTTACCTCTACAACCTAGTTTTAATTAGATTTATTTTTATGATTATGAAAAATGCCTGCAGGAAACAGCTAAATGGAGAAGAGACATTTGTTATGGCTCATGATTTAAGAGCTTACAGTCCATGTTCAGCAGGCTTCATTGCATTGGGTCCATGCAATGAAGGCTTGATCCATCAGAATATGCATCAATTTATGAATCTATTGACTCACAAGTGGGTAAATTAATTGATGAAATCTGTCCTCATGATCCAAACACTTCTTAATGGTTGGATCCATTAGCTAGGAGTTGGCCCTTTAACAATAAGCTCCTTTGGAGCAAGTTTCCTACTCATACCATGACAACATAACATAAACAAGGGAATTCTGCATAACTGATATGGAGACATGGAACATGGGGGCAGCAGCCATGCACAGAGTCATCAGCATGGTGTTCCTGACAGAGACTGCATGAACTATGCAGAGGAGAAGACCTCATTGTGCCTGCTGAAGCTAAGGGAGGACCAGACAGTGTTCCTGCTTGGTTGCCTCTTTGTGAATGAATTTTTGTATACACTGATAGTCTCACAGATTTAACCAACTTTGAAGCATATGCTGAATATTATATACATGAGCTCCAATCAAGTGCTTATTATAGTTTTAATATCATTGTCATGTCAATTAAACTCTCCTCTATGACTCAAAGAATCATATTCTGAAAAGATGTTTTTCAGCGTAGAGCCCTTAAAAATACAGCAATGTCTCCAAGGAAGGCTTGTGATGCTATCTCTACCCTTTGAACATAACAAACCTGTTGATAACTTTTCAAATACTGATCAGTACTTACCACTGATGCCGTGAGAACTGGAAAGAATAGCATACATGACCCTCTTAGGGACAGCAAGGGGGTGTTCAGTAAATACAGTTGTCAAGTCTCTTGTTATCAGTTTTCTTTCAAGGTAGATTCAAGGTAGTTCCCAGTAGATTCAGAGGTTTGAAAGGCAAGGATTCAATGGATGTCTTTCTGAATCACCAAACTGTAGTAGAAAGTCTAGTGCAGTGATGGTGTGAAGTGGATGGGTTTTGAATAGATGGATGGAGGCAAGAAAATTGACTTGGGGAGAGCATTTCTTCATTGCGGACCATGGTAATGCCTAGCTGTTTTCCTAATGGGTGTGACAAGTACTACTGTTCCTTCTCCATGCCTGGCTTTTCCCTGTCAGCACTGAAATCTGGGTTTTGTTTTGGGAAGAACCATCATTCAGCAGATGATTTTCTCAGAGAAACTATACATTGTCCCTGCATCTCCAAATATGGGGGTAGGAGGTTCAACATAACCAACCACACTTTCTTTCAGAATAAACTATTGGATATAGTGACACACATGGTAATGGGTATGAACTTACTGCTTGTGATGGAGTTAATTTTAGTTGACAACTGAATCAACTTAGCTGAATCAACTGAAAACCGAGCTGCTAGTTACAGAAGACCCATTGTAGTGTGTGTGTGTGTGTATCTTTGGGTGGCAGCCAGACAAAAGGGCATGGAGGAAGGAATTTTCTTGCCTGCCTACCTGTAGTGAAATATTATTTATGATTTATTAAAGCTTGTCTGAGGATTCAGAAAGCAAAGTCAGCCACAAGTCGTAGAAGCTAGGCACAAACGTTTAATCCCAGCAGCTAGAAGCTAGGAGGTGGTGGTACACATAATTAATCCTAGGACTCAGAATTAAGTGGTAGACAGATCTCCGTGAGTACAAGGACACCCAGATCTACACAAAATTGATCCATCCCTAAAGAGCAACAGCTCACACAGAGATGATCTCGGTACCTGGGATCGCATGCCTTTAATCCCCACATTAGGGAGCTATAGAAGACAGGAGCAAGGTCTCATTGTCAGGTGTTCATTCTCCAATCACTCTGAGGAGAGGCAGCAGGGTCAGCCCATTCAGCCTGAGGTAGAGTAAGAGCTACTTTGATTTTCTGTTCTTCAGCTTGAAGTTTGAACCCCAATATCAGTCTCTGGGTCTTTTGTTTTCCATGTTACACCTACCTTCACTTTTGCTGTCAAGTCCATTTATCCTGTTGCTGTGGTATTCCTTCACTGATGTTAGAATTAACTTCTTTGGGCTTCTTATGTAGTTGGATGACCAGCAGCTCTCTGGGAATCCTCTGAACCTTCACTACCAAATTGGGACTATTGAGACATAGAACCCTGCAGATAAAAATTTGGGAGTTTCTCAGCCTCTCCATTGTTAACAGCCATTGTTGGACCACCTAGTCCATATCACATGAGCTGATACAAAAAAAATCATCACATAGATGATTATAGATGTATGTGTAATTCCTATGTATGTGTGTATGTATGTATATTTCTGTCAGTCCTGTTTCTTTAGAGAACCCTGAGAGATACACTGCTCAAAGCTCTCTGTCCTACAGTTCAATCACTTGCTTTTCAGAGTTCAGATGAAGGTAGAAGGATCAGAAGTTCAAGGTCATCCTTGGCGTCAGAGACTTCAAGGCTGGTCCAAGCTACAGGAGACCCTATCTTAAATCATTTTACGAGTTCTCCGTGTCTTCAAAATGTTGTTTCATCTCTTTATGGCTTCTGTATTATTTGGGGTGTCAAGCCCTGCCCTGAGGGCTCCACATAGTGAGGATTGTCATGAATGTGGCCCAACACAGAGACATAAATGTATGTAAGACATTATCAGATTGGTAGGATGGGTTTCGAGATGTTTTTGTTTTTATAACTTGACTACACAGTTTCTGAACATGTTTCCAGAGCATGCCTTGTTTTTGTAATCTATGACCCGATTAATACTGGAGGATTGGGATGTAAGTCATGAGGCAGTCACTTCCTTCAGAAGGCTCTCGGAATCTGGTGGTCCTATAACCTGTTCAGGGTACTGCAAGGGTCAGTTAAATTGGTAGATCAGTTGTTTATGAAGGAATATACAGAATTGAGATGGAATTTTTTGGATGGGTGAGTGGTTTGACAGTTGTTAACTCAGTGTTCTGGAAAGTGTGTACATATTCACATATTCACACATGTATACCACATAGCTTATAATCTTAAATACTAAAATGACTCATGCTATTTTTATTGAGGGAATGAATTTCAGAAGTGTTTGAGTTATTTTCCATAGGCCATACATGAGCAGATGCCAAACTTGGACCTCCATGTAGTCCTCATGTTACCTGAGCTAGAATATCTATTCTTGGTAGCCTATTCACCAGGTGTTGGCTGCATGTTCTGCTTATCTCTGTACTAGTGTGGAAACCAGGAGGCATGGCGTATCCTTCATACCGGCAGCTAAGATTATCTTGAATTTTTACCACTCTATGCATGTTCCCACATGTCTGTGAAAGCATCTTGGGAACTGATTTTGGCATTGTCAGTAGACCCCTATCACAGAAAGCAAGGTAGTCAGTGCTTGAAGAGTGATAGCTGAGGTTGTCCTCTGGTCTCCATAGGAACGCATGACATACACACAGATGCATGCATGTGTACATGTGTGTGCATGTCCCTCTCCTGGCTGGAAAGTTCAGCTCTTTAAAGCTCTTCATCCAGCACCTGGATGCTCAGGACCTAGGCCACTCAGTATGATGGAGTTATAGTCCCCCAAATTTGAGAGTCCTGAGCCTTGTCTAGAGGAATGTGAAATATTACAAATGATATTGCGATTGAAAGGCTAGGTTAACTAAAGAGGTACCACAGTACCACAGGCTAGAGGCATGGCACACACACAGCCTCTGAGCTGGCTGGCTCTCAAATGAATGCACTTGTATAATTTTGTAAGTGTTCACACTCTCCGCACAATCTTCTTGGCTGCTTCCCCCTAAACATCATGGATATCAGCTTAGGGTGCTGTAAGTGTCAAGAAGTTTTCAGACCCCTGTGAAGGCAGGATTCTGGTTGCCATGGGAGAGAGATGAGTGGACACGTGTGGGTGTGTGTGTCTCAGTGTGAATTGTTAAGCACATCGACCCTTCTGCTGCCACTAGTCCCTGAGATGATAAATCACCTCCCTCCTACAGTAGTGGATGCTTTAACCCTTTACTGACACCAATTTAATAAGTAAGATGAAGAACCCAGAGTAATGAGGCTTGGAAAATACCCAAACTGTAGATCTTTGCAGAAAGGTGACATGATTTTCAGTTTACAGATTGTACAATCACAATTTATTTTAAAAGTATGTATGTATGCAGAAGATGAAAAGAAAACTTGGATTCTGCATCAAAACCTTGTACTGGGGGCTGGGAAGGTAGAACCATGAGGTGCTCACTGAATAACATGAATTTGATTCCCAGTACCCATGAGAAAGGGATGAGGGGAGAGGGAGAGGAGAAATGGGTGGGGGAGGGAAATAAGAGGGGGAAGGAAAAAAGAAAAGGAGAGGGAGGGGGAAAGATTGCTAAGATGTTTGCTGCTTTTGCAGAGGACCTGAGCCCAGTTCCTAGCACCCATGTCAGTCAGCTCCTAACCACCTGTAACTCCAGTGATAGGGGAAATGATGCCCTCCTGTGGCTTCTGCAGGCACCTGTATATGTGTACACATTTGTACAAACAGACACATCATACACATAAATAAGAACAACCCTAAAAAAGGAAGAAAGCCAGGCATGGTGGTGCATATTCATAATCCCAGCCCTGAGGAGGCAGAGATAGGCAAATCCAACGGGTCCTCACTGGCTTCCCAACCTACTGTGTTTGGTGAATTTCAGGGAAAAGTGTGTCACTGTCTCAAAACCAAATGGAGAGTGGTTGAGGAAGACACCTAAGGTTGACTTATGATCTCCACATTTATGCATGCATACATGCACACCTACACTCATTTGTGCACCTGCATGATCAATGAGCATGCACATGCATGTGTGCATGCACGCGTGCGCACACACACACACACACACACACACACACACACACACACACACACACCTGGCAATACATAAGCATTTTATTTTCACTTTCCCATCCTCAGTTATTTTTTCCCCCTCCTATACATAATACTTGTGGGAAGACAAAAGGTTAAAAAACTCATTATGTGTTGGGGGAAGAAGAAAACTTCTTCCTCAGAGGTCAGTCTCTATGCAATCAGTCAGCAGTGATGGATTTGAGTGTGGGTGTTTGTGAAAGACACAACACCGTATCTCGTTCCAGGACTTTTGGAGGCAGAGAAACTTAAATCATCTTAAATGTCACCTCTAGTGGCTTCCTGCTTCTGCTCCATCCAGACTGACACCCATCTGTGTGGTTCCCTTGGCACTGTGTAATTTCTTCTCATCCAGCGGCAAGTTCTCACTGAGATGCAAGTCACATACGGCCTCTTGGAAAAAGAGTTCCCGGACCCTGAGAAGCCTGAGGTTCAGGGGCAGAGGAACCCCTTCTGGGCTGCATAAGTCCTTCATCCTATAAGACTGAGCTTCTGTTTTCACCAGTTAGAGGTCTTTTGTACCCGTTGCTGGCATATACACAGGGCTTGGGGGCACTACAGTAACAGGCTTGGTAAGTGAGATAGATATGAGCTTAGTTCACATTTTACTTCTGAGTTGAAGATGCAGCCCAGCTGTGCTTGGCTCAGAAGTAACCCTAATAGGGTAGGAGGGGATATTGTGCTAAGCCAAAATGCGAGTTCAGGGACTTTACTGTATTTTATTGCATTCTACAATTTTCATGCCCCGACTGGAGTATACATGCAAGCCTGAGGTGTAGTGATTTATCAAGCCCATTTTCCAAGACTGTTATCCTTCATCTTGACATGCTGTTAAAATCATTTAATTGTCAGTGTGTAGCCTCGTCATTGCAGAGTCATAGTGATCCATTATTTAGGGTTTGCAGGTATTCTTCCTTTTCCCTACTTGGTGGTGCAGACGTTGAGATTTGCTCCATGATGCGGGCTCTGAGAGTGATTCTTACATGAAGCCAGTAGGGTTTCCCTTATGGTGTGAAGACAGGCGTGATCTCCGTTTTTTTATGAGCATTTGGTGACAGTCGGCTGGTGCCTACCTGTACCCTGGCCTTTCCTGTTTGTTGGATTCCTAGGATTGTCACTTCCCTGGGATCTGAGGCACTTCTGCTCTTTGGGCTCCTTCTCAAGGATTTTCCCAGGATGAGTCTTCCAGCTGATACCTCTTAGGGATGTCAACCCCGATTCCAAATTTGAAGTAAAATCTTACAGCCTCTAGCCCCCATATTATCCCACCAGTTTGCTCTTCTGTTTAGTTTTCTTATTCTGAATCTAACAGACTTGCTCCTTGGTAATATGAACACTACTTCCGAGCTGGCTGTAGAAAACAACATTTTCAGATGGTGAAGGCTGCTGTACAAAGTGGTGCCACGTTTGTGCATACCCCATGAAGTGTCAAGATTTTTAAAATTTAGTGGTGTGTGTGAGTGTGCGTGCACACGCACGCGCGTGTGTGTGTATGTGTGTGCCCGTGTGTGTATGTGTGCACGCGTGCACCCAAGCGCCCACTTGTGTGCAGATGCCTATGTGTGCAGGACAGAAGAGGGCACTGGATGTCCTGCAGCTGCAGTTAAAGGTGCTTGCAAGTCACCTAATGTGGGTGCTGGGAGCCAGACTTGGGTTCTCTGCAACCGCAATATGTGCTAACTGCTGGCTGACTTTTCCAGTCCTATTTCCCCTAAATACTTTTAAACTCTGTCTAGGTTGATCATGGTATTTGGTTCAATGTAAATTATTTGTAAAGCACTGTTAACCTGTCTTCTCTAGGGAGAAGAAGAAGGATCTGTGTTTGTCTGGGCTGCCATTTTCTCCAAGTATTTCTGATTCATATTGGATGCGGAGCCCACAGAGATGGAGGGTCAACCCTGTTTATTTTTGACATATTTGGGAATAAAGCAGCAGATTAAAGTCATCTAGACTCCAACAACTCTGACATTGATTATGATACAATATTTGCAGTATTCCCTTCCTGTGCTTTCTATACACGTTTAACATTTTAGTTTTCAAGCTTGTGTTTTATTTTTAACCATTATGATAGGAATTTTCAAACATGCTCAAATAGAGAAAGGCTAATATATGACAGATCCCTGTGCACCAACCATCCAACCAACCAACTCCAATAACCATCAAGTTTTCGTACATCTGGGCAAATATTTAATAAGGGAAATTTCTTTCTAACAAAGCCACAGCAATAAGAGCAAGCCGGGTCTGCCACATTGCAGTCTGTGAGCCAGTGGAGGCAGGCAGAAGTAATCAATGGATGCTAATGCCATTCAGTGTGAGTTTAATGGAGTGTAGGATGCTGAACGGATCTGGATGAGATTGCTGAGACATGTTAGCCAATCTCAGCTTCGCTAACATTGGGAAAATCAGATGTTAGTTAACACTTAGTATGAGGCTCTAAGCAGTACTCAGGACACCATGGTGGCATCTTGCTGAAAAGAATAGGAGTTGAAAGTGTGATAGCATAACACAGAAGGGGAAAAAGAAATCACAGTAAGCTCAGCTCAGCCTCTGTCTCTAATTAGGTTAATCATGGTCTGGGAGTATGAATAATGCATCCAAATCTGGAAAATGGGATGCCTTTACAAATATTTTCAGAGAAAAAAAAGCAAGGGACTTTCTGTGCCTACATTATTGCCTCTTCCTCTGTTGAAACGATCTTCTATTTGCTTCAGAATTTGTAAAAGTCTGAGAAAAATCATGTTGAAGTTGAAGCCATGGGCCATTATTTCCCTTTGCTGTCAGATTTCATGATTCCCACAGATATTTCCTAAATATTTATAGACCTGAAGATGAAATATAGTATCTCCTGTTCCTTGTGTGCTTAATGTTGCATCTTGATTTGTCTGAGTTTTCATGTGAAACTCTGGCTTTTTCAATTTAACTTCTATACAATTCCCTGTGTAATTGTGCTAGATTTTGTCATTGTCCTATTAATAGTCAGCCACATTATTTACTTTTACAAACAAGGCTCTAGCAGACAAGGATGAACTTGCATCTTTGTGAATGCATGTGTAGAGCAGTCTCTTGAGGTCAGAGGTCATGTGCATTCTAGATTCACCACCACACACGTTACTAAAACCGTCTCAAAATCACCTTCGGTCTGCATTCTTCATATCCTTTTGCTCATATAAAATGCATGAAAAGGATAGTGAATATCAGGGTCACTATGTTAGAGCTTGGTAAAAATAATTATGATGTTGACATAAATTATATTTAACTTAAAGCTTTTGCAGAGAAGATTTGCAACTTAATGCTATGGCTTTGTCATCTATGGGTATAGTATTTTTTTTATCATTTTGAGAAGTTTCTTTATGTCTCATATCCATATTAATGTAACTTACTATTACATTTGAATTATTTGTATATGAATAATCTATATCATCTTTCTCTTCCTGCCCTTCCTACATACATGCTCATGTGTGTTCATGCACACACACACACACACACACACACACACACACACACACACACACACAATTTCTAGGTACCTTAAAGATTTTTGTACCATGTGAATAGTGGTATTTTTTTCTCATATGCTTTTGGATTGCTTGATATGGGATTTCATGATGTTATTAAACATCATGCCTGTTGATCTTTATCTAGAAGTTTTGCTGAAGATTTAATAATTCTAACAATTTAATTGATATAGGCCCACTTGGATGCCCTTTGTGCAGGGTATCCCAGTTCCCTACCCCCATTTAATGACTGCATAATGATTAATGGAAGCAGGAATGGGTATTCCTTTCATATTTTTGGAACTGTCTATTCATACATTTATCTTCACTAACATATGTGCATGTATGCAGAGGCTAGAAGAGGGTGAGTCTGATCCCTGGAGTTGGACCTATTGACAGAATGAGCCATCTGAAATGGTGCAGGGAACAAAACTTGGGTCCCTGGCAAAAACATCAAACAATCTTTCCAGCCCCTTGGTAGTGTTTTGTTTGAGACCTTTATATTGGCCAGTAATCTGGGTTCATAATTTTCTCTTCTTAGAGACTGTTCATATTTGATTTTGTTATACATTAGTGTTACCCACTGGATGGTTCATGGCTTTATTTTTATATTCTCTAAATGAATTTTTAGAAAATGGAGCAGGACATCATCATCAAAATGTTCTCCAAATGGTGATTGATTAATATAAAGCATGTTTCCATGCAGTTGAACATTAATCTTCCATAGAAAGGAATACAGTACAGACACATGTAGCAGCATGCATATCTGGAGCCTGGAAACATGTTAGCCTGGACTAATAGCTTGGGAAGGCACTGTTCTAAGCTGAAAGTTCTTCATAGTGACTTCGTTAATTGTTCTTTCTCTGGGACTGTCCTTATTTGCTATTGGAGCTCCTAGAAGATATAGTTGGAGTTTCTTGGTCCTTCTTGTCTGGAATTCCACACTCTCTTTTATCTCTGTGTCCTTTGGTCCATTCTGGATGAATTCTATGGTGACATTTCAACCTTCTCATGATCCTGACATGGATCCCAGGTTCTCATCCATGAACCATCATGGGTTCTTCAGGCTAGTGTCAGCAGTCAGTATGTCACAGTTTAATTATCTGAGGGGATTTCAATTGATAGATTGCCCAGATCAGATGGGCCTGTGGTCACTGTGGGGTGGTTTTGATGTTAATTGATATAGGAGAACTCAGCTGGTTATGGGCAGTATAATCTCTAGGTAGGTGATTCTGATCAGTTGACAGAAATTAGCTCAGGAGGAAAGAAACCAAGCCATTAAGCAGTATTTCTCCATGGTTCCTGCATCTGCTTCTGCTTGTGTTCCTGCCCTGGCTTCCTTCAGTGGTGGACTTTTGACTGGAAGTGTAGGCTGAAATAAGCACTCTCCTATTCAAGTTGCTTTGTAGCTATGGTGTTTGTCACAGCAGCAGAGAAACAAGCAATAAGCAAGGGACCACAGTTATCAATTATAGACCACATCTCCTTTTCATGACTTGAAGAAGTTTTGGTTGAGACTAGAACATGTGAAACAGACAAAATGTGGTCCTTCCTTGGATCATAAAATAATGCTGTCTCCTATAAAATATGGCATGATATTGGACAGGCAAAATCAGGAGCTGCTCACTGCAAATATGTCTTTTCATGATTTAGATTTTTATTCCCTTCATGGCCTCTTCCTCCCTATTCCTCCTGCCTCCATCAAGTGCAGCAAATGTCTAGCTATTGTGGAAGATGCTTGACCTAATGAAGAAACCTTATATCTGTGTGCTCCGCCTCTGGTTCCACATTACTGACTAATTGTCTGTCTCTTCTGCCAGCCACGCATCCTCAGCACCAAGTACAATGGCTTCTTCAGGCTTAGAGTTGAAGTAGGGCAGAGTATGCTGTGCAGAACCTGGGTTGCAAAGATCTGCTTGTACACATGGCAGGAAACCAGGTGGAAGGATGTTACACTATAAAACTAAGGAGCTTTATGGGAGGAAACAGAAATGCCTGAATTTTATCTCACAGGTGTGTTTGCAGCAAGTGTGAAAGCTCTCAGTGTTGGCCTGAAAGCAAAATGTTCCCAACAGGCTCATGTACTTGGAACTCTTGTTTCCCCAGCAGGTAGCACTATTTGAGAAGGGTGTGGAGTCTACAGGAGGTGGAGCCTTGATATAGGAAGTAGGCTGGTAGGGCAAGCCTTGAGATTTTGTAGCATGGCCCTACTTCCTGTTCACTTTCTGCTTCCTAACTATGAACCCAGTGTGACCAGCAAGCTCACATTTCTTCCTGCCATGTTTTCCTGACACATTGTGAACTGTGTTCTCTAAAACTATTTCTCCCTTAAGCTGCTGCTTGACACTCGTAAAAGCAGGCTCTCTGGGGAGGCCTAAGGACTTGGGGTTCAACACTACGCTTCTAATTTTATGTCTTAGAGAACTCAGAAAGTTCCTCCTCATGCACAAATTCTAAGAAAGAAGAGATCTTGGTTTTGTCTCATGCTGTCTTCATGTCTAGAGCATTTCTGGGAGAAGTTAACAGTGCAGTGGGTATGTGATGTAGAATGAATAGCAGCAGGTTCTCATTAGGGGCACAGATAGCTCTTAGAGAAGAATGTGGGGCAACAGCAGAGAAGTCCCAATTGTCTCTACAGAGGAGTCAGGACACTTGTGTGAGCACTGAAGCCATGCTATGCTGCCTTGACATCCCCGGGGCCAACAGGGGTCAGAATGGGTTTTAAACCACCTTTATTGCTTTGGATATTGTTGAAACACATTTAAGCAATAAATTCTTGTAGCCTGAATCAATCTGCACTAACATTAAGATAGCTAAGGCAATCCTATGAAATGGGGGTGACAATGCAGCTGACTTCATAAAGAGTTTGGGTATGGGTTGACATGGCATGTGGATGCACTGAATGGGGTTTGACACATCATAATATTTCTATCATGAACCCAAAGATTCATCTATGGTTGAAATGTAGGTCATGTACCAGAAGTCCAAGGTACAGTATTAGTCTCTAGGATGGTGTTGTTGATAGGTACCAGGAACTTGAAGAGGAGGTCCTCATTTCATTGCCCCTGAAAGGAATTGTGGAGCTCTGGTCTCTTGCTGTCTGTCTTAGCTCCCTGGCTTATGTTATGAGTGATTTTTTTTCTGCACATCTTGAACCCTCAGCATAGCTCCAAAATAATAGAGCTACCAGATATTGGGCCACATCTTGTGAACTAATTAAACTTTTTATTTATATAAGTTAATTACCTCAAATGTTTTGTTATAGTAACACAAGGTTGACAGATATACTTAATAAGTGCTCTTGTGTTTAGATTGTACCATCTGTGCATGCCTGGATTAGTAGGATGGGTGCTAATATGAGTAGATGGTTTTATTTTGAATGTCTGTTACAACTTGTCAAACCCTGGGACTTTTAATATATACCATGGCATAGCCTAAAATTATTCCCTTGTATGCCATTTAATAAATATATTGTAAGTTCTTGGGCCAGGGATTATTGTTAAGGAGACAGTTTTTGCCTTCATGGTATTTAAGATGGAGGTAAAAAAGGGAGAAGGGGAAGAAATAGGGCCTATTCTGTGTCATAGAGAATGGTAGCCACACTCCAGGAATACACCCTTCTTGGATTAGTAACTCTTCTCACTGCTGTGACAAAATGCTCGGTGAATGGAGTTTAAGGAAAGGACTTGTTTCTTTTGGCTCACAGTTTGAGGAACCAGTCCATCATGGTGAGGAAGGCATGGTGGCAGGAGCATGAGGCAGCTGCTCACACTCATCTGCCATCAGCATGCAGAGATGAACACAGGTATTCTTCTCACTTTCTTTTTAGTTAGTTCAGAATCCCAGCCCATGGACTGGTGCCACCCACATTTACAGTGAGTCTTTCTATCTCAGGTAGCCCAGGCTAGAAAACCTCTAGCAGACATGTTGGAGCTGTGTCTCTTAGGTGAGTCTGGATCCTGTCAAGTTGACAGTCAAGATCTACCACCGCACAGGGGAAGACAGCTGAGGATGTATGTGGGTAAGGGGACCCGTAGTAACTGAATAAAAAGGGGTTTTGTGGAACATGTGATATTTAAACGAGATCCTCTTGAAAGATATGTATCAACTGATGAGGTGAAGAAGGCAGGGGATTGCTACCCAGGGTTGGCAGAGAAGCAGGTTTGCAGTCAGAAAATGATGATGGTCCATATCACAAGGCCATCCTAGTGTTTCCTGAATGGGCTCTAGGTTTTAATACTGTAAGCATGACTCTTTTAAAATATCTTATATTTAGCCTTTGGTAATTTTCTAGTGTTATACAATGTATCTTATTATATAGACCCATGCCTGCTTTCCTCTCCCACACAAACGCACCCTCCTTCAAATTTCATGTCCTGTTTTCAAAAACAAAGTAACTTCTCAAGTCTACTTAGTGCTGCCTCCATGCACGTGGCACTTCACTATCTACTGGGTCATGCCCTATCAGAGGCCACAACCCCTGAGGAAATTGGCTTGCCCTTCCTCAGTTGTCATCAGTTGCTAATAGCGAGAAGTGAGAGGTCTTATGAGTTGCTCCGGTCCATACTTGGATGTTGATTGGTTTGACCTTGTGTAGGTAACCACAACTGTGATGAATTCATGAGTACAACCCAAGCCATGTCCTGAAGAAAGTGGTTTCCAAACTCTTGAGCCCAGATACTTGGGCTGGCATTGTAGTTTAACTACTAAGTGAGCAGATTTTTCAGTTTTCTGTGCCTCAGTTTCCTCATTCATAGATGGGAATTATCATAGTTCTTATTTCATAGATTGCTATACTAGGTCAGTATGAGGGCATGCATTCTGCATACTTCATGCTTACTGTAACCCATAATTATCTTATCATGCTGTGTGTGAGCGTGTTTCCTAGAAAAGTTCCCGG
The DNA here is from genome assembly GCA_030556225.1 of Cricetiscus sungorus. Taxonomy (NCBI): domain Eukaryota; kingdom Metazoa; phylum Chordata; class Mammalia; order Rodentia; family Cricetidae; genus Cricetiscus; species Cricetiscus sungorus. The sequence goes on along the minus strand of JANBXA010000069.1, from coordinate 8,370,164 downwards.
TATATTCCCAGTCTTACCTTGAATGTGCTTTGTGGACAGGTGAGTTTCCAGGTTTTCTCACTGGCTACTTTGAGGAGCTCCCTGGGCCAGCGAAAAAGAGCTGAGCCACCCTAGAGCTCACGTGACTGGACTCCTGGCAGAGTTGAGTAGGAGATACAATGAGCCACAGAAACTGCTGGATGAAACAGTAATATGTAGGCTAAAACTTATGCAAAGAGAAACCCAGAGCATTTCTGAGCTCCTCTGGAGGAATTCCAGAGGCCTAATCCATCACCAGGAGGAGAAATTAAACACTTGCTGCTTATCTCTTGGAAAAGAGGAACCCACAGTGAGGCCCTGGGGTCTGGGGGTCGCCCTGGCACCCATGGAGTGGGGGTGTGTGATTTATTAGAATATGCAGAGCTCTCTTGGCTTTTTGTCCTTTGATCAGTGCTGGGAGCCAACCAGGCCTAGCTACTTTGCATACTAATAAAGATTGGTGCATGTAATTATTCAGCAGTCACACCGTTATTCCTGGGAGATAAATCATCCCTGCTTTATTTACTCTTCTTGCCTCAAGTTATTTCAAGATGCCTTTACTTGCACTACATCTGACTTGCGTGGAGGTAGTGGACTGTCTTAGTTTTCTCAGATGTGCTTATAAGGTGATGGATGGATGTATACACATACATATATTTTTGACAGGACTCTACTCTGTAACCCAGGCTGCATTCAAACTCACAACCCCTCTACCCTAAGCCTTCTGAGTGTTGGATTACAGGTGTTCGCCATCAAACCTTTCTCCATGTATGTTTTTGAGGGGCTCCCTGGTGTCAGCCTCTCTCACCACCATCTTGACGTTGATTTTACATGTGCTCCCAACACAGTTTAAGAGACTTGGGTGACTGAGCCATTGTCCAGTTTCTTGAGTGGTGGTGGTGGTGTTTTGGAATCATGAGGATTATGTGAGGATAAGCCTGTGGAAAAACTGTCTCCTGTTTTGATGTTCATAGACAAATCTGTTCTTCCAGGAGGCTTTTCCTCTGTTCTACTTTGTGCCAAATTTTATCTTCACTTCTTTTCTTTATAACCTAAGTGTGTATCCACTTAACTACCATGTACCAGGTCAAGTAATAGTTGGAACCTCACATTTAGAGATTGATAGGCTAAATCATTTGGTCCTTCTGACCTTGTTGTGTGTGTGTGTGTGTGTGTGTGTGTGTGTGTGTGTGTGTGTGTGTTTGCATATCCATGTGAAGGCTAGAGGATAACTTTGGGTACTGTTCTTTAAAGCACCATCTACTGTGGAATTTACCAAGTAGGCAAGGCTGTCTGGCCACCAAGACCCAGAGATCTACTTGTCTCTGCCTTGCCAATGCTGGGATTATTTATGTGCACTACCACATCTAGCTTTCTTTTTTAAATTAATTTAAGTCCCAGGGATCAAACTCAAGTCCTCACATATGGCAACCCACTGAGCCCTCTCCCTAGTCCTCAGTCTTTGACCTCTGTACTTAAAAACATCTTCCATAATGCTTCCACAAGCATTAGAAACTAGTGAATCCTGGGTGATAGCAGCTGTCAGCTTTAAGTAATTCTGTGATCAGCAAAGGCTTGATATAAGTGTCCATGGTGTCGGGAAGGGAACTCACAGCAAAGCCAGGAACTCCCCAAGAGTGGGAAAAGGGGTTAGTGATCAACTTAGGGCATCAAGTTGCTGAGGAATGAGCAAAAAGAAAGAGGAGGCTAATGTGTTAGTCTTCTGACTTCCTGATAAGCAGATAGAAGAGGGAGCCCAGCAGGTAGGGACTTCTCCAGGCAGATAGAATTACCCAGTCATTTCCCTGGCATGGAAGGTCTAGCATTAAGCGAGCTCCTCTTATACAGCTATAAAAAAGTTGGGGAGCCCCCTACTGAATAAGTGAGTCAGTTCATTTGGATCTTTTTTTTTTACCATCTTTGTATGAACCATTCCACAGAAGAAGAGGATGTGTCCAGGCCAGCAGTTTGCTAAGTGTCAGTGTGTCTCCTCCCATAGAAAGCCTGTGTGTGTGTGTGTGTGTGTGTGTGTGTGTATAAGTCTACCTCTAACCAAGGTGATTTGAAGGTGCTCTCTCTCCCACATCTCCACATGTGGCCTCCCTTCTTCCCCCCAACAGGAAGCTGGCCTTTGATTTCCCCAGTGTTCAGTATTCCTTTGTGGCTGGTGAGTCATAGAGATGATTTAAGACTTCTTTAGGGTGGGAGGGTGTTAGTCATTAAAATTGTATTTCTCTGGGAGTTTGTTTTTAAAACTTTGGGCCAGAAAAAATATGTACAGGAATGTTTGGCTTTTAATAATTAAATCTTGCATTGTTTTAATTTTCTACAGAGTGTTTCTCTGGAGGAAAATAAAGTTACAAATCCAATATTTATGTCTTTCCTAAAGCACCAGTTGCCAAATGAAATGAGTTTTGCTATTTTTTTCCCCCTGATGGCTGATGCCTCTCCAGAGGGCCCCTCTTACATTTTCAGGAAGGGCTTAATGTTCTGTGGGAGTGGGGAGGAATCATTGGAACAGGGAAATGGCATGGTTGTTTTGGATTCAGGAGGATGAAGGGTTTGGAGGTTCCTTCACCTCTGACCCAGTCCCACCTACAGCGTGCCAGTATTTCCCCTTCATTTAAATTCATTTTGCACACAGGCTATTTTCAACAGAGAGAAGCAGCTGATGGTTTTGTGCAGAATCAATGACTTGTCTGAATGCTGTAGCTGCCCATCCCTGCCCACCTCCACTAGCTCTCCATTAACAGGCATCCAGATGTGAGGAAACATAGACATCAGCCAGCACACTGATTTGGCATTTGGACTTTTTCAGGGTCTTTAATTCCCAGGCAACAGGAACTTCATCATCGAGTGGTTTTCCCTTCCTGTCTCTCATCAGCGGGACTCACTCCTGCAACCTCCTCAAAGTCAGCCAAGCCCTATTTAAACTGAGACAGGAAGGCGGTATGCAGGCTGTTTGGCTGTGTGCAGTGGAACCTCTCCGCTCTGCTGCAGCTGTTTGGAGGGAAATAAATAGCTTTGGTTATTACTGCCTCTGATGTGTTTGACTTTCCAAGTCAGCCCTTCTTTGAGAACCTGGAGGAAGGGAGTGCATTCTTTCAAAGGCAAAGCACTTCATGTCTTGAATTGTGAGTCTCAGAGTCCTGTTCCTAGAGTCATTTGAGCCTAGAGGAGGTTCAAAATCCACCTGCCAATTCCTACATGTACAGCAGATATCCACAGGTAGCTCAGAGAGTAACTGGGAAGGGCAAATGTCATAATGTCCCTGACATCCAGATTCCAAATACAGTGTGTTGAAGCCCTGTTACCAGGGAAGATTCAAATGGTACCACATAGTGTGAGGTTTAGGGATACCACTGGGTAGAAACCTTAGTTCCTCTGAGTATCAACAGCTCAGTTGACAAGTAGCAACCTTATCAGCTTGGCATTACTGTGAAAAACACCTGCCTGAGAACCTTACAAGAGAGATTTAATTTGCTTCATGGTTTCAGGAAGTTTGGTCCATGGATGCTTAAGCAGCAGACCATGAGGGTGGGGGGAGTATGCGGTGAGCCAGTTCACATCATGGCATACAGGCAGCAGTAACTCAAACAGATAGGGACCAGATAGGGACAAAATACCCCCAGGGACCTGCCTACAGTGACTTCCTTTCCTGGCTAAGTACCTCTTCCTAAAAACTCCCAGAAACTTCTAGGGTAGCATCACCAGCTGGGGTCCTAGGGTTTAACACATAAGCCTGTGGAGGACATTTAATCTTCACACCATAACAGACTGCTACTAAGACCTTACTAGGCTCCTACTATTACTGAGGAGACCTCTGTGAAGGGCATGACACAAAACTTGGCATTGAAAAGACACTCTACACTTGTTTCTTAGGAAATAGTGTTTAACAGCTCAAGGGTAGTCACAGACTTGAGTTTAAGTCCCAGCCTTGCTACTTAACACTGACTATTCTTTTTTCCAAATCTTAGTCTTCCCTCTTTAGGCAAGGTGCCAGGATCTCTCTCAGTTGAAGCTGGATGAGGTTTACAGACCATTAGAGGGCTTTTAAAAAATTTACTCTTTGGGAGTATCATAGATGTTTACAATGTAATTGGTTGTATTCACTATCACCCCTCAAAGTCTTAATTCTCCAAACACCCCACTCCCAAGTTCATCTCTCATCCTTTAAAAACAATAATTCAGAGTCCAGTTAGTGCTGCCTGTGTGTTCATGGGTGTATGTCTCACTGGAACATGGTCAAACAATTGTCTCTCTCTCGGTAGCTATCAATTGCCCTTAGATCCTCAGCTAGGAATGGAGCCTTTGAACCCATTCCCCATTCATGCTGGAATATTGACTGGATTTGCCAGAGAATGTTCTGGGCATTAAACTTGACACCACACCCAAAATGCCAACTGTATAGTAAATTACTGCTATAGAAAGAATGGATGATACACCAACAAAATAATTTCTTCCCTCTTCTCTGGATCCCTGGAAACCTAACCCAGGCAAAATGGAATTAGGCATTTGGGACAGAAACATGATCCTCTGATCCTTGAACTTGAGCTTGCCTGACTACATTCATTCATTGGATTTGCTTGATATACTCATTATAGCATCATTCATTCAGAAAATGTGTCAGACAGATGGAGTGTCTGGCATTGCTGTAAGTGTTGCAGATGAAAGGCAATAAGATACAGTCCTTCAAGTTCAAAACAACATTTTAAACATTGGTCCATATGGATTCTGTTGGAAGTTCATTGGAAAGCAGATTCCTCTTTTAGAGTCAGGTGCTAGGAAATAACTTGCACATATTTTGACTTGTAATTTTAAGCTGTTACATGACCCACATGCTTGTAGCTGACACAAATCACTTCTGTATGTGTGTACCTTTTCACAGGGGTAGGTAGAATCCCATGTCCTTAACAACATTTCAACTACATGTTTCAAGCTCCCAGGAGTCGGCATGCTCCCCAAACATGGCTGAACATATAGTCCATCTCTCTGTTCACTGTACTGGTGCCCCCTGATATGGACTGGCCCCATGGTGTCTATTTTAGGCAGTCAGCCACTAAGAATACACCTGGGGGCAGTCATTCAGCTTGGGTGAAAATTTGTGGGAAGAGCCTCAGGAGCTGCCACCATGGCTCCCAATATTTTCAAGGACCACGTCTCTTGTTACTGAGAACTGAACCAATTTTCACAGAAGAGATGAAAGGAGTGAATTACCAAGTGTGGGTCAGACATGGGAGAGTTTCCTGGTAATCTTTGAGCCTTTTGTTGAATTTATTTCTAAGACCTGGATGAGTAAGCTCCTTCCTGGAGCTGGCTATTCAGCCCCACAGTGGAGTCTGTTGGTGACATATTCTACTCCTGCCTAAACTTGCCTGTGTCCATGTTCTGTTCTAACAACCCATGCAGTGTTGATAAAGTCAGCAGAAGTGCACCAGTGCTTGGGCCACAGTGAGATGTAGATTGGAAAACCAGATTTGTGGCTCAGTGTAGACAGTGTCATGATGCAAGGATGGAGGATGGTTTATAGCTTGAGGTAAGGGTGCTTCCCTAGGAATTTCACAAAGATCCATGTACTTCCAGGAAGAGGAAAGGCCCATCTTTCTATACTTTGGTCAATGAACTTGTACATGCTTGTACATGTAACCTCATTGAGATGATGTCACCTACCTGGCAGGTATATTCTCTTCTCTCCTTTTCCCTTCTCAGAGCACCTGGGCTGAGTCCTTCACGATGCAGTGACCTGTCTTGGCCTGTGTGTGTTGACTACATGTCTATCTATCTGTCATCCCTCCTAGGACTCCTCCTGGAACTTCCTGTTTAATAGAAAGCCTGCTTAGCTAGTTGTGTCAGGTGCTATTCATGCTGTCCCCTCTCCAAAGATGACATAGTCTCCTTCATTCAGGATTTACATTCATCTGACACTTTGCATCCCATTGCAGGCATAACACATTCTATAAATAAGACCCTTAGACTAACAACTCCTGTTTATGAAGTCCCTGTGACAAGAGGCATCAAGGGTAATACAATAAAAGAGGCAGAGGGGGACTGGAATCGCCTTACCACCAGGAGGGTATAAGCACAATAAAAGCTCATGCTATTCAAACGTGAGAGAAGGCAGGTGTTGTGTAAATGACTTCAGAAAGTCGTGATGCTTAGCCTAGGCATTTGAGCAGCCAACCTCTCCTGGTTCTCAGCCTACTTTTATCCTTTAGATTCCCTCCCTCTCAATGAATGGTCTTTGTTTCTGTCACTCCCCACATGTTTAATTCTTAGTTCAGGATAACAAGAGCCTAGAAGCCTTAGCAAGTGCCCTCTAGACTTAGACCCGTATTCTAACTTTTCTGTAGTTTGTTGGGTCCTATATGGGCATTTCTATTTTTCACTGTAGCCCCATGAGGAAGGTACTGCTGCCCTTGTTTTTTTTTTTTGTTTGTTTGTTTGTTGTTTGTTTTTGTTTTTTTTGTTTTTTTTTTTTAAGATGAGCACCTAAGAGGCTGAGGCATCTGTGAAGGGGTATTGGATCAGCCTTTGGTTGTCTGGCTGAACCATCCCACATGTGGGCAAACTCCCAGGAGATGTCTGTTTAGATGGAAGAGTGCAGAGCCCAGTATTGAGCATCAACACATATGGCCCCACCCTGTCTCCTTACGGGTGGGGAAATAGAGGCAGCTCAAGAGTGAGAGGCGTGGGACCCACACTTTCAGTTGCTTGCACTTCCATCTTGGTTGAAGTGGGGTGTGAACATCTTCTTTTCCATCCCCCGCCATCTGCACTCTTTCTGGTCTTCAAAGTGGAGGGAAGGGCCTCTGTCGGGGATGCAGCTGTTGTGCAAACACAGGTTCCAATGCTCTCCCATTTGCCCTCATTGTAGAGCTGGCAGGCTTGGCACCTGGCTCCTCTCAAGACAGCTCTACAATTAATGTTTTCCTCTCTGATTAGGGCTCATGTCCTACTCTGCTGTGGTTGAGGAGGTCTGGCACACAGGATGTTTTAGAGTTCCATGAGAGGGAGTGAGTGAAGAAATTTGGGGTTAACCACACTCATATTTTCTCAGATGTGGTCTGGAACATCTGAAGCAATATGGGGCCCATTACCGGCTCTGGGTCCTTGGGGAGCCCCGGTGTTTGCTGGGCTTGTTAGTAATGGTTGTGTTTGCCAGCTATAATTATAGCTGCAAGGCTTGGAATGGGCAGGAAGGGACACAGGCTTTTTGATAGAAGCAAAGGAGATAAGGGCTTAGTGACTGAGCTAAGTTCTTCTTCACTCCCTAAATATGTATTTCTTATAAATCTACAATGGACAAGATGCTGTGCCTGGATCTGGGCTGTGATCAGAGACAGAAGGAGCCCTGGAAGTGGATTCCTGGAGTGTTTGGTCTGGAAGGGGAGACAGTGAGTAATGTGACTATCGCAGTATGGAGAATTTATAAGTGCAGATCCTCTGCAGGTATGGGCAGCTTGCTAATTTAAGTAAATGCTTGCATAGCGAATAGCACACATACATTATTCCAAATACCATTTACCAGTGGTAGGTTTACCCTCTAATGGCCCTAGAGGGTTGTTACTGAGTTTTATTACTACTACCTGTATTGGACAGATGAAGACACTGAGGCACATAGGTTAGGTAATTTGCCTGAAGTCACACACAGCAAATGGTGAAGATCAGATTTGTGCCTTCATAGCCATACATCACAGTTCCTGCTCTCAACCACCAGTACTCCACCTGAGAAAAGACAGGGGCAGAGGGAGTTTGGAAAGCATCCCTTGAGATGTGATGTTTTGTTTGAAATCAAAGGAAAAGAAGAGAAACCAATTAGCTAAAGAAAGAGGTAGGTCAAATGGTAGGAGGATCAAAGACCCCATGGCAGAGGAAGAAGGGCTTGCCAGAGGCTGGAGCTTGAGAGGGTGAGCCTGAGGATGGGAACCAGGAGCTGGCATTGCAGGGCTTGTGGGCCCTACTAAGTTATTTGGGAAATGATAACACATTATAAAGTGAAATCCTTTAGGCCTAGTTCTTGAGACAGCTGTAGATCTGAAGCCTGTGTACATGTAAAGGACTCTGTATCTGGCAGACTGGAGCTTTTGTGGGTGGTGGTGGTGGTGGTGGTGGTGGTGGTGGTGGTGGTGTGTGTGTCGGTGTGTGTCTGTGGTGTGATAGTTATCATGGTGAAGATGACGGTGTGAGGAAGGTAATAGTGGCTTTGGTACAATGACGTAGAATCATTCAGTTTCAGGAATCTTCTAAACCCACTCTCAGCACTTATCAGTTCTCACAACATCCCCTGTAAGGTTAGCAAGACCATTACACCATTTTGCCTACAAGTTCTCTAGAACCAAGAGAACTTCAGCTGCTGGTGGGTGGTGCACAGCTTACAGCATGGTGATGGACTCTTTGCCCCAGACATGAGCAGGGGAACACCTTGTGGGTCTTCCAGCCAGTGACCTCTAGACAGATGCTCATGTACTGAGTCCTTTTCATCACACACCATGACACTTAATTCTCTCAGTGGGTGAGACATCACTTCAGGGACCAGGAAACACACATTAAATCTGCCCAGGGTCATGTGGTTCAGAAATAGCAGATTCTGGTTTTCAGCCCAGGCCAGCCATGTGGCTACAAGAAGACCAATGGCTGCAAATTTTCTGAACACATTCCCTGGCTCCCTAGTTTGTTTGTGGTTCATTTTAATTTTGTTTTGCTCATTTGATCTTCATTTGAGGCAGGTCTCCGGGCCCAGACCGGCTTCCTCCTTACTATGTAGCTGAGAGTGACCTTAAACTTTTGATCCTCCTGCTTCTATGTCTCAAGGTGTCAGATCACAGATGTTTCCCACCATGTCCAGCTTTTGAATGTAGGAGCCAGGCCTTCCTGCGTGCCAGGCAAGCACTCTACCAGTGAGCCACATCTTCAGCCTTGGTGCCACAACTACAAATGCTGTTTTTTGTTCCATGTACTGGGATGTCAACCAGATATCTGCCATTCCTTTTCCAAGCTGTAGAATTCTGGTTGCTTTTAAAATATTAAGTAGTTGTGTCTGTCAATGGAGCTAGATCCCTGCCCAGTCTCAAATGCCATTTCATGGTGTCTCTCTAAGCCCAATCTTTTTCAATAAATGCTGATGGTCTATTTCAGAATGACAGTGTCACTTATTTATAGTAGTGAAGGGCATCCTGAGTAGGGACTATAGAAATAGCCTGCCTTTCCTTAGTTAAGAGTTCAACACTCCATTCTAGTGATCTGACTATAGAGCCAGCTTGTCATTGAATTTCTCGTTATTTGTGACTGTACTCCTCCTTTTTTCAAGATTTATTTTACTTTACATGTATTGGTGCCTGTGGAGTTCAGAAGGGCATTGGATCCCCTGGAATTAGAGTTACAGGTGGTTGTGAGCCACACAACATGGGTGCTAGCAACTACACTTGGGTGCCGTAGAAGAGCTCTAAGATCTCCTAACTCTTGAACCATCTCTGCAGCCTCCCTTTCCCTCTTTTACTTAAGTCATTTGGGATTAGTTTCATTGAAGCCAAAGTACTTTAAATGATACTCTAAGATTATTCTTTTATAGCCTTTAAGAGAAAGAGGAGGAAAAGGAACAAGACAAGGGTGGGAGAGGAGAAGAGCCAGGGTACTAAACTCACAAATGAGGAGGAGGAGTTGAGAGGCTCCCTGACCCTTAAAACCAAGAAGATGGGGTGAGGTTGCTCTGGGTTCACTTCTGTTTTCAGGGGAAATAATACTTACTTTGCCTGGGCTAATCTGGGCTCTATTCCCTCAGTCCCCTAGCTTCCTCCCTCTCTGTTCTCACTGAGGGTGTCTGTCTCTCCAAATGATGCCCCTTTGAAGGATGTAAAGGTCCAGGCTGCCCAGAATTAAAATGGTGAAATCACCCTTTTCAGAGGTCTATTCTGGGAGAGGCAGCCAGGTAGAGAAGACTGTGGAAGTCTCTCTCTCTCTCTCTCTCTCTCTCTCTCTCTCTCTCTCTCTCTCTCTCTCTCTCTCATCTGTGTGTGTGCATGCACATGCACATGTGTGTATGTGTAATGCGCACATATGTGTGTTTGAGGCTGCATATTTGTGTCTTCTGTGTCACTCTGTACAGACATATGTGGAATAAGTCAAACCTTTGGTACCCATGCCTGCCCTCTAGTTTCCCTGCTTGCCTTTCTACCACATCTGAGCATAGCTAGATGGCTTGCTGAAGTCAGAGCATAGGCAAAAATGTTGACAACTGGTTTGGAGCTCATATTTCAGATTTCTTCTCTTTTACTCACTGTCTTGAACTAGCCTGGACCAATAACTGGTCTGGTTATGGGAAGTGGATTCAAAGGACACAGGATACAGTCAAGCTCAGTGAGATTACCACAGACCAACCAAAAGTCAGCTAACCTCACACACACAAGGAAGGCCAGGTGAGAAAGCAGAGCCAGCTGTCCAGCCCCTTTCTGAACTTAGATATGCAAACAATAATCCACTGCTACTGAATTTTATTGAAGCTAAGCTGCTTGTTACCAGCAATAGCTGACAGATGCAAAATGTGTCATCATTTATGTTACCTGTGAACATTTTTGGTTTCTCGTCTTACAAGTAATCAAACTAACTATGGGAGGGGAAATAATCAAAATCATAATGACAGGAATTATTTTACAGGGCTCTGGTGGTTACTCAGCATGTCTTATATGAGGGCCTTCCTGAGTTTGATCCCCAGAACCCTTATCAAAAACAAAGTACCATGTATGGTGGTATGTGCTTATAATACCAACACTGGGGAGGTAGAGACAGGTGGATTCCTTGGGCTTGCTGGGCAGCCAGTCTGGTCTACTTGGCAGCTTCCAGTAGAACTCACCCCAGTCAAAGACTGTGTTTCAAAAGAAAAGTAATCAAACCAGCAGCATTCAAGGAATGTCAAGCTTGTTCTCCAATTGCTACACACACATGAACTGGAACACACACAATTATATTGTTCTGTATACACTGTAAGGTATTGCTCTCAGAAAAGCTGCATTTTAAGTAAACAGAGTCTACATAATTGGGGGAGTGGTCTTGGGGAAGGAGTTGAAAGGGAAGGAATGAGCATAGATTTGACATTTAACTCTCAAACAATAAAAAAGAAGGGGACTGTTATTGTTATTGTTTCCACATCATAGCTATGGAGACTGAGGCAGAGAGAGAAAGAGAGAGAGACAGAGAGAGATACAGAGACAGACAGACACACACACACACACACACACAGAGAGAGAGAGAGAGAGAGAGAGAGAGAGAGAGAGAGAGAGAGAGAGAGAGAGAGAGAGAGAGTGCACCCTGGGCCAAGGTCATCCAGTTGGCTCTTATCTCAGTGCCTTGAACAGCAGATGCTGTGGTAAGCAGAGAGTCGGTCCTCACACACTTACTGGATGAGCGAGTAACTATACTCAAATTGCATTCTGTTGAATAGGCCTGCAGAGGCTTAAAGTAAAATAGCACATCTGCCCTAAGTAAGTGTAAATGAAAAGATGGCTTTGCTGGCTGTTCAGTTTTCCACCTGCATCCTGTGGGTGCAGCAAACCTGAGATTTCTCATACTCATCCACTTCCCTTCATTCTTTGGCATACATGTGCTCTAACAATTGGATTATTCTTACAAATAAGAAAACAGACCCTGTTGTATTTTTGTTAGCAACTATAGAGAGCAGGCTTGGCTAATTTCCTGATCTAATTCAATCTCCAGGGAAACTGCACCTTGTGGACAATTAAATTGTAAATTGTAGATATCTGTGGGTGATTGGATCACTAAATACTCTCTACCATAAATCACCTATATTCCCACCCTATGTTGCCCTCATGCTCACTCAAGAATGAAGACATTCTGGCTGTCATGTACAAGACTGCAAGCTATGCTGGTGTCTCAAGTCTGGAGTGTGCCCTTCAAGGAGAAATAGCAGCCTTGTGCAGACACTTTAGATGCATCGTGTGCTCTGGGTAGGAAGGGCTGTGACCAATCTCTTTTTCTCTTGCCAATGCTCAGGTATTGGAACATGGAATTATGAGACTCACCTTGTTTGCTTTCCACAAAAAAAAAAAAAAAAAAGACTTCATGTTGTCTCTTGTAGGTTGAGGCACAAAGGCTAGAGGCTTGCTTCATCTAAAATGAAGATGCTAGGACAGCAGGCAAGGGAAGGGGAAGTTTAGAAATGCCTAGTTGTAAATGGGAGGCTTGCTGCTGTGAGCAGGGATGGGCCAGAGTAAGAGCAGCCTCTTCATGGACCAAGGCAAGCAGCAGCCGAAAGAGGTCCAAGTTCATCTGTGGATTCATTGTTCTTTTAACAAATATTTACTGAGCGGTGCAGCAGGCCCAGGGCATTCAATAATCACGACAATACAGCTGTGTTTGTCTGGTTTCTCCCAGCTGAAAAGCAGCGCTCTAATAATTCCGGAATCTGCTTCTTCAACTGTGCTAAAAGAATAACCCAGGAAGGGGGCAGGGTGAGGAGAAGATGCCTTTCACCTTGCTGGTGGTGGTATTTGCCAGTCAAGGGCAGGCAGGGCGAAGTACTTCACACAGATTAGCACAAAAGTGTTAAAGAAAACTTTTGAAGTGGGTCCTATGATGGGCTTTGCTTATTTATTTTACCGTGTGTGTGTGTGTGTGTGTGTGTGTGTGTGTGTGTGTGTGTGTGTGTGTGTGTGTACATCGTGCCATAGTATTTGAATAGAGGTCATCTTGGAGTCTTGCCTCTGCCTCCCAAGTACAGGGATCAAAGGTAACCACCACAAAGCCCTGGCTATTTTATATTTTACCTATTTCATTCTTAATGGCTCTCTCTCTCTCTCTCTCTCTCTCTCTCTCTCTCTCTCTCTCTCTCTCTCTCTCTCTCTCTCTCTCTCTCTCTCTCTCTCTGGGTGTGTGTGTGGGTGTGTACAGGAGTGCAGTGCCCACAGAGTCCAGAGGAGGGTGTGAGAAGTCTTGGAGCTGGAGTTACAGGTGGTTATAAGTCACCTCACCTGGGTGCTGGGAATTGAATTCAGTCCTCTGGAAAAGAACAGCCAGTGTTCTTACCACTGAGCTATCCAGCCTTGGGTTTAGTTTCTGACAGTGAATTATAAAAAGCCCTCCCATGTTCTTGATACCATTAATTTTTTCAGATGTGTGATAGTCACACATTTTTCTCACATTCTTGGGTTGTCTTTTTTTTTCCTAGATGGTGACATGGTGAGAGAAAAGTTTTCGGTTTTATGTATTCTGACATTTTTTCCTCTTGTCACTCATGTTATCCTTGCCACTTTTAGAGAAATGCCTTCTAGGCCAGGGTCACAGGGCTTCAGGGTCTAAGATCCATTTGCCTTAATTTGTGCACGAGGACTAAGAGCCAGCTTTGCTCCTTTGCCTTGACGGTCATCACCCAACTTTCTGCTGAAAAAGAGACTCCTTCCTAGCAAATAGTCTTAATATCCTTGTTAAAAGATAATTGAGAACTGGTTCAAAGGGTTGATTTTAGATTCTTAATTTTGTTGCATTTATGCCTTTTCCTTCCTTCCTTTTCTCTCTCCCCCATGTCTCTTCTCTTTTGATCTCTGTTACTGACTTCTCTTATCCCTCCATTCCCCTTTCCTGTCTTTCTCTCTCCTATCTCTCCTCTCTCTGTCTATCACCATGGCTCTCCTCTTTCTCTGTCTGTCTCTCTCAGGCCTTACACATGTTACACATGCTAGGTAAACACTCCTTTTTATTTTTTTATTTTTAGCTTCAGACTAATCTCCCAGTTACCAATTTCTTTGCCATCCCTTAAATGACACTTAGCTCTATTAATTTCAGTGACTTAGAGAAAGCCCTTGGGAATGGGAAGAGTGGGCCCTCCCACTTTCCTCTACACTTACAGGATGATTCTGAGCATCCGGATCCTTCATGCTTCTCACTGGGCTTTCAGATGGGCTCATGGGTGTCTGCAAAGCAGGCGGTTGGATATTGAAAGGGATTATGATGAATCCGTAGATCTATTTGGGGAATATTTAAATCTTACTACTAAGTCTTCAGATCTACAAATTGGGAATTTCTCATCATTTAGACAGTGTGAAATTTCTTTTGAGCAATTTTTTTTTTTGCAATTTCCCACACATATGTGACATTTCTTTTGATGAGTTTATGTCTACATTTTTTATTCTTTTTGATACTCTCTTAGAGAGAATTGTTTTCTTAAATTTACTCCCAGTTGTTCATGGCAGGTATCAAGAAATACTGCTGATTTTCACCTATTAACCTTGGATCCTGCTAACTTATTCAACTTGTTTATCATTTCTGATAGGTGTGTGTGTGTGTGTGTGTGTGTGTGTGTGTGTGTGTGTGTGTGTGTGTGTGAGATGTGTTTATACACATGTATGCACACATTCCTCAGGCTTTCATCTATGCATGATGTTGATGGAGACATTTGCAAATCAAGTCAGTTTTATTTCCTTTGTAATTTAAATGTTTTTTGTTATTATTATTATTTCTTTTGCTGGCTTAGTACCTGACTTGACTAGCAATTTTATTTCAGTAGAATGTGTAATAGAAAATGTGGGAATGGAACCCTGGTCTTATTCCTGATCACATGATACGGTTTGGTGTATTTGCATAAATTCCCTTAGGTGCTTTGGCTGTGAGTGATTTTGCTCTTAGATTAGGAGTGTTGTGTTTTGTTGTGTTTTGCTTTATAGCATGAAAACATGTTGAATTTCATCAGAGGCTTTCTCTCTGCATTTACTGAGATGATCACACTTTGAGCTTTGAGTCCTTATATTCTCTCTCTCTCTCTCTCTCTCTCTCTCTCTCTCTCTCTCTCTCTCTCTCTCTCTGTGTGTGTGTGTGTGTGTGTGTGTGTGTGTGTGTGTGTGTGTGTGTGTGTTTGATATGTGCACATGCTTGCCTGTATATGAAGGCCACCGGTCAATCTCTGGTGTCATTCCTCAGGTGCCATGCACCTTGTTTTCATTAGACTAATCTGGACCTCAGCAGTAGGCTAGGCTAGTGAGCTTCTATGATCCATCTGCTTCTACCTTCCTTGTCCTGAGATTGTTATTGTATACTACATCACCTAGATCTCTTACTCATTCTGTGATTGAGCTCAGGTCCTTCACTGACTGAGCTGTCTCTCCAGACCACTTGACTCTAATCAGCTTACTCTGAATGGTCATTGTCCTAGTGGTCTAACCTGTGACAACCCTGGTCATTAAACCTTTGCAATGGAGTTTCACTCGTAGCATTCCAACTCTGATGACTGACACAGATTCACTCCCAGTGTCCACAGTCATAGACTTGGCATTATGCAGACATTCTTGGGTATGTGCAGGAACACCTTGGATGTCTTACTAGTGTGTGCCTCTCATCTTTGTAGCACCCTGCTTTTTCTGCCCATGATGGTTTTGAGCAGAGTCCCTACTTGGTAGAAGCACACAAGTAATTATTCAACCCCATTAGTCAAGAGCCTTAGAAAAATAACAGTGCTGGACTGACATTCTGTCTCTTTCCCAGTTCAGTTGGATAATATCACCAAGTCCTACAAAATTAAAATCAAGTTTGAAACTGAGTTTGTTAATTACAGTGTTTAACTATTGTAGGCATTGTTTCCTTGGAGATTAATGAGGTGAGCTATTGTCGCATAATTAGACCGGAGTATATCTCATCTTGTACAAACCCTTGCGATTCTCTGCTGTCCCACTACTGTTTGAAGGTTAATTTCACTTTGCCAGGATAGACTTGGCAAGATGCTGTCTTTGAAATATGTTTTTAATTATATTTGAAAGTCATTAGTCAAGGGCTTTGCCAGGCTGTTCTGCACACATTTGTGGAGAAATCCAGTCACAACTGAGCCTATCATGGTTACCTACCTCATGTCCATGTAGCCCTGGACATGAAGAGAAGGCACCCACAATCTGTGTTAGGGCTTACTTCTTTGTTGGGGGCCTATTTGGGTGAGATCTCTATGGTGATATTAGGCCACCATGGAGCATCTGAAGGGGGCCATTAGGTGACCTCAGCACAGGTGTAGACTTTATCCACTGATTTCCCAGATGAAGGCTTCATGGATATCATCTGTGCCCAGGATATGTCTTGTGTATGTGCTCCAGCTCAGTCTTAGTATCTAAGATGCACTGCTAAAGACTTTCATGAGATCTGAATTCCCACCCACGTGCCATTCTTCTCTGACATCTGCTCTTTTCCTGTGGTTTCTGCATTATCTTGTCATCTAATTCTTGTCCTCTCCTTACCAGACAATGGCTCTCATGTTCACGGCATCACAACAGTCAAAGACGAGTAGGCTGCAGTAACCAAGCAAATGCATCATGCGTTGTCCCACTGGTCTTGGGCATGAAAGGCTGACTGGTGGGAGAGCCAGTCTCAGCACGTCTAGGCTTTTCTTTGTATCCTAATCCCAACCATGCAGAGTGACTGTCCACTTGTCCTTACTTAACATGTCCTTGCTGAGAAGGAATGAGTAGCCTCTTCCCTAGAGGATGTGCTGAGGTGACTGGTGTGGGCACATAATTGACTCCTACACCATAGGCAAGCATCTGCCCTGGCCTTCCTCCCATTCATCTGCCATGTGAGCTGTGGGATGCATGATGGACAAAACTGAAAGTGTCTCCAGGAAGCAGAGGATGAAACATTGGGGTGGATGTGAGTCTGGATTGGACTGTGCTTTGTCTTATTGCTTCCATAGCAGCAAAGTGGGCTCCATGTGGGCATCTCTTTACAGAACTTGACTCAAATAAGATGGTTTGTGACAGCTTCTGTTTAAAAAGTCTCCCCTGCAGGTGTGTGCATTTGTCATGTGTGTGTCTCTGTGTGTGAAGGTGAGTGTCTGCTCCTGTGTGTGAGTGTTGACTAGTGTTTGTGGAGGCTAGAGAGAGGTCAACTTTGGGTGCTGGGTCTTCATTTTCTACCCTGCCTGTGACAGTCTCTTGCTGTTTGCCATTGCATAAAGCAGACTAATCCATCTGCATGCCTTTGTGACTTGTCTCTGTCTCTTTTCATGCACCATGACTGCAGATGCACAAGTTCCTCAGACTTGAGTGTCAAGCTCTTTACTTGCTGAGCCAACTCGACAGTCCAATTTCCATTTTGAAAGATTGGTTCTACTTGGAGAGCATTTTGGTACATTTTGGAAAGAGCCCTGAGTAGACCCTGGTGTTAGCAAGACCTCTTAATTTAAGTGTGCATGCTTGAGTGGACTTCCATGTTCAGGTGTGTGTGTGTGTGTGTGTGTGTGTGTGTGTGTGTATTAATGTGGGATGACCACCACTTAAATGCACCTTTCTCTCCATGCTGTGGAAAGACCACATCATGATGTTGATTATCTCACAGAACATGATTCCCTGCTCAGAAAGGAACACCGTTCTTTAAGTTCACAGCTTTGACCACTGTCTGAAGTGCTGGAGATACCCAAGCAGGAAGTTTGCTGGCAAAGTGATGACAGAAAATGAGTCAAACCCCAAACCCTTGCTATTTCTGCAGGCTCAGTGGGCTGACTCAAAGGTACTGTCTCTCACATACATGGTGGTAATGTTGAGAACCTAGGGCACTCAGGAGTTGCAGGAACTGGAGCAACCTGACTTCCTGAGGTCCCAGTTTTCATGTTCAGTGGAACATTACAAGGTAGTTAAAACAGGAACTCCTGCTTTGAGTTGAACCCTGGACCGCTGCCTGTCAGTGCTCAGGAAAGCATTTGACTTCTATGTTTATTAAAGCTCCACCTTCCCAAGGATTTCCTGAGGCTTAGTGACATCAGTATGCGATAGAGCCAGCATCCTGTAGGCGTTGCTCTTTCTTATTGCTTTGTACAAGTGGCCTTCCCATTGTAGGGGACAAGAGAGAAGGCACAGAATGAGGCAGCAGGCAAGATCTCTAAGATTCTGCATACCTAAAGTGTGTCCAGAGCAACACTGGGTGCTGGGTGCTGGGCTTTCCCTTGTCAGGTATTTATAGCAGCCACTGCACATGGCTACTCCCGCCCACTCCTGGAAAAGTCAAGGTCCTCAAGGGCCAATTCTTGTTATGATCATCTATGAGGAAGTTGGTCCCTTAGCACTCCATGTAGAGATTCTAGGATCCCTGCCATATACACAGAATGCCATTGGTGTTATTCCTATGGGGGTAGACATGTTTAGGCTGGACCTGAGGTTGCCCAGTGCACTGGGAGAGGTCTTTGCTTCAACTCTGATTAAGGTGGAATGATCAGTGTTTTTGTCCATGAGATGCTGGTGCAGAGAAAAGGCATGTCAGCCGAGATCCTGAAGTCCTCAAAGCTCAGTCTCCTGGGCGACCCTCGTTAGTCTGAGTCAGGTCATCAGAGACTAGGATACTGGCAAAGGAGCATGAGAAATGCTCTCTAATTGCTTGTTAACTTGACAAGATCTAGACTCGCCAAAGAGACCAGACTCTGGGTATTCTGTGATGGAGTTTCCAGACTGACTTAACTGAGGTGAAAAGACCCACCCTGAGTGTGTGTAGCACCATTCTGTGGTCTTAGATCCCCATTACAGCTAGTACTAATTATCAACTTGACACAGTGTAGAGTCACGTGAGAAGAAAGCTTTTCTCTGCTTAGATAGGGTTGGTCCATGTGCATGTCTGTGGGGGAATGCCTTGATTATTGACTGATGTTGTGAGAACTAGCCCACCACAGCAGCACCACTCCCTGGGAAAATGGTTCTGGGCTGTACAGGAAAGCTGTCTGAGCATGTACCTGTGCCTGAGCTATCAGGAAGTGTTCTTACATGGTTCCTACTTCAGGCTCTTGCTTGAGTTCCTACCCTGACAGTGATGGTCTGTAACCTGAAAGTGCAAGAAAAATAAACCCTCTTGTTTCCAAGTTGCTTCTGATCAGAGTGACACTCATCCTAGCAACAGAATCAACCTGCACAGTCCCTGAGCAAATGAAATGGAGAAACAGAGCCCAGCACCAGCACTCATCTCTCTCTGCTTTCTGGCTGAATACAAGGCAGCCAGCTGCCTAAAGTTCCTGCTGCCACGACTTTTAGCCCAGAATGAACTGTGAACCAGAATAAACCCTTCCTTCTTTAAACCAATTTTATCAGGCATTTTGTCACTGCAATGAGAAAAGTAATTAGATGAGCCTGCAGAAATTACCACGTGATCTCTACTTTCCCTATGAGGAGACCAAGAGGGCCACTACTGGGATTAGATATGGCCAAACCTTGAGAACACTTTTGATCTTTCACCATCCTGCCTAATAGGAGCATGAGCTCCTTGGGGATGGAGTAACTCACTGCTTCCCTGCTATTAGACTCACCTGAGATGCCAGGTCTGCCCTGAACCTGCCATGGGGAGGCTGCTGGGCTGAACAGTTACCTGTATGCAGGACTTGATGGCACAGCTCTGAGTCACTGGCCATGCCAGTATGACACAACATCTGACTGTATACAAATTGTGTTGCAGAGGCTGCTCAGCAACTCAGTCTTTTAGCCCCTTCTGCACTATCATCTTGCAGCCAGACCTGAACCCTGCTTCTCCCAGCCTGCCAGATTTCTCTTCCTTCCCTTTACAAAGAGAGGCCCTGCTCTACAGGGAGGATATGTGTCTCTGATTTAAACTCTTCTTAATTTCCCTCTCCTAAAGTGCTTTGCTGGCCTTTGTCAATCAATCAGTTTTATCCTACTGGATTTGATTGTTCCCCAGGATGCAGGAAAATTACCTGTTACAACCACTGTCTCTGATCCTTGGAGGTTCAGCCAGGTTTACCAGGCCTGGGCTGTACCAGGCTTTCCATTTTGGGCCACAAACCAGCTCCCAAATAATAACACAGAGACTTATTTATCATTAGTTATGAATGCTCCACCTAGGTTAGTCTCATTTCTATCTAGCTCTTTTAACTTAATCTGTTTCCATCTATCTTTGGATGCAGGGCTTTTTGCCTTTCTTTCTGTATGCCTTACTTACCTGTTTCCTCCAGTCTGTCTGGCAGGTACCTAGTTTCTGGCCCCAGCATCTCCCTCTCCTTCTCTCTTGTTCTCATTTTCCTTCTCTCCTTCTTCTTGAGCCTGCATTTCTCCTCCTACTTATTCTCTCTGCAAATTAGCTCCACCTATTCCTCTCCTGCCTAGCTATTGGCCATTCAGCATTTTATTAGAACAATTCAAGTGCCTTAGGCAGGCAAAGTGAAACAAACACATCTTTACATAATTAACAAATGCAGCATAAACAAATGTAACACACTTTCACATAAAGTAATATTCCACAGCATAAACAAATGTAAGACGTCTTTACATAGTTAATATTTCACAGCACTGATCTCTTTCCATGAACTGTGCTGTGACCAGCCCTCACCCATTTACATCCTCTCTCTCTCTCTCTCTCTCTCTCTCTCTCTCTCTCTCTCTCTCTGTGTGTGTCTGTCTGTCTGTCTGTCTGTCTGTCTCTCTGTCCCTCTCCCTCTCTCTTCCTCTGGAACTTGCTCTGTTTCAGGCTGGACTCAAACTCACAGAGATGTGCCAGCTTCTGTCTTCCAAGTGCTGGGATTAAAAGTGTACTCCACCACTGCTTAGTGAGAACAAATAATGCATTGCTAAGGCTGCCACAAGCCTCTACTTTGTAGTGGCTCTGTACCTGGGACAGTTGTGTGTCCTTATATTAGCTGTGCTGTGGAAAGGCTCTGTCCATGGCCTCTCTGCCCTTCAGCACTAATGCTGTGCTTTGTTAGTACCACTGCTGGTCACTAGTTGTTACATCAGTCACATAGCAGATTTTGTGGCTGATGTTTCACATGATTAGTGCAGATATTTCAGTGATATCATAAAGCATGAGTGGCCTATGCTTTGCAGTGAGGGCTATGTCTTGGTTGTGATTGAGTCTTTCCTTTTCTCAGCTCTATGACTTGAGCTTGAGTAGTAACCACAGATAGCAGGGATGAGCTTCGTTTGCCCTCTCTGTATTCCAGGTGCTGTGTAAGAATCTTCAGGGCCACTGACATCTCCCAACCACACAGTACAACTGAGATTATTTTCTATTGATGGATAGGGAAACAAGCTCCATGGATGAAGTCTGCTTTTGCACCAGTTGGGATCCTATAGAGCAGTGGTTCTCAACCTTCCTATTACTGGGACCCTTTAATACAGTTCCTCATGTTGTGGTGACCCCCAACTATATAATTAATTTTGTTGCTACTTTGTAACTGTAATTTTATTACTGTTTTGAACTGTAATGTAATTATCTGGTTTTTTCCCTAAGGTCTTAGGTGATCCCTATAAAAATGATATTTGACCCCCAAAAGGGGTTGTGACCCACAGGTTGAGAACCACTGCTGTATAGCATCCTTTAGGTGGGAGCAACATCTACCTCACCCACTGAACCCATTTCCATGGGATTTGAAAGATCCTACAGATAAAAATGAAGGAGCAGGTGGGGTGCCATTTCAACTGCCATTTTCTCCCTTGCATGGGGTTCCTTGACTTTATGGGTTTGGGAAATGGCATGTTTTCTGGGAAACCCACAGACATTCTCGTTGGGCTTCTTCTTGCCCTTTCCTTTTCCACGGCCCAGATTTACTCAGATAAAATCCTTTCTGGCACAGAAGCAGCCTCACATGTGACTTCTGAGCCCTGCATTACTTTCTGCTGCCTCCCTCCCATCTCTGGTGATGTTCTATGATCTTTCTCTAGTCTTCCCATCCAGCCCAGAGCCTGGATCTGTCAACATTCATTCTTAAACGCACCCAGACGCTATTCAATATCTTACCTTTAGCCTATAAAGTAGGATGAGCTCTACCTGTGTGGCTGTGGAATTCCATCAAGCAACTCCCCTGGCACATATGAGCTTGCAAGTGGTCCCAGTCCTTTCAGGGTATTTTCTCTGCAGGGCCAAAGGGCCAGGGAGGTGGTGATATATGTTGACTAGAATGCTGAGTGTGGCCTTTGGAGACCAGCAGACCCAATTCTGTCATTTATAAGCTGTGTGTCCTTGGGCAAATGACATGAACTTTTGGAGTTTTCATTTGTCATCTATCCAGTGGGGAATATAGTACCTTTGATGGGGATGCCTCACACCTATCGTTAAATTCCAAATCCAAGCAGGAGGAAAAAATAAGAAAGAAAGAAAAAGAAAAACTGAGTGACTCAAATTTCCCTTGAAGCCTAAAAAATTGAAAATCATTTCACAATTCTTCACAAAGTCTAGCACAGTGAGTTTTTCTCCCAGCCATCAAAACAGGTTATTGGTTTTCCATCAGGCATCTGCTTAGGTCAGTAGCTTGCAAGTAGGAGACATAAACCTTAAAAATCACATTCAGTACAAAGACTGATCAGGGAGTATGGGACTTGAGGCCGGTTTTAGCCCACAAAATAATAACAATAGCAATACAATTTATTAATAGCATTTGCAATGATGCTATATCTACAGGAACTTCACAAACATCTGCATGCTTTCTGAACTCATGTAAGATCTCAGACAAAGGAAGAATTGGCCATGAACTCCACCCCACTATTTGAGCTATCCCATATGAAAGGTATTCTTAGCCTTTTACTCATATGATGGGGTTACACTATAAAGAACTGACAGCTCAAGCTGCTTATTATGATTAAAGAAAAGATTTGGGAGATTTATAGCACCACTGGAAGATAGCAGCAGGCTAATTGTGGGACTCAGTCACACCCTTGGGAGTTGATTGCTGTTTCCATAGTCAGGAAAGAAGCCATCTTTGAAGAAAGCTAACAGTCCAAGTTTGGTTAGATGGCTCAGTTAGTAATGTCCTTGTTGTGAGGGCATGAAAACAAACACAACTTCTATCATGGAATAATAAGGATTGAGGAAAACAGATAGGCTGAATAATTTACAACAGAGACAGATGAATGCCAGCAGGTTCCCATCCCAAGGATGCCTCTGGATGCACTCTGTCTCTGTCCAGTCAGCAAGAGAGTGCTCCAGGGTCCCTGCCTCAGACTTAGTTTCCCCAGGTCATGTCCATACCTGTCCCCACCCCCAGAATATCTCACTACAAACTTCCACCTCCAGAGTCCACAAACAAAGCCCTTTGTGGTGGTGCTTATTTATAATCTTAGCTCTGGGGAGACAGAGACAGGTGGTGATTCCTGGGGCTTACAGCCCAGCCAGCTGAGCTAAATAAGCAAGTACCAGATCAGTGAGAGACCCTATCTCAAAAACCAAGGTGGGAAACTCCTAAGGAATGATGCTAGAAGTTGACCTCTGGCCTGCACATGCACATATTTATACACATATGTGAATACACACACATGGACACACACACAGAGAAATTCTGGGTCCAGCAGCTGTTGTGACAGGAACAGCCTGACTGCCCTATCTGTACCCACAGAGAGGGTCACTTCTGTCCCACCTTCATTGAGATTAAGCACCATCCCAAGTCTTCTGTCTCATGATGAGCTGAGCAGAGGATCTGCATTGCACTTGTAACTCTGTGAGGAAGCATATTTTGTGTTTACTGGCTTTGATCACAGCAAAAGAATTCTAGAATGTTACCAAGGTCCTTGTGTTATTCCATCACAGCAAGGTGATGAGATATAAAAGTAGATTATTGAATCTACTCTTAAAAAATAACTACTAGTTTTAAATATTTTACATTGTTTTGGACTTTTGTATATTGCATACCAATATTGTATATTGGTTCACATTTGAGATTAATTTTGTTACCACATACTGTACATATATTTCTAGTTTTGTTCAAGGTATTATACCTATACAGCTCATTTAACACTGTAATACACATTTTAGCTCTTGAAAGTTATTATTACCAACTGTATAAGATAATAAGGAAATGAAGGTTAGTAATTAGTCAGCAATTACAATGGAACTTACAGTCACATTAGGTATGTTTTAAAGGTCAAGCAGAGATATATTTTAGAAAGACAGATTGTCTTTAAACACTATAGAACATGGCATTAAGATGTTTTAGTAATACACTTTTTTTATGACAACAAGGCATGTCTGCTCCTGGCAGCATCATTTTACTTCAGAGCAGATGATGGGCATCTAAGAAACTCCATATGAAGTTTACTTTCTTTGTGGAAAAAGTAACCACTGGGCAAGAAAAGTGCCTTTGCCTTGACTGCTGACAATATGCTGTCCAAATTAGACAAGCAGGATACCAAAAAGAGTGACTGCAAACTTTGCCAAGACAAGGTGGAACAGTCCTTCATAAAATCCTGTTTCACAGAAAAGTCTGTCAGAGATGCTAGGCCTATAGGCTGAAGATGAACGCTGCAACATTGCAGAGGAACCTTGGATGACTGTCCAGGCAGCCATATGGTTCAGTCATTTTCCACATTTTTTTGGGGAAGTCACTTGCTTGAGCTTCCTATTTACTCAGTTAATATTATTTCCTTCTGGGGTCTCTGATAGAGTTGAAGACTAGATAGTTATAATCGTAGTTTTCATTGTTTACCAGACTCAGAAAAGAAACTCACTAAAGATATGTAAAGTGTAAATTGTTTGAGACACATTAAAAGGTAAGTTGGTAATGCAAATTAGAATAGAGAGTAAATTAAATAAAAGACTTTGGACTCAACAAGATAGGATAGATAATGAAGTATTTTCTCTGAATTTGTCAAATGCAAATGAACTAGACATTGTTGACGAACGTATTGCCTATATATACTGTATATACTTAATGTACTTAACCTATATAGTTTTTCTTGTGGTAGACAAAAAAGGGGAATTGTGGTGATATATTATTTATGATTCGTTAAACTTGCCTGAGGATTCAGAAAGCAAAGTCGCCAACATGCTATAGAGACAGTGGTGATATGCACCTTTAATCCCAGGACTCAGGATTAAGAGGTAGATGGATCTCTATTAGTTCAAGGCCACACTTACTACTCAAAATTGATCCAGTTCTAAAAGAAACAGCTCACACAAAGGTGATCTCAGCACTAGGGAAGTGAAAACATGAGGATATGGCTAGGTGGAGAAAGAAATAAAAGGAGGAGCAGGGATTCAGTGGCTTTTTGCCTTTGTGGATTCCTGGAGACAGGGTTGCCATTTCAGATGGGTAGAGGTAAGATCTACTGGCTTTGCTACTTTGTTTCTCTGATCTTCATCTTGAAGCTTGAACCCCTATATCTATCTCTGGGTTTTTCTTTTTCATGTTACAGCAAGCGGGCCCTTGTAGATAAGCTGATCATGGAGTTGCTTCAGTTTTCTTCCTTCTGATGTACAAATCTGTTCCTTGGTAACTTTGGTACAAAGCATACACCTCCTTTCCACTACACCAATGATCTGTCAGGGTTCGAGGATGATTGATTGTCTGAATTTATATCATCATCGCTGCCATCACCACCATTGATAGATAACATTACCACCATTAATCATCAACACTACCACCACTATCATCAACCCTCGTCATCATTGTCACCACTATCACTGCCAACACAGTTAATATCACCATCACTGCCACAACTACCAAGCCTTACCAGCATCACCAGCATCACTGCTATCTCCAATCCCATTACCGCTATTAACAATACCATCGCCATCATCACATCACCAGCACCATCATTAACATCATAACCATCACTATCACTACCATCATCATCAATGTCAGTACTGCTATCATGACCACTATCAGCATCACCAACACTAATGCCACCATCATCTCTACCATCATCACTACTATCATCCCAATCACTTTGACCACCATAATCATCATCAGCACACTTTCCATTGCTTTAATTACTTTAATTCCTCATTAACTCCACCAATACCGTTGTTCTTCCCATCACCACTGTCACCATCATTACCATCACCAGTATCAAGATCATCACCATCCTTGTCATTTCTATTATTCCCATCACTGCTGTTATCATCATCATCATTATCAAAATCACCTCTACCATTTTTGTCACCACTTTGATTATCATTGTTAGCACTATCATCTCTGTCAACATCACCACCGCCATCATGTGCTAACCACATGTTAATCTCCAGTCTTGCTAGTCATAGAGCTGAAATCCTTTCTGTGTCAGTTCTTACACGCTTCATGCTAAGCATGTGCTGTGATTATCCTCATTTGCTCAAGAGAAGGGATCTAGACTCATATGAGTCTAGAATTTAAACCTTAGGCTTCTGAACCAAGAATGGTGGAGGGACTCCCTTGCTTCTGGGGTTGGCATGTAAAGTTTAATAATGTGGGCTTAAATGGTGGAATGATTCGAGGCCAAAGCAGATCTTTTTAGATACAGTACAGAAAGAAAGCTATATAAGAAGACTCTCTGTATGTGTCCATAGGACATTCATGCTGACAATCTGTAGGAGAAATGAGCAGGAAAAATTGCTGGACTGGAGGTCTATAAGGGAGATTGGCAATTGGGAATTGGGAGGCTTGGGGTAATTTTCCAGCAATTTCTAATATGTGCCTTCTATCCATGGCAAGCAAAATAAGAAGGCACCACCACATCTCACACATTAGCCTCTCAATCAGTGGCCCATTATCTCGTCTGTTCAGGTGTTTAATGGAAGTTTCTCTCTCCTGCTGAGCTGAGAGCTTAATGAAGCTGGAATCCTCCAGCCTGCATCAGTGAGCCCATGTTCCCCCACAAGGCGGCCTCCTTGCAGCCTTGAATGGGGTAATATTTCTCCTCTTTTTCATATTCTAATGAATAAATGATATTCCCATTGGTTATTTATCTACTTTTAGAACTTGAATGGAATTCTTCTGATAATTATGGCATTTCACCATTTGATGGGAAATTGGTACCTGCTGCCTGGAGATAATGGTCCAATTCAGTGTCTATGAAATATGGAATTTTCTGCTAATTCCTGCCTTGAAATTTGTAAATCATCAGTGGAGTTGGTTATTAAAATTCAGGAGTTTAAAGACCTGGAGCGAAAGGGGAGCGGCCTTTCCTCATTAAAATTACAGAAACTAACAATGAGTGCTGGACCCAGTTTTCAGCCCAGAAGGCTCAGAGCAGCTCAGCTCAGAGTTGTTGGTGATGTGACTATCTCTCTAGGAGCCTTGGACTGTGGAGTGGGAGCTAGCTGGCTGGAAGGCACCTGTCAGAATATGCAGAAATGAGACATGACAGCATGACATAGGAGAAAGGCAGAGGTGGAGATAATGGCTTGAATGATTGTGCATGACTTCATGCCTTTCTGAACCTCGTTTTCTGTACTGTGTGAGTACATGGGCCTACAGGTCTTAGGGGGTATATGTGTTGATGCATATGTATTCACATATATGTGGTAGCCAGAGGACGGCCTTGGGTGTTATTGTTTCTCAGACACTGTCCTCTTTGTTGCAGTCTCTAAAGAAAGTCTCTTGGCTAAACTTTGCCTGCTCCTTCCTGTGTCCACACTGGGCAAACTCTTTGCCTATTCTTTGTATATTAGAGAATCTGGACATCCCAGAAAGTGAAAGGCCTTGGGCTTTCCTGCCCATTGTTCCCTGCCCCCAACACCCCTTCCCTAGTGATAGAGAACTGAAGTCATGCCTACATAATTCCTAACAAGCTAGAAGCCATGGCCCAGGATGCTGCAAATGAATGACACATGCAGTGTGAGAATTGGTCCCTACAGAGTTGCTTTTTAATCTAAAGGAAATATAAAGCACATTTTATTGCTGCTGGTTTAACTGCAGAGTTTTGACTAGGATGTGTGAATTTGGGGTAGGGTACATAGCATGCCAATCAGGATTCCTGAGTGACTCTATCCCTTCAACCCCCAGTGAAATTCAACTCCTAGCTTCTTTTTGAATTATCTGTCTGATCTTGACCTTGACTACAAGAGTCCCTATCCAAGCAGAAGGCAAAAGGAAAGAGACACTTAAAATATGCCTGGATTTCTGTGTGTACTTTTGGATGGAGACTGGCACATTCTTACTCATACTCAAGGGCCTAGTGCAGCTGCATCAGATGGCCTTGCCTGAACCCCAAGTGCAGAACAGTTCTTGGATAACATTCCCTGGGATCCTGTGCCTGTGGTGTGCCATGGTTCAAGGACATGCTTCTCCTTGTTGAACACGGAGGGCAGGGGATTGGGGTAGAGGCTGGTTCTCATTTACTTAGTGAAACTATATAATGTTTCTGTGGCCAAAGAAAGATTAAAAGGGGGGGGGACTGGGACAATAACTCAGTGGTTAAACTACTTGCAGAAATCCCCAGTTCAGTCCCTAGCACCCATGTTGGGGGCCTCACAAGGACCTGCAACTCCTGCCAGGGGTTTGAGTGCCCACTTCTGGTCACACACACACACACACACACACACACACACACACACACACTATAAAATAAAATAAATCTTATAGATAAAATAATAAGACCTGGATGACTGGAGAATTGTATTCAGTTTGAACTTGGAATCTGGCCCTGGTCAAATATTCCACATTCAACACACATTCATGTTGAGCACACAGAGGGTGCTCTGTGCACCTGGCACTGTAGGTTGTGGAACTTTAAGCGCGGGGGAGGAGCTGGGATGTCAACAGAGCCTAGCAGAGGGAGAGGTCAGAAAAACAGGAGGCAAGTTATACAGAGAGGGAAGGAAGCAGAGGAGCACAGGTGGGGGAACAGAACCATTTGTGAGTTATTTTATTTGCTCTTTATCCCCCTGAAATCTGTAGGAAAAGGAGGAAGTACTAACATAAGAACAAAAGAAAACTGGAAAATATTATAGAATATACAGCCAGGTTTAAGAGAAACTGTGAGATGGTGTTTGTTGTTCATAAGATATTGAAAAATGGGGGGGTCCTTAAGCCTTAAGTGGAGGTACATGTGGCTGGCACATTTGGCCTTTTACTATATGGATAGAAAACAGATAGGGAAGTCACTGTTCCAGGTTAGACCCCATT
The DNA here is from genome assembly GCA_030556225.1 of Cricetiscus sungorus. NCBI lineage: Eukaryota > Metazoa > Chordata > Mammalia > Rodentia > Cricetidae > Cricetiscus > Cricetiscus sungorus. Next base: position 8,341,363 of record JANBXA010000069.1, on the reverse strand, counting down.
TTAGCATACTTCATTCCAGGTTTGCAAGCAGAAGCTTTGAACATAATAAATAAATAAATAAATAAATAAATTTAATAAATTAATTAATTAATAATAAATAAAACTAGTTGGAAAAATGAGCAGATGCTGTCCCCAGCTAGGGAAGAGGAGGTAGGAGGAGGCAGAGTGGCTGCCAGGCCCTGGGAGGGAGGGAGTATGGCCAGCTGCAGGAGGCTTGATGGTGTGAGCAGCTCTTGGTGAACTTGGTATTTTTCCATAGCATATAGAAGCCTGGAGCTTGTTGGCAATGTATCCTGGGGCTAGAGAGGGCAGGGTGGCCACAGGGAGCCAGTGCAGGAAGCAAACATGTTGAGAGTTTCAGAATCTGGGGCTCTTCTGGGAGCCAGGGCCAGTTTGATATCCATCATGTACCCTGGCAATAAATCAGAGGTAATGACAGGCCAGCTGGGAGCAGGTCAGCAAATGTGGCTTAGTCTTGGGATTTAGGTATACAGATACAACCCAGACCCTAAGGCACATGACTGCGTGGCCACAGATATTCATGACTACAACATCAAAAGTATCAGTCAGTGCTTGCTGTGGGGCTTTTTTGTAGTTTACTGTATTAGTTGCTTGTTTCATTCCTGCAACAGAATACAGGAGACAAAAGTAACTTAAGGGTTTCCTTTGTCAGGGAAGACACAGTGGCAGGAGTTTGAGGCAGCTGGTCACATTGTATCCACAGTGAGGAAGCAGAGAGATGGATGCTGGCATGTTCTCTCTCTCTCTCTCTCTCTCTCTCTCTCTCTCTCTCTCTCTCTCTCTCTCTCTCTCTCTCTCTCTCCAGACTCAGACTCTGGGATGGCACTGCCCACATTTAGGGTTGTTTGTCCCACCTCAATGAACCCAGTCAAGGAACTCCCTCTCAGGCATGCCCAGCGAAGCTGACAATTGCTTAACCCTCACGATATGGGAATCACATTCTGTGGATCATCCCAGCCTCACAGCAAACGCAGGAACTGTCCTAATGTTTAGGACATATGCAGTTACCAGGGACTGAAAGCACCCAGAATGATGCTAAACATGAGACACTGATAGCTCATGCTCTGAAGATTCTAACTTCGGGGACACGTGCATCCAGGGACTCAGGCAATATTCGGGATCTATCTTTTGTTATGATTTCTTTCCTGGGCTTTTCATTTCTTGGTACTGCTCTCTGGTTGCTATGGTGACACAAAGCTGTGTTTACATAAGACCAGTGTGTAGCTTAGCAGTAGAGACCATTTCTTGTCTCCAAAGTTTCAGTGTTATATCTTGCCATTGGTGCTGATGAGGGTAATGTCTGTCACTGTGGCTAAGGAAGTTAGTAGTCCAGAGTGAGGGGTAGAATCATGAATCGAGTGTGTATTTGTGTTTCTGATGCTATGATAGAATACTGGACTGATGTAACCTAGAAGAAGGAGTTAATTTAGTTTGAGGTTTAAGGAACCCAGTCAGTCACAGTGGGAAAAGTATTGGGATCACTTCTTGTTCATATCTTAGCAGAGCAAGAAGTAGAACTTGGGCAGGAAGCAGAGGCACAGGTATAACTCTCAAGGCTCACTGCCCCTTCCAATGACTCACTTCCTCCAGTGAGACTCCACCTTTTAATCTTCCCCCAACAGCACCACCTACCAGGGACCAAGCATTCAAACACGTGAGCCTGAAGGGGCATGTCACATCCAAACCACAGCAAGGTGTTTGCTTAAAGGAATACTTGAGCACTAATGAAAACATGCAACGAGACAGGTGATTGAGAAGGAAAAATTGTCCTTGTCTTGACCCTGTTATCACTTTATAGATGAAGGCTGATGACTTTTGTAAAAGGAGACACAGAAGCTTGGAAAGTGAAATAGCTTGTCCAAGGTGACACAGTAAGTGGACATGGGTCAAGAGCCCAGAGTCCTTTGCAGCCAATTTGAGTGCATCTTCTCCTACTACTAGTGTGTCCCCTGTCTCCTCTTCTGTCCTTGGAGCTGGACAGTCACTCAAGACACTGTAGAGTGGCAGGGTTGCCCTCAAGGCAGCAGTAGAAGTCACCAGGCCATCAGTCCCTCAGTGCTGTTATTTGCGGGGGGGGGGGGTGTCTTCCCCAAGGCACAGGCTCTGACTACTACTTTGTCTGTCTTCTTTAATGTTAATTACTTTTCCTCCACATCAACATAAAATTCATCTTAAATGTCCTAATTAAAGCAGGTGTGATTTCTGACCACAAGCTTTATCAGCTCAGCCTCGGAAGACTTTGTGAGGAAAGTGTTCTTAGAGCGCAGTGGCAGTTCACAGTGATTTAGAATATCAAGTTTGTATGATTTTTAATCATTAAAGGAGATGTAAAAACATATTTTATACACAATCTTTTATCTTACACTTATTTTTATATTTCTTCATAACAATTTATTGGGGAACATATATCACCATTACACTGGACATTTATGGCTGCATTAAAATTCAATGTCATCATAAATTTGGGCCAGTTAAAGTAGTGACATTTGTAATGGCTTTCACAAGGACATATTTTATATTTAAAGTGAAAGTTTGAGAAGAAACTTTTGTTAAAGGGGAAAAAATGTACGTGTGTGGGAACAAGGAGAGAAGACTTCCTAGCTATCCAAAATATCCAGTGCTTACTGCACCAAGAAGCCAGACCCTCCAGCAATGGAGGAGTGTTTCCCTTACTCCACATCCTCTCCAGCATAAGCTATCATCAGAGTTTTTGATTTTGGCCATTCTGACAGGTGCAAGATGATATCTCAGAGTTGTTTTGATTTGCATTTCTCTGATGAATAAGCATGTTGAGCATTACCTTAAATGTCTTTCAGCCATTTGAGATTTCTCTGTTCTCTGTTTAGATCTGTACTCCATTTTTTATTGGATTATTTGGTCTTTTGGTGGGAGTGCAAACTTGTACAGCCACTTTGGAAATCAGTATGATGGTTTCTCAGAAAATTTGGAAACAATCTATCAAAAGACCCAGAAATACCACTTTTGAACATATACCCAAAGGATACACACTCACTCCACAAGGACATTTGCTCAGCTATGTTCATAGCAGCATTATTTGTAATAGCCAGATCCTGGACAGGACCTAGATTCCCCTCAACCAAAGAATGAATAAGGAAAATATGGTACATTTACACAATGGAGTACTACTCAGCTATGAAAACAATGACATCTTAAAATTTGCAGGCAGATGGATGGAACTAGAAAAAGCCATCCTGAGGGAGGTAACTCAGACCCAGAAAAACAAAAATATAATATGTACTCACAAATATAATATGTGTAGTCACTCATGAGTGGGGATTAAACATAAGGCAAAGGACAATCAGCCTACAAGCTACAACCCTAGGAAACCTAGAGGACCATAAGAGAGACATACATGGATTTGCCTAGGAAGGGGAAAAAGACAAAATCTCCTGAGTTAATTGGGAGTGTGGGGGCAGGAGGGAGAGTAGAAGGGGAGAGGGGAGGAGAGAAGGGGAGTGAGGAAACTGTGTAGCTCAATTTTTAAAAATTCAATAAAAGGAAAGAAATGTGAAAAACAAAATAAGAAGCAGAACCTGCTAAATTAGAGGTGTGCCAAGGCCAGTACTTATGGATTAGCAGGCATCCTATGATAATGCTACTGTTGACTAGAATTACACTACTCTGGCCAATTTATAGCAGCCTGAGACTGGGGAGAATTTCAAAAGTAAAGGAAAATATTAACCCAGATTTGAAAACTGCCAAGTCTGTTTAATGAGAGGTTTTCAGATCATGGGACACAGGATTTTCTGGCTGCAGTAATGAAAGGCTTATGGTTTTCTCATTATGCCCAAGATCTGGACCATGTTCTTGGCAATTTGTGGCCTTCTTTCCTCTACTTCCTCATCCTCCCCCTCTTCCTTCATCTCCTCCTTCTCTGCTTCCTCCTCCTCCTACATGTCTAGGAAGCAGGTAGGCAGAAACCTCCTCCATCAGACAGAGAAGTTATTGCATCCAATGGAGACATTTGCTTCAAGTCAAGGAGTTCTGCACAAACTGTTTTCAGTCTCAGATAGCTGGGCAATGGGCACCTGTGAGGAAAGGTGGATCCAGGGTCTGATTCTGGGGCTCAGCAAGGGCAAGACAGCTACTCACAGTCACACAGAGGTTGATAAGAAGAGCCTTGATTCTATTTCAGGCCTTGGATGTTCTGGGGTGGCTAGGAGGGACTTACTGTGCAGCTGTTTAACAATCCTTTTGGTCCGAAGGAACAAGCTGATCCAAAACCAATAGTGTGCATACCTCCAGACCCCTGATGTGAAAACCATTGAAAGTTCCTTTCTTTCTAGTGCTCCATAAGCAAATCTACTCAGAGAGGCTGCCTTACTGTCTGACCCTTGCCTCATAGGTGCCTTTTCTCTCCCTTTGAAAAGAGTGGCACCATGAATGGATGATGGGTATGCAATGTGCCAAGATTTCTAGCAACATTTCTTACCCTCTTTGAGTCTTTGAACTGTTTGTGCTGAGAGAGGGAGCCATGGTGGAGAAACAATGAGGGTTTTGGGTCTTTGAAGTTGCCAAATGCCAGGCCCAGGGCTGGAACGCCACCCTTGAGCTGTTTTTAATGGTTCTGTTTGGGGACATACATCAGAGAGAAGGAACGTGTGCATAGGACACAAACATGATTGACAAAATGTGTGCGAGAGAGAGGGGGATGGCAGGAAGAGCTACTCTTTTGACATAGTTCAGTCCTTACAATGTGCTCACTAAAATTCTAGAAATAAAGCCTTTAGGAGGTCACTTAAGACAAGAGAAATGACCATGTCTACAAATCTGTGCGCTAGTATTTTATTTTATTTTACTGTCTAGCCTCAAAAATTAAAGAGTACAACTATATAGAATTTGGATACATTTATGATATAAAAGACTTACAGTACCATATCCATGTGCCAGACACAGGAGACCTTCAGACACATATGATAGGGTTACTTCTCAGTCTAAGGGCCGTCTGTAGGGCTGCCCAAGCCAGCTCACCCTGTCTGCCTGCAGCTGTCTGGCAAATTTAAAAGAAACCTACCAGTAAATTGGCCAGTGTCATGGCAGCATTAAAGAGTGGACTATCCTTGTGTCTTTACACCAGACAGACTGGAACAGTGTAAGCCACCAGAGAGCTCACCAGAGAGGCATTTGGCAGCATAGTACTGCTGCTTTTTCTGGAAAGTTCCACTCAGGTATGGTACTCAGTATCACTTAGTTCCCATGTCTGTGATAAAGTGGGTCACCATGTTAAGGTCACTATTATATTACTGAGACAACCAAAGGCTTAAAGCCTATAGGAAAGTGGATTTGTGGATTTCTGTATCCACTACCTACCTGCCTCTTGGTATTTGATAGTTACCAGCATATAACCTTTCTGTATGGTCTTAACTAGCTTAGCAGTTCACAAATGCTAGAGCATCTGAGTTCACATGCAAATGTGGATTATGCAAAACGATCAGAAATCTTAGGATGGCGATTCTGACCCTTCCTAAAGCTGCGACCCTTTAATGCAGTTCCTCAAGTTGTGGTGACTCCCAATTATAAAATTATTTTCATTGCTACTTTATAACTATAATTTTGCTGTTGTTATGAATTGCAATGTAAATAACTGTGTTTTCTGATGATGTTAGGTGACCCCTGTGAAAGGGTCCTTCAGTCCTCCAAAGGGGTTGAGATCCACAGGTTGAGAACAGCTGGTCTGTCACTTTGTGGGCATGACATGCATACAGAACCTGAGGGTGACTGTGCTCCAATTTGGCCAGTGTTGGTGTAATAGAACTGTGGTAGTTAGTTAATACTGTTCGTTAACTTTATAGGACCTGGAACCCCTGGGGAGATTAGACCCTCAGCACGTTGGGATTATTTTGGGATTACTCAAGGTATTGCCTCGGGTAGGTCGACTGAATAAATGGACACTGTGAGTTGAGCACCAATATTTCTTGCTCTTTGTTTCTTTAGTCAGCTGCCTCAAATTCTTGCTCCATGATGGTCTGTGTCCTGGAGCTGTGAGCTGTTATAAACACCTCCTTCCTCAAGTTGCTTTTGCCTGGCATTCTGTCACAGTGACAAGAAAGATAGCACCATAGGCATTAGAGGTCACACCTGGATTATTGTTTGCTTGTTCAGATGCATGTTACTACAATCTAGACATATATACTTACTCTGTAGCACAGGTTGGCTCTGCCTGGGTTCTATTCCCACATACAGACCATATCATGTGCTCTGTCCATAGGGACCTGTCTCATAAGCCCCAGGCTAGCCTCAGACCCTCTGTATAGTCAGAGATGTGCTTGAATTTATAGTTTTTCTGCTGCCGTCTCCCCATGATCCTGGGATCATGCTTCTGGCTTGGAATAACTAATACCTGTTTTATTTATTTATTTATTTATTTATTTATTTATTTATTTATTTATTGTGTGTATGTGTGTGCACACCATGGAATACTTGTGATTGGAAAACAATTTGCAGGGGTCAGTTCTATCCTTCCACTTCTTGGGCCCCAGAGATTAAACTCAATTTTTCAGTCTTGGCCACAATTACCTTTCCTCACTGAGCCCTCTCATAGGCTCTGAGTGCCACTCTTAGTCCTATCTCTGCTCCACACAGGTCACTTAATTCCTTTAGGCCTCAAATGCAGAAAATAATGGTATTTTAATTATAAGGTTCTTGGGAAGGTTTAATGTGTTAATACATGTAACATGCTTAGTGCTTGTATTTTATCTCTAGTCAGCATTGTGTATGTGTTTGCTCTTATTATGAAGTGTGTGAATTCTTTGATTGATGGCTCTGACAGTCAGGTGAGGACCTGCTTGGACTTGTCAATTCTGATAGTGATCTGGAGTGTTACACTGGACCAATGCAAGGGGATCCTGACTGGTATCTCAGTGCTGAACAAATCATTCAAACCCTCACTTAGGTGCTAGAGCTTCATTTCTTTTGTTGTGATAAAATATCTTCACCCAAAACAACAGGGATTCCAAGTTACAGGCCATTATGTAGGAGAGTCAAAGTGGTGGGAATTTCAAACTAATCAAATGCAGAGAGAAATGAGCACACACATTCTTCCTTCTACTTACTAGTGCTCAGTTAAATTTTTCTACTTTTATACAGTCTGGGGCATCTCTGCATAGGGAATGGTGCCACTCATAGTGGGCTATGTTTTTCCGTATCAGCTAACTAAGACAATTTCCCATGACATGCCCACTGGTGAAACCAATGTAGACAGTTCCTCATTGAGACTTTTCCAAGATGATTCTTGGTTGTATTAAGTTAACAAATAAAGCTGGCCATCATACCATCAATTAAGACACCACCTACTTTATGGCAGCAAAAGCCTACACTCATTTAACAGTAGGGACAAGAAACAACAGTACTAAGCATGTTGCCTAATCAACATGTCTGGTGACCAAACTAGTGGCTTCTCCTGACAGCCTGTGACTTGAAAGAACTTGTTCATCAGAAGACAGCATTTTTCATCACATGTCTATTTTATCAGCTGCTATCATTTTTTTTTAATTTCAGAGATAAAGCATGTAATGAAGAAGAGAGAATACTAAGACATGAAACCAAAGGATAATCAGGAGCTGAGGTGGTGGCATAGACCTGTAATATCAGCACTTGGGAGGTGGATCTAGGAAAAGTAGGACTTCAAGGCCAGCCTGGGCTCATGAGACCTTGCCTCAAGAGAATCATAACAAATACACCAACTAGCACAGGGAGGCATGAGGGTTTGGAAAGGATGAGAAATCACCATGGCAGCTATGATTTCATACCTAATGCAATGAGAAACTATGAGAAGTTTTAAGTAGAGGCTTCATCAGTGTGATATGCATGGGGCTGGGAAGAAATATAAAACACAGATGGTAGTTTCAGGATAGACAATCAGGAAGATTCCTTTGTCCTGTCAGCCCTGAGACCACTTCTTACATCCCCAAGATAAGCAGGTGAATTCTGGTTATCTCCCACAGTAGATGACCATGTCTAACACCATGACATCATAGTATGGTGTGCTAATTAATTAATAAGAAAACCGGAAGCCCTATAGAGACAGCAGTGAGCATAGACACCAGAGACCATCTTTGCTATGAAGTTTGTCCCAGCTCCCAAATCTCCTGGCTGCTTTTTTAACCTTATTCAAGATAGAGGCTTTGTCTCACGTCCTGGGCTTAATAATAAAGACAAATTTGAGAAGTAATTGATAAAGACTCATTCCTTGTAGAGCAATAAAATTTATCGTGGCTTAACTAATCTGGCTTCATTTGTGCCTGCTGCCTGCCTTCCAAACCATCGGATGACTAATTGATAACTAATTTTCTCAATTTGTTCTCCATTACTTATCACTGCAGAGAAGCTTCCACCTAAGTCTATGAATCACAGAAGCCCAAAGAAATCCAGAGATGAGCTTTGCCAGGATTCAGCTTGGCACATGGGCTAGCTTTGCAGGAGGCAGTACTGGCCTCTTCTCACCCTTGCAGCTAAGAAGTATTTACACCTTGCCAGGAACTGGACTGTGCAATGTGAGATAATAGGCATTCTATCTACACTATGTTATCTTAACATGCTAAAGACAGAGGCTTGGAGAAACCAGATGCCTTCATACTATTCTAGAAGTCATAGAGCTAGTGCTCAGAAGAGCAGAATTTGCAACTTGACTCTGTCTTCCAGATGTATCTTGTGACCTCTGTGTTAGTCATGCTCTTACTTTCCCATGTTCTTTCCCCTCAGTTGGGTGAATGTCAACACCAAGGAAACCTTGTATGGAGTGAAGGTGGTAGATCTGCAGGTAACCTGGCCACATGATTTTGTGTTTCTCTATCTCTGGGCAACATCATTACAGCTAATTCTGATCTGCTGTGCTCTGACTGCTCAGCCCTCATCCCTGTCCCTATTACTAACCTCCTAGGAAAGCATCTCATGAACTTTCTAACACTCAGCTTTGTGCATCTGATAGGGCTCTAGTTCAACACTCCTGCATTCAGAGGCTCCTCACCTACATGTGTCTGCTGTGTAGGGCTTTGGGGGCTAGTGTGGTGCTAAGCTATAAAAGGCTTCACTCATTACAGAATTCTGAACTTGGATGTTCACTGGCTTCTTAACAAGTGATGCCATTAGTCTTACATAGTCTCAATTCTTCATTTTCTTTGTGTGTGTGTGTGTGTGTGTGTGTGTGTGTGTGTAAAATTGAAGACTATATTGTGGTATTTATCCTTGGGATAATGTTGCCATAGTTACCTCCTGACTCTATTATCACAGCAGTAGAATAATTGAAGCAGCAAGGCCCAGAGATGCTCTTGTGAATGTGAGCTGAACCCCCAGGTTGGGCATGGAAAGTGTCGCTTAGATTGGGGAAGAAAGAAGATAACTTAGCCTCAGCAATTAACCCTGGAGCATGGCACAGTGGTCTGATCTGCTGATGGGGGTGTTGCTTGGTGATGTCCAGAGTGAGCCATTTCTATGGAGGTTCTTTGTTTTCACATTGTTGTACAGTGACACCCTTAGAATGCAAGAATGTAATATCTCCATGGAAACTGAAAATGTTCAAAATTAAAACCCAGAATAGGAAAGCTTCTATGAGCGCAGTTGTGCTGATCACTAATACAGAAATGATAGGAGGCATCTACAAGGTGTTGGATGTCACAAGCAACAGGAAACAGGGAGCTGGACATCTTGTCTCTCTCAGGGCCTTTGTTCTGGGGGCATGGTGCAGGAAGGTTAGGAACACACTGCTGCCTAGTGTATCATTTTCCACACAGGATAATGTTCCTTCATGATCCATAGTGGGAGGAGAGCTACTGGGTCTTCATAGATCATCAGCTTTGAGTCCACTTGGCTATTCTGCACACCCAGAAAGAAAGAGCTAACAGGACACAAGTGAGACAGTGGGATGCAATGGAAGAAAGCACCAGCCATGGTTCACCATGAAGGAGTCCTGCAGCTTTCAGCAAATTTCTTTTGCCCTCTGGTCCTCCATGTCTACCTCCATGAAATGGAGATGTGAGTACTGTGGGCCTTGTTAATGGGGTTCTTCACGTTCACTTCTCTCTGGCAGTATCCCCACTGTGTCCTCAACTGACAATCTTGTTTGTGACTTTTGTCTAGAACATTCAAATTTGCCCATGGCTGAGGTATTGGTTTAGCTTCTAGGGTGATCTATGAAATCCTGAGGGTGTCCCTAACTACAAATGCCATCTTCCACAGTGGTGAATCACCTGTCCTGGTACACTGAATCTCTGACACTCTTGCCTTTGAGAGTGTGCCTTCCTGTCTCTCACTGTTCTGGAACACTTATGACTACCTACATACCTCTTGCCACCAAGATCATGGGCTTTCCTTGAAATTCCACCCAGTGGCATCAGGATATATGTAGTATGTATGTATGTATGTATGTATGTATGTATGTGTGTGTGTGTGTGTGTGTGTGTATGTATGTATGTTCTTGGGTTTTGATATAAACTCCACTCCAAGCTCAGGATCTTATTAGCAATTCCTGCATCTCACTCTTTTTCTCCTTTTAAAAATTTACTTACACATTTGTGGTGCCTGAGGTGGAACCTCAGGCCTCATGCAAGCCATGTGAACATTGTACCACTGAGCTATCACCTCACTATAGCCCAGTCTACCACCCAATTTCTGTTTTTAGTGATGGAATAGAAGGGGATTTTCTTAGGCTACTAATGTGAAGCATGTATTGGGCCTCTCAACTATTCATTCATTCATTCATTCATTCATTCATTCATTCTCTGTATATATGTTGGTATAAGTACTTGCATATGCTTGTGCATGTGTACATGTTCATGCTGCTGGTGGGCAACAGTTGACTTCAGATCATTATCTTCATTCATTTCCATCTTCCTAGAGTTCATTGTTGACTAGGTTAGACAATAGCTCCAGGGACCTGCCTATCTGTCTTCCTGTCCTCAGACCAGGCAGGACACAGATATGTTGTGTAGATCCAAACCCAGATTCCCATACCTGCATAGCAAGCATGGTGCTCACGGAAACACCTCCACTAACTCTGGGTCTCTCTTTAGGCAGAACCGAAGCTCTCTGATGACTTGCATCACATCCACCTTCAGACAGTTAAGATGTTTTGTGCACCCACCCTCCTACAAATGTGATGATTGGCCCTCTTCCAGGCAGGTCTGTCCTTTGTCCCCTCTAGCAAAGCAAGCAATACTCCTTCTCTGTCTTTACTTACATAGCATGAGTGAGGGCTTAATGATGGGAGTATGGGTGACCCCAAAGCAATTAACTTGGAAAGTCTTAACCCAGCATGCATGATGGCTTTCCTGTATCAAATAGGTGGAGTCACATTCAGTGAAACTGCCCAGCCTGTATACTTTAGCACCTCCCAAGAAGAGGCTGGGAGGGGTGGCTGGAATCTCAGGTGAGGGCCTGTGAACTCTTTTCACCTTCTCCTCTGAGGGAACATCAACAGCTCACAGGCCTGCTCCTGATGGATTTTTACAAGCAAGCATAGCTAATCTGATGAAGGTAGATTTTTGTGTAGAGACCATATTCTACAACAGTATAGAGTGTTCCAAGTTTTGTAATAAGAAGCCTCATATCTTACCAATCCCAAGGCCTTGGCCAACTGAGAGAGTTGTGTACTTCAAGCACTAGAGATGGATTAGTAAACAAGATAAAACAGCTTTCTTCAAGAATCTGACAGTGGAATAAACCAGAAAACAAAAGCAAACATTGCATTCTGCTCCTGCATATAGACACTTAGGAATGAAAGCATGGATGAAAACAATATTCATACACTAGAAACAACATTACTCACAATGACTGAATGGTGAAATCAATCCAATTTTCTATCTACAGGTGAATGGGTAAACAAATGGCTGGTGCATCCATATAATAGAATACTATTCAACCAGAAAAAGGAACAAAGCAGATATGTGTTGTCACATAGGTGAACCTTAAAAACAGAAGAGTCATGTGGTGGCACACATTTGTAATCTGAGCAGTAAGGAGATGGAGACAGGAAGAACAGAGCAGGAGTTCAAGACCAGCCTCAGCTACACACTGAATTCAGGCTAACCTGGGTTACAGGAGACTCTCTATCAAAACAACAGCAACAACAAAAATACCGAGTAGTCAGGAGAATTGGGTCCAAAGCATTTTAGGTCTTGTGCTTCAGCAGATCTTAGGAGTTAATGATGGGCAAGAGCCTGGGTACCAAAGTGTCATTGGGCAGGTGCTGTGCTCAAGATGTGACATCCATCAGCCATAGAGCTGGGCTGATAACAGACCCGTGTGAGGGTAAATGAATTCCTCTACAAAGCCAGTAGCACACACTGTCTGGCAAATAACAAGCACTCAATAATTATTAATTTTCTCTATTCTTTCCTCTTCACCCTAGACTTAATTAAGATGTATCGTTGAAGCTATGAATAAGCAATTCACACACAAAAAAGAAAATTAAATGGCCAGCACATACGGAAAAATGTTCAGGCTGGATAGCAATGAGGGATTAAAAAGCAAAAGGAGATGTTATTTCCTCCTATGGAAATGATCAAAGGGAAAAAAAAAAAAGAAATAAAGAGTTTAAGTAGGCAGGGGCATTGGATCAGCTCCAAGGGGCTGGTAGACATACAACTTAGAACAATCTTTCTTTTGGGAGAAATTTGCCTATAAGACTAATTTACTTGTGTCAAAAAAGCATTACATACAAGCTGGTGCTTTAACCTGGTGGCTCTATTGACAGGGACTCCCTGGGGGTGGGGGCTGTACTCACAGCCTCAGGAGCCACCCTGTAAATAGTTGGTGAGCAAAGGAGCCAGGGATGCTCATGGCTGCATACTTTATAATAAAGAGAATTCTAATAACTCATGGTGTGGCTATAAAATGGCATAGGATGCATCCATTCACCAGGGCTTGGTGAGGTCACCTGGATATTCCCACCATTTCCATCTAGGCCTGGGAAGATACTTCTGGTTCTTCCAGTGAGAAATTATAGTCCATGGCATGTTATGTGGCTACAGCTTGCTTAAAAATCTGGACCCATAGTTCAGGGAGGTGCTTGCTCTCCCTGCCCCAACCTGATGACTTCAGTTTGATATCAAGCATTCACGTGGTAGAAGGGTAAACAACTGAGATATGCATGCATAAATAAATTGAGGGAAGAGATCTCTGGAAGTCACACAGAATCACATGAACAGTTATTGTAGTTGGTGGCACTGAGGATGGGCTTATAATTTTCTTTCCTTTGCTCTGTATTCAGAGTGTGTACTGCTTTTACATTAAAAAAAATATCTTTGTGTTTAAATAGAGGGATTCATTAGCGTGGAGGGGGCGACACAGGATGAGAAAGTAGGGTACCAACGTGCCAGTCAGGAGAACTTCGGGTGTCTGGCTAGGTTAAAAGTGTGACAGATTCCAGTGGCCTCTTCCCCTTCTCTGTTGTTCTCAGCTTTTTTTTTTTTTTTTTTTCGACTGCAGTTCAATGCTCTCAGACCCCAGGAGGCTTGGCTTGGATGCTTCCTGCTTAGAAAGTGGCATGTCTGGGAAACACAGGCTGACTCTCCTTTGTCTCTGCCTGCTGGTTCTCCTAGTTGGCTGTGCTCAGGGCCTCTGGCTCCATCCAACCTCACTGGTGTGAGCCCACCTGTCCCCAGGGGGTGTGCAGACAGCCTGGTCCATGTCTTAGAGAGGGAGAAAGCCAGCTGTTGGCTGTGTTGGCTGTGAGGAGAGCCCCTAGCCCAGGAGACTCTGGGAGAATGAAAGAAAGAGATTGCATTTATTTTAATTTTTTTTGTATACCCTAGATTTTCACCGAGTAAAATTGCTGCGATGGAACATAATTGCTTTTCATTTTATTTTTAAAAATTGCTACCAAGGCAGTCTGCTGCGGCCTCCTGAAGTCAGCACAAATCTGAGAACTCTCACTCCAATGGTGTGTGTGTGTGTGTGTGTGTGTGTGTGTGTGTGTGTGTGTGTGTGTGTGTCGTGCATGTTTTAACTTGGATTTTGAAAGTGATTTACCCTCAGCTATTCGGTTGGCTCAGGTTCATCAGCTCAGGGTCACTGCAGAGCCAGCTTGTGTGAGCCCTGGAGTCAGAGAAAAGCTGGGTTTCCTTCCATTCAGGCCTTTGCCAGGACTGTCTCCTGGGATCACAGAACACTACAAGCTGGCTGTCTAATGCAATGCTTCCTTCTGCCCTTTCCTGGTTCTCCTGTTTTATTTTTGGATACTTAGTTATAGATTTTAGCATGGTGTCATGGATGTGTCCTCTCCCTTTCTCAGCAGAATCTCCTGCAGTTGGCTTCCACTTCTGCGTGTGAAATTACAGGAGTGTACCACCATGCTGCACTGATGCTATGTTCTGCAGGTCACTCCCCAGGGCTGGTTGCCTGCTAGGCAAGCACTATACCAACTGAGCTGCCTCTCTGACATAGCAGAGCAGTTCTTTCTTTTCAGGTTTTCTTTCTCCCCGGTGGAGTGTATGCAGCTGGAGGGTGAGTCCTTCCTCACTGCTGTACTTACAAAAGGCACTAAAGTTTTGGCTAATGATTGATTGTTGAGTGAGTTGAAGATAGGAGAGTTCCTTGTAACTCAGAAGAGGCTGTGGGCAGCTTGGTGGCATATATGCAAGTCACTGAAGGTCTCCAGTTCACCCCTAGTGCCACCAGAGCCCACATTACCCATGACTGATTGTCTTAAGGTCTTAAAACTCCAAAATTCTAGCAGTGCCTGTAGTGGCGCTCAGAGCTAAGCCTCTTCTTGTTTTCGAAGGTATGATTCTTTGACAATTTCATATATGTACACAATGTGTTTTGATCATACGAATTCACTTCCAGCTCCTCCCACTACTTCCCCCTCCTGACCTTATTTCTTCTCTTTTAGAAAAAGTAACTTTTAGAAAAGTGCTGCCTAGATATAGATATGCATGGGTATATAGTCAGGCACTGGAACATGGTCAACAAGCTTCAACATCTTTTTTTTCTGAATTTAAATTAGAAACAAGCTTGTTTTACATGGCAATCCAGTTCCCTCTGCCCCCTCCTCTCTTGGCCCCCATCAATTCCCTATCCCACCCCCTTTTTGCTCTCCGGGGAGGCTGAGGAGGGTAAGGAATGGCTTGATCTTGTACAGGTCTTGTGTGCACTCTGCATCCCCAAGGTTCAGGGAACATTGTTCACGTAAGAGGAAGTGGGAAGACTGTAAGTAAGTGCTCAATGTCAGGGAAGACCCCTAAGAAACAGTCCCTTCTGGGTGCGATGGGGCTGTCCACTCATGCACTCATAGAATAGTCTTGAGAAGAAATGTGAATTCTTGGGGCCCATCCAGCATTTATGCTGGAGCCTCTCCATACCCATTAGTGGGATTCTTAGTCACTGGAATGGAGGTTTATGGACACAATAGACATGATTTGAGAGATACTGGTGATACACTGTGGCAGTTTGAATGGAAATAGCCCCATAGACTCATGGGTAGTGACACTATTAGGAGGTGTGGCCTTGTTGGAGTAGGTGTTGCCTTGTTGGAGGAAGTGTGTGACTGGGGGCAGGCTTTGAGATCTCAGATGCTTGTACCTGTCTAATTTGTCACAGTCATTTCCTGTTGCCTGCAGAGCCAGATGTAGAACTCTTAGCAACTTCTCCAGCATCATGTCTGCCTGCATGCTGCCATGCTTTCTGCCATGACGATAATGGACTAAACTTCTAAAACTATAGGCCAGCCCCAATTAAATGTTTTCCTTTATAAGAGTTGCTGTGGTCATGGTGACTCATCACAGCAATAAAACTCTAACTAAGACAAACAGGCGGGTTCATGACCATCTCTAGCTGTGAAGCCTGGTCTGATAACTCAATGGACATGCCACTCTACCCTTCAAACTCTAGTCTTTTCATCAGTTAAGTGCAGAAAATTATTTATTTCCTAGGCTTCTAGTGAAAACTCCGAGAGATATCACGTGTAGGGTACCCCATCTAGGGTGAGTGTGTACTGTAATAATAAATAATAAAATAGTTAGGCTGGGGAGATGGCTCATTTGGGTGACTTGCATCTAATACTCAGGACCTAGTTTTAAAAAAAAGTGTGGTTGTGAATGCCTGTAATTACAGTCCTGGGAGGCTGAGTCAAAAGAATCCCTAGGGTATGCTGGCCAGCCTCTTCAGCTATGTCCAGGTCAATGAGAGACCTTGTCTCACAAATACAAGGTGAGCTATCAAAGCCATCCTCTATCCTACACATGTACATACACACTCATGAAACACATACATTACATCACATAGGAACATGTACACACATGCAGTTCACATATGAACACACTCACATGCACACACATGTCAATGCCCAGAATGAAAGGCAGGCAGGAAAGATGTGTGCAGTCCTCTTGAGGGCTGGAGAAATGGGAACTTAGGTTTTTATTTGTCTATTACCATAAGTAGATAGATACAAGGAACTAAGCCTGGGTCAGCCAGACCCAGGGTAGTCTTTTCCTTGAGCTGCCAGCAAGGTCCAATTCTGTGGGCATCAGCATCAGAGAATGGACTCCCATCCTACCCTACCACCAATCTCCTTCCCTTGGAATCATAGAGAAATCAGAAAAGCCAAGCCTTTTCTCCCTCCTGCCTTGGAGACTCTCTACTCTCCATGGCTCGCCCCCCCCCAAGCCCCAGCCCATTGCCTTTAATCTCTCATTAGGGAACTGAGGTCTCCAGTGTCATTTAGGTTTTAAGCATCTGGCTAGAGTTAGACTGTAGGGCTTTGTAGAAGACAGTGAGTTGTGTAATGATTTCCATAATCTTATTTTGAGATTTTGTTTGTATCTTACTTCTGGTTATTGTTTTGTGTGCGTGCAAACATGATTACAGGTGTGTACATGCATGTGGAGGGTAGAGGATGACTTCGGGTGTCGTACCTCAGGTATTTTGAGTCAGGGTCTCTCACTGACTTGCACTAAGTTAGTCTAAGCTGGCCAGTGTGCTCTGGGGACATGCCTGTCTCTGTCTCCCTAGTACTGGGATGACAAGAGCATGTACCATGTTCACTTTACTGGGCCTCAAACTCAGCTCCTCAAGCACTTCAGTACTGAGCTTTCTATCTGCCCAGCCTCTTGGTTTTTTGTTTGTTTTTGAAATTATGACACCTGGTTTGGAGATTGTAGGGATGGCTGTGGTGAGTGGAAAGACCACAGACAACAAAAATGTGCAAGGAGGCACCTCCTCTTACTTCCAGGAGCCTACACTGCCTTCCTGTGAGGAGATGGGAGCAGGAGCTGCTTGCAGATGGGAGCATATTGGAAGGAGATAGCTGAAATGGAATTCTGCCCACAGGTCACTGTCTCTAAGACAGATGCTAAGAAAAATGCTGTCAACGGGTAACCCAGTACCCTGTGACTGTGGAGAGACATGCAAGGACACCCTGGGAGGAAGTAGTAGAGCACTGGTATGCCTGAGGGTGGGTCTGTCCCTGTCTTACTTAACCTGCTTGAGTACCAAGTTCACCTTCGTGTCCAGCATACTAGGAGTTTCATAAGCCTTCCAAGGATACCAAGAGGCTTGTTTAGGGCATGTTCCATGTCTTCCCCATGGTATTTATAGGGTGGCTTCCCTCTTGACTCCTGAAAACAGCATAAATGAAGCTTTTGATCTGAAAGGGGAAGGCTGTTTACTGTAATTAGATAGTTAAAGACCCTCATTAGTCGTCTTTGCTGGGCCCAATACTCAGCAGTATCAAATGAGGGCCTTTCAGCTCAGCCTGCCTCCTTCTCTGCACTCAGCGTCCCTCTTTGAGTTTCCCCATTCATAATTCTCTCTGGTTCTCAAGCCTCATGCCTATACCCTTGACCCTTGACCTAATGAAGTCTCATTACTTCCTCTCTGCATATGAAAAAAAATATTTTTCCCATCAAGAAAAGGTTAAGGAACAGTTGGACTACCCAGCAGAGTGAAGGCACAGTTCACCCGGCTCTGCAATTATCCCAGAATAACCCATTTCCATTTGCAAGAGTAGACTACATTTAAATAAGTATGCTCTTCAAGTAAGCTTTCATTAAGTTGAATTCCTCTGTCGTGTGCATGCTTGATGAGTGGGCATACATATAGGGCTTGCCTCCATGCTCAGGATTTGGAGGGGGGAGAAGTGGAATTTAGGAGATCCAGGAGCTCATTTCAGTGCAGATACTCTGAATGTAACAAAGGCGACCGTGGAATGCTCAGCAAATGGGGCTCATTGTAGTGCTGGGATTCTGGAGAAATGCTTAAGGAGATTTCTTGGGGGCTTCAGAGGTGTCTTGCTGCTAGAAGCTGACATTAACCTGCCCTTTCAGTTTAGGCCCCTTCAGAACCCTCATACCCATGGCAGAGGTGTGATAGGTGGATGTCTGAGGGATGGCGACTCGTGCCAGACACAACACATTTTTTTTTCTTGTTAGTGTTTTCAGCCCAAATAGAAGACAGGCTTGGCTCTTGTTTAAAAGCTACCAGGTGGCAGCATTGATTTTGGCCATCACAGCCTGTGCCTCTGTACATTCCTGTTGGGTGGAGCTGACTGCCTGTTGTTCAGGAACCAGTGGAGCTGGGTGCCACCCGTATGAGTTCAGGGGACATGGAGCCAAGCAGGTCTCCGCTGCTTCTGGGGACTTTATTAGCAATGGCTTCTAGGGGTGTGAGAGTTAGAGGAGGGAGTGTGGGGAATACACTTAAAGTATATTATGTACTTGAAAGACTGTGTCCTTATGTAACCCAGCACTATGCACAATGAGTAGACACCAGTAAGAATTTAAAAAAGAAGCGGATGGTTTTGTGGAAGTCATTTTAGCTATCAGATGCCAGATCACTCTGCCCACTTTTTGCTGGTTGAAGAGTATCTCACTCTGCAGCCCAGGCTAACTCTGAACTTACTATGTAGCACAGGTTGGTCTTAAATTTGGGACCTTCCTACTTCAGCTTCCTGAGTCCTGGGATAACGGGAACATACTATATCTATATAGTATGGTCAAACTGACCACTTCTGTTTTTTGGGGTTTTTGTTTGTTTGTTTTTGGTTTTTTTTTTTGTGCGTGTGTCTGAATATTTGCCTGCATATATGTGCACCACATATGTGCAACGCCCTTAGAGACCTGAAGAAATCCCCACAGGTTGGAGTTACAGATGGCTGTAAGTCAGGATCGAACCCTGGTCCCCTTGGAAGAGCCCCAGGGTTCTTAACCAATTAGCCATTGCTCTAGCCCATGTTCTCTTTCTCTTTTCCCCTCTTTTTACTTTTCTCCCCATTTTGTTAACATTGAAATAGAGTCTTTTATAGCTGAGGGTAATCTCAAATGTACTATGTATCCAAGGATGAGCTACAGCTTCTCCCTCCTGAGTGCTTTGATTCCTGGTGTGCTCCATCGTGGCCTGTTCTGTGGCACGGGATGTCAAACCCGCGGCCGCATGCACGTAGCAGTTGCTCTACCAGCTGAGCTCTATCCCCAGCTCTGTTTTCATTTATTTTTTAATTTTAAAATTCTTTTACTGCTTTTCATTTATAAGAGTTGAAAAACTATCACAGTCAGGGAGGCAGCAGGATAGGAATGGGGTGAGTGGGGGTGCCTTGGGTATGATTAAGAATCTCAAAGGTTGGAGTGGCGGCACAAAACCTCTTGGAAAATCACCAAGAGGCCAGAGGGGTGATATAATTAGAGCCAATTAAATATTAATATGATGCAGTAGAAGGGAGGTGACACCTGATGACTGTGCTGTGTATCCTCTTGGAATTCTGAATTTGGAGCCCCAACTCTGAGTATGTTAGAATGAGACCTTGTTTGAAGACAGGTTTTTATAGGAGTCACCAAGGGAAGATGAACTAATGGGGAAAAGCCCCAATCCAACATGAATACACATTTAAGAAATGTTGATGTGTAGACACAGACAAAATTGAATAAGGACACTTTGAGAAGGCTGCATGGGTAACAGACCCTCCTATCTCATCTCCGTAAGTTACCAGATTGGCAGGCGGCCCCTGGTGAGCTGAGGGCCTCCACACTTGGAGACACAATTCTGTTGTTGAGCTTCCCAGCGTGAGGTGCTTCTTGCAGCAGCTGCAGAGTGGTGGTGCTGACCAGTGAGTGGAAAGGAAGTCTCAGAACTTCAGTGTGAATATGTGTGACACAGGCAGGTGTCCTGCTCTAGTCAGGAGAAAGAGGTCAGAGAGAGGTCACAGGTCAGAAAGTGCAAGGAAGCTGTGTCCTGGCTTGGACTCACTGTTGGAAAAGTACAGAGATGCCAGGCAGGCTGTGCATACTTGAATCTCAGACTTGGAAGGCTGAGGTTGGCCTACAAAGGAAGCTCCAGTTCAGGCTGGGCTTTGTGATGTCACAAAGTGAAAAGAAAAGGAAAGAAGGAAAGAGAAAAAGGAAAAGAAAAGAGAAAAAGAGAAAAGGAGAGAAGAGAGAAAAAGAGAGAGGACCTTTGAGGTTCTGGCAGTTCCCAAGATATGAACATATAAGGTTCTGCCACAGAGGCTTGTGTGATTATAGGAATGATTGCAGAAGTGTGTGCACAAGCATATTGTTTGAAGTGATGATGCTAGTTTTAGTTAAAAACTGTGTTGAACTGACCAATTCTATTGTAGAATATGTATCATAGATTTTCATCCTCTGCCCATGACAGACATCACTAATGGATCACAGAACTCTTTCTCTCTGAGCTCAGTCTTACCTCCTTATCTTTCTCAACTAGTAAAGCAGGCAACATGATCAATCATTCTGACATGATGTGTCCCCTGTTCTTGTGCAAAGACAAGCATAGGACTATTTCTGAGAAACAAGCTTCTCTGGTAAAGGTCATATCCAGTTTGTATTTGAACAGACACCGAAGTGTCCCACTCCCACACAGTATGGTATGTACACTTCTCACCATCAGAGACATGGCTGCTTACCATGACCTTGAATGTGAACCATTAGCTGTGTGGTGAAGAGGAAAAGCAGTAGATTTCAACACACAGATGAGGAAACCGAGGCACAGGCGAGTACTCAGGACGATGGAGGAGGAAGCCTCCCTCAGCCAACAGAATCACAGAACATCTCGCTCTTCTGTTGGGAACTTTTCTTCCAGCATTCCCACACTACTGCAGAATCTCAGCTACATAGCTCTGTGATCTGCTTGAGGGTGTTTACTCTATATGACTTCCAGAATTCTCCCCGACAGAGGCCACACTGAAAACACACTTAGCTTAGTTAAGGTCCCACCCCCTCCAGCCTGTTGCACTTTTCCCACAGAGTAGAGTGGTTTAGCAACTTTGAGACCTAGCTCAGTGGGTGCTGGCAGTTAGCCAGCAATTATTTGATTTATCATGTGTACTGCTGACAGCATCCCATAATCATTCTCTAGTGCTTACTCTGTGTGAAGGCTCTGGGGTTCTGGGGAGATTTCCCTGCCTGTAGGTCAGAGGATTTAACACTCATTTACGTGTGATAGTTCGCATGTGTGGAGGTGTGCATTTGCACACGACTGTGGAGGTTGGAGGACAATTTGGGATGTTCTTCAGGCAGGAACCTCCCCTTTTTATGCATCAGGAGGAAGATGATGCAGAGGAGCACTGGATCCAAGATTTTGGTATAGGCCTGGCTGGACTATTCAGAATGGAAGAAGAAATCTGTACAAGCAAAGTACTCTGACTCCATCAGGGGTGGGATGTAAAGCCTGGTCCACTGGGCCTTCTTGCATCTTCAACTGTTCCTCTCTGTCTTGTAAGTTCCCAGACCGAGCTGCAGCATCTCACCAGAGCCTTAGGAAAAAACATACTGGGAATCATAAATTTACCTTCTCGTATCTTTGGAGTGATAAGTATCAGATATACAGCTTGGTGCAATTGAAATTTGAAGCCTCTGAGACAACAGGGAGCTGGCAATTTGTAGATGAAAGGCAAACCACTCTCTGGGGCTGGGGAGATGGCTTGGTCAGTAAAGAGCCTTCCACATAAGTGTGCAGATGTGTTTGAATCCTGTTTATGAGTGTGAGAAACCTAGCATGGATGTGTATGCTTGGAACCCCAATGCTGAAGAGGCAGAGATGGGAGGAGCCCAGAAGAGGCAAGCTGCATGCCAGTGAGAGAACCTGTCTTAAAGAAAGTGAACAATACCTGAGCAGTGACATCCCAGGCTGACCTCTGGCTTCTACATGCACAGCTGCATACATATCCATCTGTCAAATATGGACATGCACAGATATGTGCACATACAAGAAAAAAGCAATTTCAATTTCTATTTCATTTTAGTGTGTGTGTGTGTGTGTGTCTGTGTTTGTGTGTATCCGTGTCTGTGTATGTCTGTGTATGTTGTCTCTCAGTGTGTGTATTGTGTGCCTGTGTGTCTGTATGTGTTTGTGTGAGAGTCTCTGTGTGTCTGTTTCTCTGTGCATATGTCTGTGTCTGTGTGTGGTGTGTGTGTGTGTGTGTCTGTGTGTCTGTGTGTACATATGCATGTGTCATGACCTGGGATTGGAGGTTAGATTTGTAGGAATTGATCTCTCCTTCCACCAAGTAGGTTCCAGGGATTAACTCAGGTTGTCAGGCTTAGTTTAGCAGCTGGTGCCCTTACCTGATGATGCATATTATTGGCCTAGAAACAAAAACATTTTAAGAGGTAAAAATGCAGGTATTGGTAGGTTGGGATTATTGGAGAACAGGAGCCAGAAAGACCTTCCTTTGAAGGTTGCCTTCTCTGACTTTCTGGTACATCAGTCTTTGTCTAGATGACTGGTCTAGGCTCCTGGAGACAGCTCTCTGTCACCTGGCTCAGCCTGCGGGCCAAAGAGCTCCTCCAGAGCCCAGTGCATCTCAATAAAAAATGGAAATGGCTTTCCCCCTTCATTTTAATTAACATTATGCCTACATTTCTAGGATAATGGATAATTAAGTGAGTTCCCCTGGCATTACAATGTTCTCGGAAATAATTTATGGTTTCGTCTCGCTCTGCGAAGGCTGTTTGGGTTGGAGCTGAAGTTTCACCATAAATATTATCAAGGAGCGTTTGCCTGTCCGTGATTTGTATTCGCATGGCTGAGATCTCCTATCTCTGTCAAGTGTCCCCTATAATATTTTCCCCCACAGGCTACGCTCCATTCTTTGCTTTCTTTGTGGGCCCAGAATTATTTGTGGATGGAGTGCTCCTTCAGCTGCCCAAGGCTGCTGTTTTAAACCACATTCATCTGGCATCAGACAAAACCTTAACTTCAGAACTGGGGCTGGATTCAATTCTTCTTGTCTGAAGAGGAACTGTGGATCATGAAAGATGATTCTCTGCCCCCTCCCCATGTGTATGTCTGCATGTATCTGTGCGCATTTGTACACACATGTCTATGTACACGAGTTTGCCAGGCAAAACTACTACAGAGTCATACCCACAGCCTCCATGTCCATAATAAAGCAATGAGCAGCAGCTGCCAACATCACTCCTACCAGATCCCCATCTAGAAATTGTCAGAGCTGGGTGTGAGTCAAGACAGTCTACCTCCACCCTCACCCTCATGAGCCTTCCCTTCTGGAACATGTGTACATATGGATGTTTGGTGTCCTGTCTCTTCAGGTAAGCCCAATCAGGAGACCGTGGTGAGGGATGCGTTGTGCAGTGCGTGGTAGTTAGCAGCTTGCTGGGGTGGTGCTTGAGCCTGGCCTACGTGGTCCAGTTTCCAAATGCAAGCTTTGCTTCTCTCACATTTTCTTAACTCCAAACTGAAGCTCATAGTTAGAAGTTCTATGCAGCTCATGGACATCTATTTTCTGTGGTTTCTGAGGTAGCTCAGCAGGTAAAGACGCTTGCTGTTAAGCCTGGTGGCCTGAGCTTGATCTCTGAACTGACATGGTAGGAGGAAAGAGCCAACTCTGCAGGTTGACTAGGACTTCCTCCCTCCCTCCCTCCTCCCTTTCTTTCATTACTGAGACTTAAACTCAAGGCATCAGCCATGCTAGGCAAGTCTCTACTGCTGAGCCATATCTCCAGCTCTCTTACTTTTTGATGTTGAGACAGTTTCACTAAGTTACCCAAACTAGCCCTGAACTCACTTGTAGCCCAGGCTGGACCTGAATGTGTCATTCCTCTGCCCCAGCCTTCCCAGTAGTTACCAGGCAAACTCTGACAGCACTGTATTGTATGCTATTTAGTCTGTTACCACACAGTGTGGGGTTCCAGCTCTGTCCTGCTGAAACTGAGAATCAAATACTCAGGAGAAACGGATATCTCTGCAGGGTCTTCCGAAGGGACTGTGTCTTAGGAGTTCACGAGAATCTTTGCTTCTCCTTCCCTGACTTAGTGCACATTATGTTGGGATTGTTGCCATGAGGACCAGTCACTGCTGGCTGATGGGACACTGCATCAGATGCCACACAGTGCTGATGAAGAGAGCATGGGAGGCCATGGCCCACGAGGTCCTGGCTTTCTGCTTTCCCACCCCATGCCTTGGGATAGACTGTGAGCTTCTCAATCTTTAGTTTCCCCATTTTACAGATTGAGTGGCTTCTTTAGATTCTTCCCCTATTTTAATCCTCCCATGTAAAGGGAGGATGGTCGGGAGAGATATTTGCATCACTTCTGCTGGTCTTTCATTTAACATTTACCATGAGCCTGAAATGCATCATGTACTCTACTAGGGACTGGATATGAAGGATGGAGATGGAATCAAAGCACTCACTCCATGAATATGTCTGACTTTGTTTATTAATTAAAAAGTAAATTCTTCACAATGGAAAGCAGACCAAGCTTTGACATGAAAAATCTGGGTGCCTAAGGAGACAGCCTTTGTGAAACTCACAGGTAAGGCAGGCTGAATCCTGTCCCACTGCCGCTTCCTTCCCACAGTCCTACATGGATGAACATATTTTCTCTCACACATCAGGCAGTGTAATATTGCCAGAGAGACAAAGTCAGGGGGAAAATACCACATTCACAAAACGCACTTAATCCATTGCATGG
This sequence comes from Cricetiscus sungorus, assembly GCA_030556225.1. Lineage (NCBI taxonomy): Eukaryota > Metazoa > Chordata > Mammalia > Rodentia > Cricetidae > Cricetiscus > Cricetiscus sungorus. The sequence continues at coordinate 8,316,443 of JANBXA010000069.1, read as the reverse complement.
GACCTTGGAGCTGATGCTCAGAGTCTCTGCTTGGGAAACCACCAAAAGCAATGTCTACTCTCTAATAGTGTGCTGAGGGATGGAGATGCCTGTAATATCAGCACTTAGAAAGTAGAGGCAGGAGGATCAGGAGTTCAAGGTCATCCTCAGTTATATAATGAGTTTAAGGTCAGGCTTGGCTACATCTCTCTCTCTCTCTCTCTCTCTCTCTCTCTCTCTCTCTCTCTCTCTCTCACCACACACACACACACACACACACACACACACACACACCACACAGGAAAGGGAGGGAGGAAGAAAGGGAGGAAGGGAAGGAAGGAGAGAGTATTAAATCAAGTGTCAAAAATCTCATGTTAAAATAATAAGGAAGGGCTTGTGTCCATGTGAATTCCAGTGTTCAACACCACTGCATTTCAACCAAAGTCTGAGGAAAGCTGGTTCAAGCTCACCCCACCTGGCATTGAGCTACCCTGCCTGCCACACTGTCTCCTCTTGGAACCTGAAAGCCTACACTCTCCCTATGCCTGCTTTGCAGAGCAGTATTGGAGCCAGAGAAAGCTTTGTAGCCTACACAGTGCTGGGCCACAGGCAGACAGAACACCCTCACAGGTCCCCCTGGAAGAGGCGGGGGATGAGAAGGAATGTGACAGAGCCCTGGTGGGTATTTCTGTCTCTGTTAAACCTGAGTTTGGCAACTATAAAACTCTTCTCCTGATTCTAAAACTGGGTCCTCAGGGAACCTGTGAGACAGTCAGTCAAACAGCAGCCCCCAACACTGGGTGAGGTTAAGGCAGGTGACAACATGCTGCCTCTTGCCTAAAGTTAGAAAGATAAAAGAAGAAATATTGGGAGGGATTCTCTTTAAGAAAGGGCAGGGTAGTGAACTATCTGTTTAGGAGCCAAGCCTTGTCTGAAACTTCTTTTTCTAGGGTAAGAATCTTCTGGAACAGATTTGTCGACAGTGTAATGGCTAGAGGTCTGGGTGAGTCAGTTTTCATTGTATACTGTAACTAAGAAATTACACCTCATATGTGTGGATGATGGTCCCATGAAGTGACTGTGACACCCTTGTGCATTTATATATGTTCTCCGTTGAAAGAGTTGGCAAATGTTTTCCATAAAGGTCCAGAGAACAAATATTTTGTGCTCTTTTGGCTACCTGGTCATATGTTTTCTCTGGCTTACAGCATATGGCAACTGGACTCTGTTGGGTGGTGTGATGTTTTAATGAGTGGGTATTCTTCTGTGGAAATAAAACTTTATTTATAGACACTTATGACAGTCTGGGGCTTGCTTGTGGGTGGTATGTGGATGACCTCTGTTCTTGGGGATTTTGCTGCAATAGTGAAATTCAGTATTCTAGGTGGCGAAGGTATAGATAGGCTGGACTTCCAGACTAACACTGTCAATTGGAAAATGGCAGCTTCCTCATAGAGAGATTGTCTCCGTGTTTGTGCTGCTATATGGGTCACTTTCTAAGCACTTACAGTTCTGGAACTTGGAAGTTCAAGACTGAGGTTTTGTTAGGTTCTTTGTTGGGTGAGGATGTGACCTCCCCACTTCCATGGTGGGGTCGTGACATGGTATGCTCCATCATGGAATGTCTGTATCCTCACATAGTGGAGGGGTAAGAAGTGGGGCACGTGGCCAGTTCTCTGTCACACCATTTCATGTGAGGGCCACCTATTGTGTCCCGGAGGCCCTGCCCCTAATACTGCTGCTTCAGGGGCTGGATCTCTACCAGAGAACTTAGGGAACACATTTGGGCCACAGCATAAATAGAGGATGAAAACTATCAAGATGGATTATAGTTTGAGCCCCCTGTATTAGTCAGAGTTTTCAGAGAGAATGAACCAATGTCTACATATATGCATGGTATTGGTAGGATAGAATTTGGGTGTATACTTTCAGAGGGATCCCAGATTTTTGTGTTCCAGAACAGAGCTTAAACAGACACACATGAGTACTAATTCAGTACAGTTGCACGGAAGGAAGAGAGCTGGAGCAGAGTCCAGCAGCTCACATGGCCTCCTAAGCCACACATTGTGGGCTTTCTCTCTGATTTGTGTAGTGTGGGCTCTTCTGCCTCTTCTCTACATGTTACATTACTTCTAAAGACAACTTCATGCATCTTGTGTCTCATTAGCACCGTAAAATTCCACTCAGTGTACATAGAAACGCATTCTGGGGTGCCTCGGCACCTGTGCCAAGGGTCAAAATTAGTTAATCTTGGGGGTGGTGGTGGTTGTTCCTAATCTTCTTTACCAACACCTGGCTTTTACTGAATACTAATTTTATAGCCATTGCTTTTCACTCCACTTTCTTGCCTCATACACTGTTATGTGTCAGTTTCCATGGAGATAAAACATTGCATCTTGAAGGAATGCTCCTTACAGAGGATGTTCTAAGTGGAGGGGCAACATTCCACCCTGTGGGGATGCTTGGTAGTAATGTCAGGAAGTAAATGACTCAATAGCTTCAGGAAGTCCCCCAAGATAGAAATATTCACTATGTTGCTTCTTCTCTATGCTTCTGTAAGCAGACAGGACTCTGTAAGATACTTGCAGATGAGCTCAGAGCAGCCAAATTGCCAGCAAGAGCCAAAGATAAGTAGAGCTCTGTGGAAGAGACTCTCCAATCTGTTGAGCTGACCACAGGCTGAGCAGTGTGTTTCAGATTTCTAGTGAGCTTCCATCCATGCTGGGGAGGACTTCCATGATACTGTTGTCTTTGAGCCATTTATTCTGTTCCTGTGGGTAACTTCACCATACTCCTGTAAATAACCCCAATAACACTCATTGGTATCCCTACCTTAGCTCATCATTGTTCCCCATCTAGGGTCATATAAACATTTGTTCATGTCTCCCCACAAATATTATCATAACACACACACACACTTGTTTATATATGTGTAAATGTGTGTGTGTGTGTGTGTGTGTGTGTGTGTCGTAGGCTGTGAAGAGACACCATAACCATGGCATCTCTTACAAAGAAAAACATTTAATTGGGGAGGCTTATAGTTCAGAGGTTTAGTCCATTGTCATCGTGATGAGACATGGCAATGTGTAGGCAAATATGGTGCTTGAGAAGGAGCTGAGAGTTCTCCATCATAAGCTAAAGGCAACAGGAAGTGAACTGGGATTCTGGATATGGCTTGAGCATATATGAGACTACAAAGCCCACTCCCACAGTGACACAGTTTCTCCTACAAGGCTATACCTATTCCAACAAAGCCACACCTTTTAGTAGTGCCACTCTTTATGAGGCACAGTATACATGCATATTGAGTGTCTATGTTTATGTGTGTATGCATACATGTGTGTATGTATATAAAGGAATATGTCTCACAGGATTATGGAAATATCAAGGTTTCCCAATATACTGTTTGCCTGTAGGGACTCAGGACATCTGGTCACATGATTGAGTCCAAGTCCATTGGCCTAAAAGCCAGGGTAGCAGATGCTTCTACTCCTAGTTTAAGAGGAGGAAATGAAACATGTCCTGAAACCACATGTCCTAGTCCAAGTAGGAAACACAGAAGTTTTCCTTCCCTTTCTGCATTTTGTCTCATCCAGGAACTTGGATCATGTGATGCTTACCCATGAAGGGGAATTTCTTTCCCCAATGCCTTTATTGGGACTCTAATTCATCTGAAAACCCAGCAACACACCTGAAACAGCATCTAACCAAATACCTTCATATTCTCTTAATTAGACCCACAGACACAATATTAACTATAACTATTGCTGAAGATATCCCACACTTGAGTTACAAGACATGGAGAGCACAATCTGGTACTGATGTGAAAGCCTCTTCCCTTCTGGCTAACATTCATAGTGCTGGAGGATGCTATACACTACTGGAGGAGAAAAGCAATCATCAATCTCATCAAATGGTGAAACCAGACACCTAGCATCAGCTCTAATGCCCAATGGTACAACAGTAGCACAAATGCTGTGGGAGTGGCCAACCACTTTCTGATTAGATTTAAGGCCTGTTACAGAATATGAAACCCATGTATGGCACTGCTATGAAGATCAAGAACCTGTGGCCAGACAGGGGATAGGCTGCAGGGGAGAACCCACCTCTGTTTTTCTGCTAAAAGGGCAGAAACTGATTCCTAGTGATTTATTGTCATGCCTTTAAATTAGTGAGTCTCTTAACTCTCAAGATAAAAACTTAACTTTACAGTAGATGGTGATTAATTTAGAACCTTTAACTGGTGAAAGTACCAAGAATTAGAGACCACAGAAGGCTCAGTCATAAATGCGGCATCTACGTCACATCCAGGTGGGATTACTATAAGGAAGCACTGTTTTCCAGGCACAGAGGAGAAGGTTTACATATGAACTCCTAGTAGGTATAACGGCATGCATAAGACTTGTGGAAGCTTAAGATCGACCAAATGCCAGCATGGACAGGAGAGTTGGGGGAGGGGATATTTATAGCTGGTAATAATAGAAGATGGAGAGTCCATTTTCTTTGACAGTGTGGCCCCTGGTAGGGGACTGCCTGCAAGTATACCATGCCCCACACCCAAGAGTATGAAGGCAGCACTAATCGGACTTTCTTTTTAAAAAGGGACACAAAGGTGATTGGGTAGGTAAGCTGCTATGCTTTACAAGAATTGAGGGAGTGGGTTGAATGTGATCAAAGCACATTGTACAAAATTTTTAAAGAACTAGTAAAAAAATTAACTCTCACTCTCATGCTTACATGAGAGTTTTCAAGATACAGGTAATTTATATACAGTCCTGGAGCTAATGACCATAGTGTCCATGTTTATTGCCATTGTCATACATAATGATTGCTGTGGATGTTAGTGTGGACATGCCCCTACAGTGGTGTTGGATTTGAGTTTTGCTAAAGAACTGGCTGGAAACTAGAGAAGGCAGAGCTGGGCTTGAGATGGTCTCCCTTCAACACCCTGCCAAGTGTGTTCTCAGAAGCCTTTACCAGGAGGAACAGAGTGGAAGTCATGCTGTTTTCATCTGAAGAACATGGTGGGGGGTTGGGAAGACTACTGTGCACCCAGCTCCTTAGGGAGGGATTCCAGGGCTGTGAACAATCAGGTCCAGACAGCATTCTTGGGCCACTCTAGGGTCAAATCCAGACCTGGTCTTCTCTGTGCCAGGAAATTGTTATTTGCTTCCAGTGAAAAGAAGTGGCCGAGGTGCCAAACCTTCTGTTTGGAGCCTGACTTTAAACTTACTAACTGTTCTCCTCATTGGAGAACATGTTAGCACAACCCAGCTGTTTATTTCTTTCTTTGAAAAGGGATAAACTATGTCCTTCTTTAAGATCAAAGCGGTCTTACTGGACTTCTAATCCTGTGAGTGTGACACACACAACGGTATGAATGTCATATTTACATTCTTACACAAATCTAACAGATTAACACATATATATTCACATTCTTAAATGCATTCACACAATTATATCCCTCATATACACTTATGCATGTGTGATTGCATGTGCTCATGTACACACACACACACACACACACACACACAGAGCGCAGTTACCACTGAGAACATCAAGCTATTTCTTCCATTTCTTACCTCCAAAACTACAAGAAAAACTACTGAAAATTTACTATACCCAAATAATCCTCTTTGCCGATACAGCAGTCCCAATAAGACTAAATCAAACTGAATTTTAAAAAGCCCATGTTTAATGGCCTTCCAGCCCCCAGGAGAAGAGAAGGGAAAGGGAGGCCGGAAAAACCAGCAGTCTGATTTCTGGGGGTAGGTGGGCAGTTTAAATACCCTGTGGGAGTGGTCTTGAGCATCTCTGGGTCATCATTTGGTGGGCTTTCTGAGATGCAGCAAGGTGTGGAGGGAGATGGGAGCTTGGGTGGAACTTCCACCATAACATCTCAGACTCTTTGGGTACCTGGATGCTGGTTCATGTCTGGCTTCTTCCCGATGACAAGGGGCGATGTGGGGGAAGGGAGAGTCAGGAGTTGGTGAGCTCACCCTCAGTGGAAGGTCTGGGTGGAGAAGCGTCTGATTAGCTGCCATCCTGGAAATCTCAGGCACCTGTTCCTTGAGGTGGACAGGGCAGGTTGCTGCATGGATGTCCTAGGTTTATGTGCAGGTGCTGGTGTTATCTGGTGGTCTCTGTGGGTTGACCTTGGCCCAGGCAGGAGAAGTGAACCTGTAAAATATGCTCAAAAATGGATGGGGTCAAAATGGGCCCTGAAGACTGTTAGCTTTCACTAACAGTCCAGATTTCTTAATACAGAAGTGGAACTTTTCCTAGGAAATTCCAGGTGTGTGTAAGACAGCTGGGACAGATTTACATCTTAGTGTCATAGCAAAAGGCTATGGCTTTAGGTTAAAAGACATGGGTATTTTTAGAAGACCAGAGGAAATTTAAAACTCTGAACCTCTGAAGTTACCTTTGAAACCTGTTAATCCCTTACTATGAAGGCTGTGAAAGAGGCACACCTGTCTATACTTTTAGCAGGAAATGTAACTAATGAACTAAAGAGTTCATTAGTTCATTAATGATGACATCAAATGTCATCAGCTCTGAGGGATAAGTAGATGAGCAGAAGTGAGACAGCACTTTCAGCTGAAGCAGTTCCAGGTTTCACTGAAATGGGAAGGAGGGGTCCTATCCATCCCATGACAAGAATTGGGAGTGGGAACTGTGGGGCCCAAGTGAGAGGTCAAAACAGAATAGGTAGCTCCTGTGTCTAAAAGAAAAGTAATGGACCATCCCGCTACCTGTAGTGTTACTCTAGGTTTGGAGAGGGCAATGGGAGTCACCAAGTCTGAGCTGCATCAGTCCTCTGTCAGGCTGAGAAGTTCGAAGGCTGGCATAGTCTCAGTTGCTGGTGTTGGTGAAGCTGGACCTCTGTGGCTTGGCATAGAGGACCAGCTTGCAAAGGGGCTTGCAAAGTGTCCAGGTTGAAGGCAGACAGAGCATGGCCTGACCGGTGGCCAAGGGTTCAGGCAAGACCTTGCCAAATGGCTATGTTGCTGGGATTTGTAGAAGGCTCCTGGCAGAGTTGACTTGGGTTGAGCTCCAGTGGGATGGAGCCATGTGGTGGTCGACTTCCCTTGTATCCCTTGTAGCCTCAGGGCAGCTGCTAAGGCTTAGGCTGGAAGCATGGCTGTGTCTGTCGGGAGGAGTCAGCTGCCTCTTCTTGGCATTGAAAGCTTCAAAAGCCATTTCTAACCAATTCTTGTATGGGAGTTTGGGGACCCTCCTTAGCCTTATTTAAATTGCTTTCTAATATCTGGAGCTGACTGAGAAATTAAATGAGTGGCTGGGCCTGTGGCTCCTGCTGGGGAGGCTAGGTCAAATATATATTGGGAGGAGCAGTAGGGAGATGGGGGAAAGAGGGAGGTGGGTAAGGAGGAGGAAATGGTTACTTGACCTTTGTCCTGGAGAGAAAGGAAGGGGGATGAGGTGGATAGGAGAGGAATGTGGGCCACTGAATGGAACATGTGGCCCCATAGGAGGGTGTTGGGAAGGCAGGGTTGAGGGGTGGAGAAGGAGCAGTGTCTTGAGCAGTAAGGTTAAGGCATAATTTTTAGGGTCCCAGTTCCCATATAGGCAGGAATCTGGAGGCACCATGACCCTAGCCAACAAGACAGATGCTGTAAGACTCTTAGAGAAGGGCGGGAACGAAGTATCCAGAAACATAAGGGGGTTCTGTTCACTTGTCCCCATGCCAGCAAAAAATTACAGGATCACAGAGGATAGTAAAATCAAAAATTCTCTCTGGTGGTCATTGTGTCCCATTGTCAAGGACATATTGAGGCCAGGCCTTAGTGCAGAGAAATCAGGTGTTCAGGACATATGGTTTCAGAGAGGCCCAATTTAAAAAGATTTTGTAAAAGGCAGCCCAAGGGCATTTGGGGATCAGGTTATGAATGGCAGGTGCCCATTTCATGAGTCTGTGCTGGAACCCAAAGCCTAATGCAATGCGTCCACTGTGGTAGACCTTAGGTCAAAAAAAGAGGGGGCGTGGGAGAATCCCTTAAACAGAACATCTTCTGAAGGAGGGTTCCCACTGGACAAGGCAGGTCTTTGTTCCACTTGCAGGTTGGGGGCCTGGCATGGCCGCATCTTTTGCAGGATACCCAAAAATTGTATGAGGCCCCAGGCCTCTAAGGCAATGACTTAGAAAGGACAACTTATCCAGTCAAAAGCTGATCTTAGCCTGGCGGAGAGCAGGTGTGTGTGAGAAGGGTGTTTTCCCACCACTTGGCCCTGGATTGGTGGGGGAAAAACAGCCTCCTCAGTGGGACCTCTAGATGAAAAGTTTCTGTACCCCAATAAGCCTTTTCATCAATGCAGCAATCCAGATCAGAACAAATCAAACCAAATGTTTAAAAGCCCACTTTTAATGGATACAATGCTCCTCGAGAGGAGAAGGAAAAGGAAGACCAGGAAAACCACTAGTCTTCCTTCTGTGGGAAGAGGGTGCAGTTTAAACATTGAGCATCTCTGGGTGAGGGGTCACCATTAGGCCAGCTTTCTGAGAAGCAGCAGGGTTTGGAGGGAGATAGGGGCTTGGGTGGAACCTCCACCATAACATCCCAGACTCTTTGGGTATGTCGATGTCAATGAACGGGACAAAGCTTCTACCTTAACAATTACAAATTGAAATGAGTTCCCAGAAATACTGTAGATCTCTGGGATCCCAGCCTGTGCAGAGGGCTTTCTGAAAATCCTCAGCAAACAGAAGCCTCTTTTGAGACATCCACCCCTGTCCACCAGCTATGCACATCACAGAGCTGGTAGCCAGTACCACTCCACTTGCAGATGGTTCTAACAGACCAGTTATCCAGCCTAGCAAAAAGTTTGATGTCCTAGAGTCCTTGTGTCCAAATCCTTTCTACTCCTGTTCCCACTCCTGCTGCCTCATGCCACTCCAATAAGAGGCTATGTCTGGGTAGGGAGGATTCATCAAAATCTCTAATTAAATACATGGCAGCTGGTGAATTAAGGCATTTGTCTTAGCTCTGCCATCATATAATACCTTATAATCCTGCAAGTCCAAAGTATGAATTAATTATCATTTCTGAGAAGCCAGGGAGGGAGGAGTGTGGAGAGTGGCAGAGAGTGACAGAAAGGGGGCAGAGATAGTACCATTTCTATTGGCAAGAAGGTACTTTAGGAAGTTCACAAGCCCACACACATGTTTATTCATCTCTGCTTGTGTGTCCCTAGTAGATGTGTCCAACCTAGGATATTGAGATGTGATGTGATTGCCTAAAAAATTCCTGCTTCAGAGCCACACAATTAAGTTACCAAAAACTGCATTAAAAAGATTCATGGTTTAAATAAGTTTATGATTTTAGGTTGGGGTTCACTCCTAGCTGCCCTTGGTCCACCTGTGTGTGTTGGCAGGACCGTGTATGTATACTCAAGGTTCAGGTATGAGCTCACACCCATCGTCCTCATTGGTGGCAGTAGGAATCTTATCGGTGTGTTCTCTTTGATGCTAAGTCTTGGGCCAGTCATAGCCTAACACTCGTGAGAGCATATGCCATCAGACTCTCTCTTCTACCATTGCCATCACTGAAGCTCAGCATATTACTGCTTTTCTCATTGCTATGGTTAAATAACTGACAAGAAGCAATTTAAGGAAGATAGGTATTTTGGCAGAGAAGTTTTGGCACCAGTCAGGAGAGGCATGTTGGCCACAGCCAAGGCTCAGTTTGTCACATTACACCCATCAGCTGCTCTCCTCTCAAACTCTCACGTCACTGCCGCTTTTACTTCCTATGTGTGTCTTCTTGACGGGATATACACTTCTTTGTCTCTCCCATGGAACACCACTTCTCACTCCTGACTCCTGTACCAACCTCAACCCTGGATGGGTGTTGACTTGTGAAGACTGTATCCCTAGATTTTCTTGAGGTACTCGAAGGAAGTTTGGCCCCAAGTAAGTCAGTGGGCAAGTCTCCCCTTTCTAAACAATCCTTTTGCTTATCTAACTTTGGTGCAGGACTTTTTGAATCCTGTAAGTTTTAAGCAGCCTCTCTCCAGGATGGAATGTTTCAATTCTAAGAAAATGGTGACACAACAGTCCCTATCATAATGGGAACTCATTCTTGAAAATAAAATCATGGTAAGCCCTTGTTGTTCTTTGTGGTTGGGTTAGAATGTGCTGACCACATTATCATGATGGTCTACATTTCTGCTGTGAAAACAGTCAATGGAATGGCTGCATATGCCATCTGGATCACATGTTGTTGCCTCTGGAGCCAGGCAGTCTCCAGTGCATTAGGAATGTTAAAGGTGAGTTTGGATCTTTCTGGAGCTGGTTAGACAGGGTAGTTTCTGATTCCTTTTCAAGTGCTTCATGAAAATGACTTAATGACTTAAAATTGTGGATCCTAGTGTCAGGGTCTGTGTAGTAGACCCTGAAGATAAGAAGCATGTTTTTTTTTTCCTGCCCTAACAATCTCTGGATCTTAGGATCTTTTAAGATTTTGGTGTGTGTGTGTGTGTGTGTGTGTGTGTGTGTGTGTGTGTGTGTGTGTGCGCGCTTGCTTCTTGTGCTGTGTGATTTCACATGCATTTTTGCATGTATATGAAAGTCATATGACAACCATAGGTATCATTCTTTAGGTATTGTCTGTCTTTTAAATTATTTTGAGACATTGCCTGTCACTGAGACTCAAAACTCACCAAGTAGGCTAGGCTAGCTGGCCAGTGAGCATTAGGGATGAACCTGTCTCCTTCACTACTAGAGTTATAAACATATATCATCATGTCCAATAAAAGTTTTTAATGTTTTTACATGGGTTCTGGAGATTCATCTCAGATACTATGCCTGTAAGGCAACATGCAACTGACAAAGCCACCTCCTTGGGTCCTCTGAGGTGTTTATGTGCTTTGGAGATAAGGTTCCATAGTCACCTGCTTGCTCACGAAGAACCTCTGCTTTTGTCCTGCTCCTGCGTAGGGGGAGTGTCACACATCTTCCAACTCTTCTAAGCCCCTGAATTTGCATTTTAACCTCTAATCAGTGCCAAGGCAGTGTGGCCTGCTGTGCAAGAAGTTCTTTGTATACATGCTTAGCCTTGCTGCTCTCCTTTGCTGACTGGCCTCAGAAAGTCAGCTTAGCAGTGTTTGTTTCTGTCTCCTCTTGTTTTGTCAACATGCCTTTGAAGAGGAAATGCAAGCCTGGGCCTTGATTAGACATCTCCCTCGGTGCAGATTTGTGCTGATTCTCAATTCAGCAGGTTGGCACAAGTACTGAGGTGAGGCTTTCTGCCTCTCAGCAGCCTTCAAAGCCACCGGAAAGCGGCAAATGTGGCATGGAGCTGACCAGAGTGCTGAAACAGAAGGGTGGCGGCCGTGCTTTGTTCTTCTAAGAGGAGGTGCAGTGTTTCTGCCTCACTCTTGTTAATTGTCCCAGAAACAACGATGAACTCAGCACATTGTCAGGGATGTGTGGGAGCCAAGGTGGGTCAGCTTGCTGGAAACTAGCAAGCTAGTAGGGGACTGGTTGAGAGAGAGAGAGAGGGGAGAGGGAAGAGAGAGGAGAGAGAGGAGAGAGAGGGAGAGGGAAGAGAGAGGAGAGAGAGAGAGAGAGAGAGAGAGAGAGAGAGAGAGAGACCAGGTGCAGTACCAGCCATTGAAACCTCAAAGCCTGACTCCAATAACATACCTCCCCCAACAAGGCCACTCCTTTTAATCCTTCCTAAACAGTTTTTACCAACTTCACCAAATGTTCAAACATATGAATAAGCCTCTGGGGCCATTTTCATTTAAACCAGCACATCATGTTGCCTATGTATGGGTACACCAAAACCTCCTGGGGAATAGGGACCCAGGATTCTTGTTAGAAGGCTGGTAATCTTAGATGAGTCCCTTTAACCTCTATTTTCATTCCTTCATATTTGTCATGCTAATAGTAAGATGCTGCTACTATGGGCATGTGAGCAAACCTCTTAACTTCTCTAAACTTTTCTCCTGTATGTGGTCACTGTGATTGAGGGATGGAACATTTATGGTCTCTGCCTTAGTATTCAAACCCAGCACATTGAGCTGATGATGTCATCTTTCCTGGCTTCTATATTTTGTCTTTAAAACACATATGGTATCAATCTTCACTGAGGGTGGGTATCTAAGCTTTGCACTGGAATTCAAAGGACATGTAAATGATATCCTTGCTCTCTTTTTTTAGTTTTCTTCCTCTTCTTTTCCTTCCACCTCTGCTCATCATCAAGATTATTACTGTCATTACCCCATGATATGGTCAGTTTCAGTTATATGTTAGAAGTCCTGTGGCATCACTATGACAGGTACTGGCATATCCAAAATGCTAGCATAGAAGCACCTCCCATGGAGCTCAGTGTCAGCAGGTATGTGTAAATGGTGTGTGTGTGTATGTATGTGTGTGTGTGTGTGTGTGTGTGGTGTATGTATATGTTCAGGATTTTAGATTTACTCCATGGAGAAACCCAACTGCAGGACATGTCAGATGTCCTGTGTCAAGGCATGTGGTGAGTGAGATGGGATGTCTGTAGATGGAGGGAGATTCGACCCAAGGAGCTTGCAGCCCAGCGGGAGGGGAGCCAAGCAGAACACCTTAATGCTGGCTTAAGCAACTTACAAATAAAGCTGAGATTCCTGATGTTTAATTTCAAGTGACTGAACATTAACATTTAATTAGCTCCTGACTGCTAAACCAATATTAAACCTAGGTGGGGGCTGTTGGCATCTTGTACGTATTAGCAACTGAGAGGCTGTGCATCTTTAATGGCGACATTTTGTGAGGTGAAGCCTGGCTCTCACATGGAGTCCCACTTCACACTAAAGCTCTGTGTTCTCTCTCTCTCTCTCTCTCTCTCTCTCTCTCTCTCTCTCTCTCTCTCTCTCTCTCTCTCTCTCTCTCTCTCTCTCTCACACACACACACACACACACACACACACACACACACACACACCTCTCTTGGAACAAGAAGTAGTGTCCTGTGCCCTGCAAGGCCCTTGATTCCCCCTTCCAGTTCTGTTCGTCTGAACTGGATGATTTTGGCCAAATGACATAACAAAATTGAGACTTCTCTCCTGCCTGGAGGCTGGGCAGAGGTGTCTTCTTCATGAACACTCCTCAGCAGTCGTGTTGGGTGGAGTGTCTACACAAATCTAGACTTGTAAATGGAGAAGCATGGCCTTGACCTGCTCCATTTCCTACCTGTCTCCCCCTCTAGATCCAGCTACACAGAACACCTTGGTTTCCATGAAAGGACTGAGATCTCCACCATGTTGACCCCTTGGTCTAGATCCTTTTTCCTTGCAATCTGTTCCTGTTTCTTACAAATCTCAGTGTAGACAGCTTTTATTTATTATTTTTATCCACATGCATTGTGTGTTTTTCTATGCAGATGTCGGAGCAAACGGGCCAATACTTGTGGTTTTTCCAGTTTCTTTTCCTTTAGTTCTTGAGACAGGGAGCTATTGATTCACATAGACTGTCTGGCTAATGATTCCCTAGGATGCACTTATCTCTGCCTTACCAGTGCCAGAATTGTAGACTTATATCACCACACCAACATTTTATATGGATGCTAGCAACCCAAACTCAAGTCTTCCTTTTACATCACTTTACCCACTGAACAGTGTATCTGAGCCATACGTAACATTTCTTGAAGGCTCTGTGTCTGTATTGGGCCTCTGTGAAAGGTCTGTTTCCCTTTGTTCTCACGGAGACATTGTTGCATCTGACCTTAGATATAGAAGATTTCTACCAGGTGAAGCAGCATGTCCTTTATTCCCAGCTTTCCAATGCTATTGGAACTTCACTATTCCAGTGTGCCCACTAATAAGTTAGTTCCCCTGTTTGATCCTTTAGAACCAGGCTGTCATTGCTCATCACTTGTAACAATAACCCTGTATATAATGCCACTATAGTTGGTTCTTCATGTCTGTAGGATGGCACTAGAAGGTAACTTGGGGCTTGTGTG
>JANBXA010000069.1:7910000-8297500 GCA_030556225.1 Cricetiscus sungorus | reverse complement strand
TATTTAGACAATCAATTTCATATATATATATATATATATATATATATATATATATATATATATATACGCGCTAACCCTAACCCCCAGGCCTATATATATGGACGCTAACACTAACCTAACCCCCAAGCCCATTTTATATTATGACAGGCTCTTACTAGGTGGATTACATAATTCTGGAGTTCACACTCTCTGCCTCCCATGTGTTGGAATCACAATTGCTTATTTGGAGGAAGACAAATGTGTTAAAAAAACAAAACAAACAAACAAACAAAAAATCCCACACAGATCGGGTTCAGAGCACGGCTGGGAGCAGATCACAGGGTTCTGGGGACATGTGTGACAGCAATGCTTTAGGGTATTCAGTTGCCACCCACCCCGGGACTCCTGACCTTCTGTGCAGCACATTAATGTATTTTACTAATTATAAATGCAATTAAAAAGTACTGAAATAAAATTAGGCTGATCTATCTAATTTACATTAAGCACTTTCAAATTATGCAGATTGTAAAGTCTCTTTCTCCTCTCTCCTCTTTCTCTCTCTCTCTCAATTTGGGTTTCAGGGTAAAATTGTCTGCATTAAAACAGCTGGAAAAACCCTTGTAGGAAAACAAATTTCTTTTCTGTGATTATTCTCAGTGTGTGAGTTAATTTCCCAGGCAATAATATACTTGGCTGACATCCGGCTGTGGGTCCCAGAGCAAAAGACATATGTGTCTGGGGCAGGCTGGGGGACAGGGCTGGTGGGGGTGGGGGTGGGGGTAAGGAGCATGAAGAGAGTGGGGAGGGTGAGATGGTAGTTGTTTGGCTACTCTGGGAAAAGTGGGAAGGCAACCTAGGCAATAAATAATGACTTATGGTTGAGACTTGCAAAGAGAGCGGGACAAGACATAATGGCAGATAGACAATTTGTGTAGATCTTTGGAGTACAAGCATCTAGTGGATTTATCAAGTACTGTGGGGACTTTTCTTTCTTTCTTTCTTTTTTTTTTAAATTTCTTCTCTCTTTCTTTTTCACATCCTTGGCTATTAGGCAGAGAAAGAGTGATTGCCAAGCATTATTAAAAATCAGGCCATTCTCTTCTGCCAGCGGTGGAAGCTGTGTACAGAGCCTCTGTAGTTTACATGCAGTAATGAAGCTGAAGATTAGGGTCTAGTGTGAGCTGAGCTGTTTCTCTACACCAGATTGGGCTCTTGTGTTTGCTCCCCCAACTGGGTCTGGGAGGGGACCCTGGCTCAGCCTGGCTCTGCTACAGGCTATGTTCACCCGAGGACGGGACCTTACTGGGGGCCTGTTTGCAGATTAAATCTGATCCCTAGCTTCCTTGGAAGCCAACATATAATAAGCTCTTCTCAGGAGTTGCCTCTAAGCTCCTTAAAACGCTGCGGTGTGGTTTAGCTTCCCTTGCTCTGTGCACTCAATTTTATTTGCAGCCCAAACTTTGCCCTTTAAGCTCCCCATCAAAAGGTAGCCTCAAGTAATTCCTCAAATTGAAGCTGTTGAGCTGGAGCAACAAGGAGGCTTGGGAAGCCCTCTTTTCTCCCTCCTCTACGTTTTGGATGGTAAAGGGATGCTTCTGCTCCAGGTTGGGTACCAGCCTTGTTTTTTCTGTCACAGAGATCATAGTGGATGCTGATCTTCCACAATCTTGCCAAAAGGTTGTTTGACTTTTTGATATTTTTCACATGTGTAGGATAGATATGAATGCTTCTGTCTTCTTAGATCTGTAGGTTCAGTAGCTATGGGGTGAAGTGACTCTTAGACCCTCAGTTCCCAGTCTCTGCCACATTCTCATACCCAGCTTGAGTGGCTTCTTCCTCATGTCAAAAGAAAGCCATTCAGGTCTTTCTTTTTCTTTTTTCTTTTTCTTTTCTTTTTTCTTTTTTTCTTTCTTTTTTTGGATGAGCAAGCCTTGATTCCCTACAGGCAATCAGATGCTAAGGCAGACCTGGACTTCCAGCTCTGTCTACTCATGACACAGCTGAAGGCAGGATTTGATTTGGTAGATATTTCATCACTTCTCTTTATTATTTGTGTTACTCCCCAACCCCAAATCCAAACCTAAACCCAACACAACAGTGGTGAACATTCCTGTTCTTTGTCTTTGATAGTCTCCTGGTCCCTTGGCTACAAGTAAGTTCCCATGTGCCTCTAGGCTCGAGGTTTGACTCTTTGTGCATACATGATTCCAAGAGAGCCTGCATCCATAGGTCCTACTCTTAGCTTTGAAAGCGATGTGAAAAGAAATAGCACGTGCTTTAAAAACAACATAGCTTCTTTTGTTCAAGTTACCTATACGGTTTTTAGTAAGGTGTGTGTGTGTGTGTGTGTGTGTGTGTGTGTGTGTGTGTGTGTGTGTGTGTGTGTGTATACACGTGTATACACACGTGATGTATATATGTAGTGAGCCTATGTGTCCGGTATTTTACTCAATTACTTGCCACCTTATTTTTTGAGATATACTCTCTCACTGAATCTTGAGTTCACTGATTGTCTACCCCAGCTGGCTATCAAGCCCTAGCAATTTCCCTGTCTGTCTTTCCTAGTGCTATTATATGGGCACCAGAAATCCAAATTCAAGTCCTTGTACCTTACCAATTGAAACATCTCTACGGGGCTCTACTTTCCCCAGCTGCTTAGAAGAATGGAATTTTTCACACTGGAAATTTACAAGGAAATAGTGAACAGGAAGCAGGGACATGGGGCCTGGCATCACCCTCTTTGCTTAAAACCCCTCTGTTGGGCATTTGTGAACTATTTGATGAAATGGGGATGAATTAATAAATTGATAGAGTTCTGCTAATGGGCCATGGGCTCTTATGGAATTGGGGTGGCATATTTAGACAATAGGCTTATGTCAGATTGAGTAAGAGGTGCCACCTTCTCTCCAGTCCCTCTGTAGGATCACACTGTTCCATGAATCTGTGCTTTTGGTCAAGGCGTTGAAATTTCAGAAAGGCTGTCCCACTCCTCAATTGTTCTTCTCTCAGTCCTGCTAGCAGGGAACTTCCAGGCTACATTTCCTGTCAGGAAGAGCCTTCTCTATTCACCCCAACTCATGCCTTTCTCTACTTGTTAAACTTACTCTTCTTCAAAACTCAGGCCATGACATTGCCCTGGAAAGTCCTGCCTCATCATTGTAGTTAAGTTATGGCTACAGACATTCATTCCAATTTGGCTAGCTGGTTGTCTAGAGGACTCCTTGAAGACTGAGGCCTGAGTCTTGGATGCTAGCATGGTGCATGAAATGGAGTAGGTGCTTAGTAGATGCCATTGAGTGAAGAAATGAATGAATGTATGTATTGATACATGGACAGATGGTTGTGCTGAAGATATCTATATGTACATCTGACTATATCTATATCCATGTCTACATTTACATAGACAAAGAGATAGATAAATATTCTTACACACTCTTTCTGAGGGGAAAGACATTCTGAACTATTTAGGATGAATACATCTGTCTTCATGTGGGCAGCCAGACACTAATTCAGAGCTGGAGACATGGATTTCAGATCTCTCATTTAAGAAGGACCTATAAAGTGGCAGGTTTTGATTTAATAGGTGTATGGACAGTTACTCTTTATCCTTCCCTTTACCCCTCCCCCAATCAAAACCTAAATGACAAAGTATATGCAGATGGATAGATTGGTGAGATAGAGATAAATACTTGGTTGGCTTGCTGGCTGCATGAATAAAAAAGCTCTCATATATAAATTAACAAATGAATAGTTGTATAGGTGGACAGGTGGACTCATGAATGAATGGGTGAATAAAAAAAATGAAGGTGTGTGAGACATGAATGCATGGATTGATGGATAAATAGAAAGTTAAGTGGTTGAGAAAGAAACATTCATGGGAACACGAGTACATGGCTTTATGTATGGATGGTTAGGAAAGAGAGGAAGACATTCCCACACGTATATGACTGAATATGTGGATGTGTAGATGAGACAAAGAAAGAAGCACTCACACATGAGTGACTGCATAAACAGATGAGTGGATGGATGGATGAAAGAGAGAAGATGAATTCTGTAGATTTGTGTTTAGGTGGATGAGGTCTTAATAAATAAATAATACATGTATGTGCATATGCATGCTATATATTTTTACAAGTGAATTAACGCACAGCTTGGATATACTTACTGCCATTATTAATGGCATCTCCAAGACCCAGCAGGGCTTTAGTTACACACACAGCAAGCTGAGTTGGTTGTTCACTGGCAGAACCCCTACCTTGGGGATGGTTTTATAGAGAGTCCCTGGGAAATGCACAGGCTATTAATTCCAAGGACAGATGGACATGTTGGCCTGCTGTGACTCTAGATCTGAAGAGCACTACACCCAGACAGAGACAGCCTGGCCTTTGTGGACTGCACACCCCTCCCCACCTGCTCTGTCCCCCTTCTTCCCCTCAGGGGCTATGATAGCCAAATCCTAATTAATTATGGTAACTTTCCAACAGGCCCGGCCTGGACACCAGGGTTTTCTCTGCCACCATGACAGCTGCCTGCCCTTGTGGCCTGCAGGCTCCCCTCCCAGACAAATGTACTTAGCGGGTGCTTTCCTGACATTAATAATAAGAATTGACAAGTTCTAAATGAGGCCCGCCTTGGAGTGCAAGGCAGTTCTGATGGATAGGTGGGGGGAACTGACGGCTCCAGAAAAATGTTTTTGCCATTACCTGCATTTCTCTGACAGCTTTTTAATAGTCCCACTAAAACTGAAGTATATTGGAAAAATTTGTAGATGAAGTACAAAGAAATGAAGTGACTTGGAAGTTCTAAGGTGGAAAAATGCAGTCTGGGAAGGATGGAGTTGCTATGAACATGTTGTTCTATGAAAAGGCCTCTCTGGTGGTGTGGGATTGAAGTGGGAGATGATTTGGCCAAAGGCCTTTGAGGAGACCTGGGTTGGGTTTGGGGCTGTGCTGAGGCCTGAATGGTTCACATGATCTGTAGCTGAGCACTTTGGGGTAGATCCCTACTGGGGATAGAGTCTGATAGTGACCAATGCCATGGGGTCCATCACGTACACACTTATTCATTTGTCAGACATTTATCTACCATGGATGCATACATCTCAGATAGGAATTAGTCTCTGTGAGCTCAGAGTATGTCAACTGATGAGAGGCTTTGGGAGATATGAAAACTTGGATTCTGAGCCTCAGCTCTGCTACCTGCAACATGAGGTTGTTCACACCTTCTCCTATCTTTGAGAGTTAGAGTCAACTATATCAGATTTGGGGTGGCTCTGAGTCCACATCATAAGTGGGACTGGTGCCAGAACTGGGAAGAATTTGATAGAGCCTTAGATAGAAGGGGTTAGGGAAGCTGAGGAGGGCACAGCATGTGGAGGTTTTACCAAGGAGACATGTCTACACTCCTAAGATCCAAGGGACAGAGACCAGGTACTCTAAAAACTGAGAGGTATTATAGTGGGTGGCATGGTAGAGGATTAGCTATTAGAAGATAAAGCCATGACTAGCCAATGTTCCAGCAAAGAGGCAGCCTGGAGAAGGATACTCCAGAATATTCCATCCATTGCACTACAGCCATTTGCTGTCCACCTGATGTCTCTCTCTGATCAAGCTCAATAGGATAAGGACACATAATATCCTTGAGGGCATCCTGATTGAGCACACAATGGGGTGGACAGGTATAAATGGGAAAACACTGCTCCCAGGAAATACACAGTGACATCAGTCTACACAGATATCAGCGCATAGCTGTCAAAGTGGTATATGGTTTAAGTAGTATCCATCTCCACAAAGATATATTGGATGGCTTGTCATATTTGCCTTTGAAGCTGAAGTTAGGTTGGCTCAGTGATTTACCAGGTCTTTGCCAGTAGGAGTACTGTATCCTCATTTCCACCCTTCCTTCACTCACTCCGAGAAATTTGTCTTGGTCTTATTTGTATGACAAAACACCAAGACAAAGTAATGGGAAGACAGGAAATATATTTTCACATGATCTGGAGCCACTGCCTATGTGTCACATTTTTAACTTGGTGGACATCTTGCTGGATACTTTCTTTGTAAGAATAACATACAGAGGGTCTTAGATAGTTTCTTCCAGTTTATTCCCTTTAAGATGGTGCTGGCCTGGAACCCGTTGTAAAGTCCAGGCTGGTATTGAAATTTCAGCTCAGGCAATATCACAACACTAATTCTAGAGAAGTCACATCACTGTCAGTCAGAAATGAGCCAAGCCAGTGTGTTGGTATAAAAGAAAATGACCCCCAGAAGGAGTGGCTGTATTAGGAGGTGTGGCTATGTTGGAGTAGGTGTGGTTTTGTTGGAGGAAGTGTGCCACTGTGGAGGCAGGCTTTGAGGTCTCATATATGTACAAGTCACACCCAGTGAGACAGACCACTTCCTGTTGCCTCTGAGTCAAGATGTAAGGACTGATCTCCAGCACCATGTCTGCCAGCATGCCACCATGTTTCAACATGATGATAATGAACTAAACCTCTGAATCACAAGTCACCTCAATGAAATGTTTCCTTTGTAAGAGTTGCTGTGGTCATGGTGTCTCTTCACAGCAATAAAACCCTAACTAAGACAGCCAGTTACAGGTCTGTTTCATTTTTTCAGTAAACAATTGATTCAACAGTCAGGTCTTGAGACTGAAGTCAACTTCTGGGCATTCATGAAGAATGACAGAGACTGCAGTTGGTGGGAAAGATGGAGCTGAAGTCTGAACAGATGTGTTGCTATACTAGAATCTGTTTCTCTAGTTAATGCTAAATGCAAAATTAGATACACTTAGCCCAACTTAGCCCTCTGGGAACCTTCACATTAGGCATTCTTATTTCCTAGTCTTTTTCCTAAGCTGCCAGCCTTTCCTAGGAGGGCATAACCCCAGGAAAAGAACAAAGAACTGTTATGAACACACCCCTATGAGACCTAAACACATCTCCCACTCTGTCCTATAGGTACCAATTTCTTCTTCCAAGCCTGGCCAATATGCAGACTTTGGCATAGGGTATTCAAGTTGAACTCAAGATATTTACCACCATCCTGGGTCCATGGAGCAATCTGAACCCCACCCTCTTCATTTCTTACACGGGAGTGACTCTACTGGATCCCTTCTCTGTGTATGATAGCTAATCTTGGTTGTTATCTCGATACACTTGGGAAGAAGGAACCTTGATTGAAGAAGTATGTCCATACCTGTGGCCATATCTGCTGGGTATTTTCTTGATTGTAAATTGATGGAAGAAGGCCTAGCCCATTGTGGATAGTACCATCCCTAGTCAGGTGGGCTTGGGATGTGTAAGGAAAATAGCTGAACAGCCAGAGTGAGCAATCCAGTTAGCAGCACTCCTCCATGGCCTCTGCTTCAGTTCCTGCTTTTAGGTTCCTGCCCTGCCTTCTCTAGATGATGAAGCATAATCTGAAATAAATTGTTTCCTTTCCAAGTTGTGTTTGTCAGTGTAGGGTTACCCAGGAAGACTGTCTGAATGAGGAATTGACTTGGCCAGGTTGGCCTCTGGGCATATCTATGAAGGATTGTTTTTGCTAAATTAACTGAGGTGAGAACTGCTTAGTGTGGGCAACACTGTCTCATGGACTGGGTTCTGCAGGGCATAGGTGGAGAAAATGTGCTGAGCACAAGCATACACACCCCTTCTCTTTCTGTCCTTCACTGTGGGTGTTATTGGCTTTACAAGCTTGTCTCTTCTGCAACAATGGACTACTATTTAGAACTGAAGTCACCTTTGTCTTTTTATCACAGCAAAAGGAAACAAAGCTAAGACACCCAGTGTTTTTGCTTGTTTGTTTTTAAATCTCTCTGTGTGTGGTATGCCTATGCATCTTCTTTAGGGGGTGCATACTATGGGATAGGTGTGGAGGTTAGAGGACCTCTGGGGCTGGTCCTCACCTTCCACCTTGTTAAAAGCAGGGTCTCCTGTTTGATGCTGTGTGCACCAGGCTAGCTGACTCATGAGCTTATAGGGAGTCTCTTCTCTCCACCTGTGATGTCACATTAGGACTCTTGGGCTAAGATTACACACACTAGCCTTTATGTCAGTTCTGTGAATCTGAACTCAGCCCCAGCAAGCAAGTAACTTTTTGACTATCTCATAATCCTCACCTCCTAGCATTGTTTTACTACCTGGCAGTAACTCAGGGAAGCTGAGGACCCAGGGACCTGTGAACTAACCCCTTCTTGGTGTCCTCCCTGAAGGCTGTGTGACCACTAAAGGTGGAGCCTGGTTTCTAGGCTAGTTTATCTTATTATTTAACTAGCCATGACAGACACATTTGCACAACTGGAAACCAATAGGGCCCAAACGTGCTTGCTATCAGAGTTTATTCCCAGTAGCCATGTCAGCATAAGATACACAGAAGCCTACAAAAAGCTTAGAATCTAGACCAGTGTTTCTCAGACATAAAGAGGAATCATGGAGAATCCAAGGGAACAGTAAGAGTCAGTTGTTGAGGGCAGGGCCTCTAGCAGATATCTGGGTGTTATCACTGACTGCTGGGCGGGGCCATGCCCTGGGGAGTAAGGAGGTAAGCTCTCTCAGTGCTTTTAGGAGTCACACCTACCAATAAGAGCATTTCCTGCAATAAAACATTTTTTAGTAGTGTTGGCTGTAGGGAAACTTTATTCATTTTTTTCAGCCCCCTCCCTTCATTCATTACCTGTAGCCAATTTGTTTTCTCTTCCTAGATGACATAATGATATATTATTTGGACATGAAAAATAATGAAGTACTGGGGTCAAGAGATGACCCATTTGGTGGGGTGATGACCTCACAAGCATTAGGACTTGGGTTCAACTCTCAGAACCTAGTTTTCAAAAGTGTCCTTGTGATTCCAGCACTGGAGAAGTGAAGATGGGTAGCTCCCTGGGCAGCTGTTTTACCCCACACCAGAGGAAGGCATTGTCTCAAAGATGTGAGGTGGACAGTGCTTGAACAAGACCAGAAAATGCCCCCTGACACATACATATGTATGCATGAACACCTACACATGTGCATATACATCCATCTGTACACAAACACATGTGTTCACATGTACACATGCATATGTACACAAACATGAATGTAGTAATGGAGTGCTAATCCATGCTGTAATATGGATGAACTCAGAATATGATATGTTCAGTGAAAGAAGCCAGATCCCCCCCAAGATCACATACCATAGGATTTAATTTATATGAAATATTTACAACAGGTAGGCCTTATTATTGAATTTTAATTATTTTTTTTGTGTGTGTAAGAGGGGTCCTTTATCAGGTGGTGAAATTTGTCCATACTATAGTTTGTATGTTAAGTATTTGATATGGTTTCTGCAAATATAACATATGTAGTATTTATGACCTGTTATTTAGTATTTGTGCTATTATTTTAGTCTGGTCTTATTGGGAGGTTTTACATTTTAGTATGACACTAAACTCACTGAGTCCTTTCTAGACAATGAGCAGTCTTCTCACCTGGGTTGCAGTCTTAGAATTACTGTAGAAAGGACTGGAGGGTTGGTGCACTGGAGTTTCTCAAGCCATTTCTGTTGTCTGAGTTCTTTTAAGCAGTTATGACCATAATGACAATTGTGATAGCAATTACTAATTTAAATGGCTACCCTCTGTCTCCAAGTGAACACCGTTACAGTTACTTTTGCTAGAGGGTCTCTTCCTGTGCTTAGGATCCTCCAGCACTGGTGTCTTCCAGGTCCACGCCTATTGCCAGTGTCCCTATTCCTATTTACACACGGTCCATTCTCAGCTTCCCCCAAGTCTCTCCTGAAAGCCCTGATCCCATTCCTTAAATGTCATTCCTAGCACAGAAGACATGGATTTCAGTCCCTCTAAGAAACCTTTAATTTATACAAAAATCTTTTTTCTGCCACCCAAACCTCAGCTTTTTGGCCATCACCACCACCATCGTCATCAGTGTTCCTAGTGCTACTATTGTATTTGAAGTACTGGACACTGAGTTCAAAGCCTAGCACACACTGGGCAAATACTCTACCAATGAGCAACATCCTCAGCCCATTCCCACGATCACTTCTTTAAGTTTTGAGACAGAGTCTAAGTAGTTGTCTAAGCTGGTATTGAACTCATTATACAAATCAGACAGATCAGATCAATCTTGAACTTGGAAGTCCCCTTTCTCAGGCTCCAGAGTCACAGGGATGGCTGCCTATGAGTCTCTCTTCTTCATGGTACCAGCAGCAGTGATTACAGAAAGCATGGACCAGGTGCTGAGCTAATGGCTTGCTTCAGTTAATTGAGTCTGCTCTGCCTGCAAAACCATCATGTCCATTGCACAGAGGTGATCCAGGTTCATAGGTCACATGATTTACCCAAATGCACCCAGGTGGCATATGTCTGACTCACAGCTCATCCCTATTCAATCATCTACATCTTCTGTTTTTAGTGTGTGTGTGTGTGTGTGTGTGTGTGTGTGTGTGTGTGTGTGTGTGCGTGTGTGTGTTGCACATGTAGAGGCCAGAGGACAATAATAGATATCATTCTTCAGGTGTTGTCCATCTTTTCTTTTAAGGTAGCATCCTTCACTGGTCTGAAAGTCACCAAATGGGCTAGACTGGCTGGCCAACAACCCCCATAGGTCAGTCTGTTTCCACCTTCCTGGTGGGGGGGGATTACAAGTGTATATCACCATGCCTGGATTTTTTTAAAACATGGTTTCTGAAGGATGGAACTATGGTTCTCTTGTGTGTAAGGCAAACACTTGAACTGTTGAGCAATCTCCCTATCTGCTCTCTTATTGTCTTCCTGCATGACCCACTGATGTCTGACTCATAGGTGGTGGGTCCCTTTTAAACCTCCTTCCACATGTCAAGCAATACCCTTTTGGAGGCTTCGGGAGATCATACTTGGCCAATATCTTGGCACTCAAGGGTCTGGTCCCTAACATATTTCATGGTTAGAATAGGTCAGTTTGGCTGACCAGGAGATTAAGCTGCTGTGACAGATATGAGCCTGAAAAATGGTCATACAGTCACTAATGGACCAAAAAGAGGCCCTGTGGTCCACCAGGCCCCACTCAGAATGTCCATTTCCCTCTCTCAGGAGGAGCTGAAAGGAACAAAGCCAACTGTTCCAGGAAAACAAGCTCTGGCAGTTTCCACGGAGGCAGAGAGAATCATTTTTCTTAGGTGTGTGAAGGTCCTCGAAGACTGAGGTAATAGGTTTCTTTATTAAAAATTAATCTTCTTGTAAAACCATTGCAATACAATGAACTTTAATAAATCAACCCACACTTCCGAACACACTTATTATCCATTCTCTGGGAACCATGGAGCCCAGAGAAATTGGTGCTGCTGTTAGTCCACAGTGGAGCTCACTAATGAACTCAGATGGGGGCAGAGCCCAGGACTGCCTGAGGTCTGAAACCTGCAGGATGTTAGAAATATCACCTGGGTATTGTGACCCCGTTAGGGTCTATTGGGCTTGGTTGGCTCTCCCAGCAGCTGTGACATGGCCTTGGGCACTCTTGATAGGAAAGAAACCATCAATGCAGCAATTTTCCTGCTGTGAGCCTTGTATTCTCAAGGTGGGAACTCTCAGATGTGATGACATAGGTTCTGAGTTGCCAGTGAGGACTGGTGGAAAACACCTGGTGGCTTGTTATTGGTGCTGTTCCTCCTGAATTCATCTCCATTTTATGTGTCCTGATGCATCTGCTTAGGGACATTAGGACCCCCAGAATCAACTAGAATGGCCCTTCCTCTTCTACTTGTCTCTCTAAGCCCCATTCCTCACCTACCTGTGCTGCATTCGATCTATGGTGTTCTTGTTGAGTACTTTGTGTATTTTTATGTGTCTGTGTATATGAGCAGGTGATCTCAGAGGTCAGGAGAGGGCATCAGATCCCCTGGATCTGGAGTGGAAGGTGGTTGTGAGCATCCATTGTAGGTGCTAGAAATCAAATTGAGTGCTCTAGTCGAGCAGGAAGCACAACCCCGGAGAGACATCATCCATGATGTCTGACTTTCAAATCAGTGCAGGTTATAAACTTCTCCCAGGCACCTTGTAGTCTTCCTGGCAGAAGCCATGCTGCCTGAATCCCAATTTCCAACAGACCATGCCCTTCCTTCAAACACCCCTTTCTCATTAGCTCTCTATCCCTAAAGCCAGATGGAGAGACAGTCTAGCCTCAGTGTGTTCTTTTCCTTGAGGCACCAAGGAAACACATTTCCTCCCATCTCTGTTCTGCCTGTGTGAATAAACACCCGAGACGGGAGATCCACCCACCTGCTAGTAAGTCCCATAACAAGACAGACTCAAAATTCCATCTGGGGTTCAGCTCAGGACAACTCAGTTTCCTGTACTCCCCCATTGCATGTGTATCGGTGTATGAACTTATGTGTATATGCATTCAAATGGGTGTATATGTTTGTGTGCATGTGTTATGTATATGCACCTGTGTGTGCATGCGAAGGCCAGAGGGACAACTTCAGGTGTCATCTTCAAGAATGCCATGCACCTTGCTTTTTTTGTGAGATAGGATCTACTTGACATGGAACTTTTCAAGTAGGCTGGGTTGACTGGCCATTGAACCCCAGGGATATGCCTGTCTCTCTTTCTGCCTCAACACTGGAATTACAAGCATGCATAACCACACTGGGTTTTTTACTGTGTGTGTCCTGGGAATTGAACTGAGGTCCTTCTGTTTGCTTTACCCACTGAGTTATCTCCTTGGCAGATGACTGATATTTTCTAAGAGCTTTTGATGGGGTAGAAGAAAAGGGAACATTTTTACTATGAATGACAAGGAAATGGACTTCTCCTGAGATTAGGAGTAGAGGCAACCACCACTGCCCATAGCTAAACGTATCTTAAGTGCCACATCTTCCCTTAGCTCCCACATTTTACTCACTTTCAGGAGTGTAAAGTAGTAATACACCTCTCATGTCTCCTGGGCTTAGTACATGGCTCTACTGCTCATCATCATACCACCTCCCTTCGCTTGTGGGTAGATTGGCAGATTGTTGTCTCCAATCTGCATCCGATCCCTGCTGACTCCCTGTTCTACATCCCCTTTGCTGCTTGTTCTCTTCCTGTCTTGATGTGGTACTGTAACAAAACACCACAGGCTGGCATAACAAATGTTTTTCTTACAGTTCTGGAGGCTGGAAGTCTAGGATGAGAGACACAGGCTGTGAGTGTCACTTCCCAAAGGGGTGGTTCTTGCTTTGTTTTTTTATTATTTGTGCCTACTGTCTTCCCCCCCCCCCCCCCCATTCTCCATCTAGGTCTCTAACCAGTGGGATAGTGCCACATCCAGGCATGTCATTCCACAGTTAAACTCCCCTTAGACACACCTGAGAATGTGTCTCAGCAATCCTCTAGGGGGCGCTCAATCAAATCAAGTTGATGGTGATAACTGTCATACTGCAACTCTTAACATTTCTTTGGAAGATGGCTCAGTGGCTAAAGAACCTGCTGTGCAAATGTGAGGACTTGAGTTTGGTTTCCAAACACCAACTTAAAAGCAAGGCATGGCCACATGTATCTGTGGCCACAGTGCTGGCTAGCCAGTCCAGCCAATTGGTGAGCTCCAAGTATAATGAGAGCTCCTGTCTCAAATAATAAGGTAGAAGCAATATAGGAAGACCCTTGACATTGACCTCTGGGCTCCATGTGTGAGCACACAATATATACACAGACATTTTTGCACACTCATGAACACCAGCACACACACATAACACAGACATTTTTACATACTCATGAACACACACACATACACAGATACACAAAATTTAAAAGTTAAATAAAATAACTACCATCAATTTGGAGGTTAGGATTTCAATACAAATTTTGGGTGGGCAAAGGTATTTCAGCTAGGACTTTGGCATCATCTCCCTGTGTGTTATTTTTGATTTCAGCCATGTTATCCCTCTGCTCAAGAGTGATCTCTCAAAGCATGGGATTGGGGATTGGAATCTTTTCTGTCTGAGCCCTGTAGAGGCTCTGCTGTCCCAACCAATGCAGAGCACAGTCCTGCCTCAGAAATTTGGCTCCTCCACAGTCTGTTTCTCTTTGCTAGGAGTCTTCTGTCAATCACCCCTCATGGGCTTCATGTCACCTCAGGGCTGAACTATTTGACATTTCCCATCAGTCATGGCTTTGGACTTTTGCCCAGGCTGTTTCTCCTGCCTGTTCTTGTTCCCCTGCTGTGTTTGCTGGTAACTGATTGCTTATCTTGTAAGGCTTAGATGTGGCTTTTTGCAACATGAATTTTTGTAACATTTTCTCTATGTGACCCAGTCAGAGTCTGGAGATGGAAAAAATGGCCACCAGATACCTCCTGTGGCAAGCAGCTACCATTTCCCGTCTTTTTCATTCTTGATCATTTACCTCCATCAGAGAAGGTCACCTCTCTAATCATGTAATCATGTCACATGGTTGAAAAAAAATCATGTGTGTGTGTGTGTGTGTGTGTGTGTGTGTGTGTGTGTGTGTGTGTGTGTGTGTGTGTGTGCAGGTACACATATGTGTGCATATATCAAGGCCAGAGAGCAACTTTGAATATCATGTCACTCCCATGGGTGCTAGCTGTCTTACTTTTTGAGTCAGGATCTCTTATGAATTGAGATTTACCAGGTAGCTAGACTTTCTGGCCAGAAGGCACCAGGCATCCTCCTGCTTCCACTTTCCCAGTGCTGGGAGTACAAGCATGCTACCACACCAGGCTTTTTTTATATGTAGGTTCTAGGGGTCCAGCTCAGGTCCTCGGCTTGCTTGGTAAGCTGTTTACTGGATGGGGTTCTCAGCCAGCTTTTTGTTTTGTATGTTTTTCTAGTTTTTAGACAGGGTCTTACTATGTAGCCCTGGCTGGCCAGGAAATTGTTTCAGCCTATTGAGTACTGGAATTGCAGGTAGGAGCTGCCATACATGCCTGTTTGTTCTAAATCCCCTCTCCTCCTGGGAGAACTGGCCTGAAGGGATGACATACCCATCTTCTGGTCACTTGTTTTTTCAGTGTTCCCATCAATCAAACCCTGTGCTTTTGCACAGGACCTCTGGTTCACGTTGAATCTCTCCACTACCTCTAGGAATAAAGGTTGCTATTGATCCCATTTGCTAATAGTTGGGTCTCAAATGGCAACTAAATTCTGAAGTTCCCTCTCTCCTCCCCCTCAGCTGAGTCCTGGGGTTCTGGGTGCCTTCTAGTATAGTGGTGCTGGCTAAAGAAATCTTATCATGTGGAATGAGAGCCTGGGGAGAAGGAATCTGGAGCAGAGGACAACAAGAGGAGGTAGATTGAAGCAGACTCACTCACTGGCTTCTGACTTGACAGCCATGCTCAGGATGGTTACTGTAGCCCTCAGCAGCACCTGCACCAGTCTTGCAGGCAGCAAGGAAGCCAGTCAGTCATGCTTCTTATCACCCGGTTAATTTCTTTCTTTCTTTCCCAGATACCCTTGTGTAATTGCTGGTCAATTTTTAGAAGCCTCTGGAAATGAGGTTTTTGTGTTTGTTTTGTTTTTGTTTTTGTATTTTTTCTTTTTTTTGTGGGGCAAGAAATCTTCCCCCAAAGAGTGTCCAGCAGTGTCCTGAATCACTGTGGTGTGACTCCATCACAGCCCCAGCTGACACAGCAGCCCTGTCTGTCTACCTCACTGGCTTGCCTCACAAGGGTTTAAGTGGATCAGACAGTTAAACAAGTCAGTCTGGATCCAGCCCTGGCCTTGACAGCAATTTCTTAATCAGAGTTAGCCTTGATCTCCAGCTCAGATGATGTTGTTCTCTTCCTGACTAACACCTTTCCCAAACGCTGGTCCAAAGGCTGAAGGTGGGCCTGAGCATTTGTGAGACCACCTTCCTCTCAGGGGCTAACGAGGACCCTGACTGGTCCTACCTCAAGAGTCTGCCTTCTTCCTCTCTTGCTCCTGATATCTGCCTCCCACAGATGCTCCCACTTGGGTCTCTCCTTTCCCCTGGGACCAAACTCATCCCTCAAAGTGGACAGTGGCTGCTTGTTGCCTCCTATGTTCCTTTTCTCTTCCACTGACTTAGAGATAGAATGGAAGCACCCTAGATTCCAGAGCCCAGGACACAGCCAAAATGGGCACCTTCCACCACACCCAGGGTGAGGGGATTATCAATTAGTACCCTGGCCCCTTGCTGCCAGACAGAGCCCTATACTCTGGCAGCCAGACCTTTCCAGTTCAGTGCACACTGGTGATGGTAGTGGGGTGAGGGGAGACAGTATAATCAAATGGTAAGAATGTGTTTTTTTTTTTTTGTTTTGTTTTGTTTTGTTTTTGTTTTTGTTTTTTTTTTTTTTAAGGATTCCCCTTGCTGTCTGGGAGACCTCAAGCAAATCACTTACCCTTTTGTTCCCAGATTTTTCACCTTTAAATTGAGGCCCTGACACTTTTGTTTTTATTTATTATGTTGTGCAGCTTTAGCAGGAAACATCAGATCCCCCAGAGTGATGCAGAGCGACACCATTGTAAACAGAGAAAAGAATAGTGTCTACCCAATGGTCCGTTCCGACACCATTGTAAACAGAGAAAAGAATGGTGTCTACCCAATGGTCCGTTCCATTCCCGTTTGGACCAGGACGTAGATAGATATTGGAGAACTCTCATCATGTCTGAAGTTGCTTTCCTGGGATCTTAGACACCCTCACATGACTAATGTTCACATCTTGATGAACTGAGGGCTAAGCATCCCCTGTGTGACTGTCATGTCACTGCTGTCCCAACGAGATGCTCCATTGCCTATCATTTCTCCCTAGCTACTGTCTTCTTTTGAATGTAGTTTTAATTGCCAGAACAAATTGCCCAGGACTTGGTGATTTACAAAGAAATTATAAACATATTTATTTCCCTGCCTTCTGAAGGTTGAGAAGTTGATGATCAAGGCAGCAATAGATTTGGGGTCGGCTGAAGGCCTCGGTGTCTCTTAGATTAGCCCTTGCTTCTGTCTGCATCTTCACAGAGGGCAAGAATCATGAGCTAGTTCCTTCCAGCCATTTTCTTTGTTCTTTGTTGCCAAATAGCAGAATCCAGGGCCTCTCACAGGCCAGATGGCTGTTCTGTCATGGAGCTGGGTCCTCAGCCCTCTTTTACTTTGCATTTTGAGACAGGGTCTCTCTAAGCTGTTCAGGCTAGCCTTGAACTCACACAATAGCTTAGGTAGACCTTGAACTTCCTGCTACAGCTTCCAAAGTAGCTGGGTTAAGCAGGCTTCACTGTGATGCCTATGTGTTTTATAAGGATCTCGTCCTGACTGCTGAAATTCTAATGCTTGTACACTGGGGATTAGTTTTCAATGGGAAATTTTGAGGAAGACACACAGTCAAGCAGACTAGGCAAGGATGCATGCTTAGCGTAGGATCTTCTTACTCAGCAAAGTCAAGGATTTGGTGCAGGATTCATAGACACAGGTGCTGTCCAGCACGGTTAAATTTCTGAACTTGTGCTTCTTAAAATTGATATTCCTAGGGGCTGGTGATGAATTTCAGCCAGTAGAATGCTTGTGTAGCATGCCAGAGACCCTCAGTTCAGTATCTGGAACCTCATAAAACCAATCATGGTATCACACACCTGTAATCCTAGCACCATCTCCAAAAGTGAAAGCAGAAAGTTCAAAAGTTCAAGGTCATCTGCCCATACTGCAAGATTGGAGCCAGCCTGGGCTACAATGAGACCATGTCTCAAACAGAACGACTAAGGCAGATTACTTGGTGTCATGGAGACAGGAGGAGGAAGAGCTTCAGGAGCCTGCCCTACATTTAACTACTACATTCTTTTGGGTTGTGGGGCCCTGGGAGGGATCCTCTGTGATGCTTATGAGGATGGGGAGAGCCTGCTTCCCTGGGCCTCCCTGAGTGTGCTGTTCTCATTGGCATGGAGATAATCTGTTTCCTGTCTTGACATGGGGACAAGTGGCAGACAGTATCTCAGAATCCAGGTCAAAAGCCATGTGGTGTGTCCATTTGTCATGGTGCATTCCCACATTCAATCATACTTCCTCAGTGCAAGGGGCTGCAGGGTGACCTCAGGCTGGCCAGCAGATTTCCAGGGTGATTGACATATGCAATTTCTCTCCTCCAGTCTGGCTGAGGTGTAGAGGGAAAATTGGATGTTGTTGAATAATTGAAAATGAAAATCCCTCCGAATTGATTCCTATGAAAACAAAATTGAGTTCCACAATTAGGCACCAGCCTTCCCAGGGCATCTGAGGCTTCTCTGTCTTGCCAGACTCTGGGCTCAGACATTGTTTTCTGTTTGAGACCACTACTGTTTGAATCTGGTGGCTTTGGATGTCTTAGAAAGGCTGTATAGTGGGTAGCATACAGACCTGGTGATGTTCAGAAGGACCCTTGGATCCTGAGGGTGTCTGAGGGTGGGTCATTTCAGGTACTCCTCCAGGGAACGCTAGTGACAGAGGTCCATGTTCCATCCCAGACTGTGTGTACAAGGTTTTGGTGTGAGCTCTGTCTTTCTGTTTCCTCACTGAATGTTAAACTCCTGCACTAACAAGAAGGTAAGAGATCCTAGTTACAGGACGATGTCTTCCTCAGCCAGAAAGTCCAATTGAGAAGGAGTGGGAGACTTTGTGATGTGGTAGAGTGTGGGTTCAACTTCCCAAGTTCATGCCCAGCTCTTCCACATAGGCTGTGAGATACTTTTGGTACTCCTGGAACTATTGGACACCCTAATACAATATGAAGATAAAAGCCATCAGTGGACAGGAATGAGTGAAACCGAGGATCCCAGTTATGGAATCCCCCCTCCAATTTTTTATACCAGAGGCACTGCATGACACCTCCCTTCCACCCTCACTGTTTCACAGTTCCTGGATAGTCATAGCAGGTTTCAGAGCAGGGTTTGAAGTCATGTGTCATGGGCTTGAAAGAAACATCTAGACTATTCTAGACTACCTACTGGTGTCTTTACCCCAGTACAGGTACAAAGACTGGGGGTTCATGAACATGGGTGGGAAAACATACATGACCATCTGTGGTTGGAGGAGGCATTTTTTTCCTTTCTTATTTATTTATATTTCTTATTTGACATATAGATCCCAGTTCCCTCTCTGTCTCTCCTTCCCTCTCTTCCACTGTCCTATGCTCCCCCACCACCCTCCCATCCCCTCCCATCCCCCCACTCCACATGTAGGGTGATACCTTCCTGGAGATGGAGGGGTCATCTAAATCTGACAAGTCATTTGGAGTAGGAACTAGGCCCTCCCTCCTGCTTCTAGGTTAATGGAGTATCCCTCCATGGGGAATGTGCTCCCAAAGTCCTTTCATGCACCAGGGATACATCCTGGTTCCACTGTCAGAGGTCCCGTAGACTGCTCAGGCCTTCTAACTGAGACCCACAATCAGGGGTCTGAGTCAGTCCAATGCTGGATTCCCAGCTATCAGTCTGGGGGCCCATTCAGGTCAGCTGTCTGTGTGGGTTTCTGTAGCCTGGTCTTGTGAGGAGGCAATTTTTTTCATGGTTTAAAAAAGTAACTTGTCAGGACTGAAGAGATGCTCATCAGTTAAGAGCACTGGCTGCTCTTTTAGAGGACAAGGTTTGATTCCTTGTGCCCACCTGGCCACTAACAACCATCTAACATTACAGTTCCAGAATTGTGTAACCATTGCCACGCTTTAGTTCTGGAACTTTCCATCATCCTAAATAGAAACCCATGTCTTCTGTGCTACCACTCCCCGTTATCCTTCCTTATCTCTGAAATTTGATTCAACTTTTAGCTGAAATTTTCTGTGTCCCTGGCGTATGGACTAAAACACAGACCATGACAGGATTAGTAAAAACAGTGGCTTTTTCACTGTTAGATATCTGGGTGCCCCAGACTCACTGAGGGGTAACGGATGGTTTGAAGTTGCCTTCTTTATTGTATTGCGTGATCCTGTGTATGCACATGTTTATGTGAGGAGGGTGTGTGTGCACATGTGTGCATATTATGCGAAGTCCAGAGGCCAGCCTCAGTTATCATTCCTCAAGTGCCATCCACCTTGGTTTTGATATGAGGTCTCGTGTGAGGTAAGGATTCTCCAAGAGACCCTGTCACCATGGCTATACAGTTCTTGGGGGCGGGTATCTAGGTCCAGTGCCCACTCAAGGGCAGGAAACTCTACATGAGCACACCATGAAGTAGGGATGGCTGTGAGGGGCTGCCTGCCACATAGCACAATTAGGGGCACACTGACAACACAAGGCAAGGACAGACCCTGCACAGAACATAGGCCACAACTAGTCCAGCATGCAGAATGACCCCAAATGCTACAGGAAGCCATGGGACCAACTATGTGCTTTGAGAAGACCATCTTGATTGGTAATGAGAAGAAGGGGCTGAAAGGGGCAATAACAAGTGAACTTTTAGAAGCTGCTGAAGCATCTGGGGGAGGGGTAAGGATGATTTTAGATGAGGGTAGAAGGAGCAAGTGGAGATAGGGAGAGGAGTGGGTCTTATTTTGGGAGGAGTGCTTGAAGTATGTGCTGGTAGAGTGCATATAAGGACCTGGGTATCTGTCTGCCCCCATCCATCACCCCACCTCTTCCTCCCTTCAAGAGCCTTCCCCTGCCCCATCTCCACATGCTCCTGGGGGATGTTCAGATCCACTGTCCACAAGCCAGGCATCAATGCCAGAGAACAAAGGCATCACTAATGCTCTAAATCCTGGATCCAATTTATTTGTGATTTCCACGCATTTGAAATGCACCTGTTACCCCTAAGGCCTCTGAACACTATCGACAGCAGCTCTGAATCAAAGGGAAATTGGAACCTTTTGGAAAATCTCTTAGTTGTTCAAATGGGGGGGGCAGAATAAAAGACTTTTGCCCCTTAGATGACTTGTTGGCCTAGATTACAAGGCTCTTGCAAGATTCCGGAGCTGAGCTTGTGGCTACATGCTCTTCTGGGCTCTTGTTTAGGGGGTCCCCCATCATTCTCCTTCTTTTCCTCCACTGCTATCCCTCTTTTCATTGTTCTTTCATTGCCTCCTCTGCCTCTTCCTCTTCTTCCTGTTCTTTATCTGCCTGCCCTACCTCTTCCTTCCTCCTCTCCTTCCTCTACCTCCCCCTTTTTTGTTCTTCTTTTATATTTGGTCTTTGTTAGTTTTGTTTTATTGTTGTTGCTTGATTTTGAGGAGGTTTTCATTCTGTAAGCCTGACTGGCCTGGAAATCATGTCAATCCTCTTGTTTGGTTTCTCCAGCACTGGGGTGGAGGTTGACACTACTACACCTGGTTTACTTCCTTTTTTGGGCTCAATATATTCAAATAATCCTCCCTTAACAATGACTTTCAAAGCCTTGGACAGGGTCCATCTAGCTCCTGTGTTATTGGTCAGGTTGGTTCAGGACTTGCCTTTAGAATGGTTTGGAGTCTGCTGTCCTAGGTTCCATGGAGCACTGGGCCAATTTCCTCAGCATCAGATGGGTTCCACAGAGCCCTCACTGTCTGCACTATCAAACTGTGCTGTGTACTGTGGCAATGTTGGAGTCATGATGCTCCCAGAGCTCCCAAGGACGTGTAACAGGCACCCGAAGACCCTGAAAATACACTGAATTTATAACCATCAGCTCTTCGAGGCTTCTTCTCTTTAAATCTAGAAATGAGCATGACTTAATGTAAGCTCAGTGCCCTTGAGACTAGCAGCTGAAGAAAAGTGTTTAGTGCCCTTCACTTGGGGGGGTGTCTAGGGATGACATTGGGAGGATGGAGACTTGTCCCAGCCATTGTGATAATGTGCTGTTCTCTTCTTGTCTTGGCATCAGGAGCTGTCCATCTGCTCTGGAAGGTGAGACAGGGTGAGATTCCTGCAGAGATGAGGCCACTGGGATGGATGGTCATGAGCCTGGTCAGAGGCGTGATGCTCTTCCCCACATCTAACCACAGTGTGAAAGATGTCCTCATCCACTCTGTGACTGTATGCTCATTCTGCCTCAGTGCTCCTGTAGTTCTTCCCGGTTCAAGTCCCTTGCCATCTCTCAGTCCACTCCAGCAGCACTGTCCTCTCTCCCTCCCTCCCTGCATCCCTCCTTCCCTCACTTCCTTCTTCCACCCTTCCCTTTCTCCTTCCTTAAGTAAGTTTCTTCTTGTCGGGTATGTTGTCACAGCAATGGAAAATGTAAATAATAAATAACACCTGTGGCTTCCTTGCTGTGGTCTCATGGAATTAGTAGTGAGAACAAAGCTGGCATTGATGATGTACAACCAGAGAGGAAGATTGAGAGATGACCCCAGTCTACCTACATCTTTTAGCTCTCTGGGAGGCTGGTTCACAGCAAGAAAGGATGTGCCACTATGGGGTAAGTTAAGCCAGGCCACATTGGCCAGCCCTCTGCTGCAAAACCTTCTGCATAGGGTGTTCTCCAGCAGCAAGCCAATCCCTTCAATCAATGAAATGAAAGACGGTAGGAACACCACTACAGGTACTCAGGCAACATTTTGACACTCAGTCTCAGTACATCCATGGACCTGTAGGTTAGGTGTTAAGTAGAAAATTCTGGAGCCCTTGTGAGAAACCCAGTCTAGGGCCTTTAAAAAAAAAAAAAAAAAAAAGCAGGGCTTAATATGACATCTGGTAACTGACCAGCTCAAGGATGGGGTCTCTGTGACTAAGGAATCTGAACAAAGTTCTCAGTGAAGAGGTCAGTGAGCTTGCATGGGCTCTTTCTGCTATAAATTTTCTCAGGTTAATTCAGTGCTGCAGGCTAAGCCATTCTCGGGAGACTCTGTTCATTGGAAGGCAAGGATGGTTGGTGACTGGATAAGTCCAGTGTAGGTGTCAGTTCTCAGCTTCTCCCGGAGTGTCTGCTTGAGGGGCATTGATCTGACTCCTTGCGTTTCTCAACTGTCAGCCCTTTCTCCCACTGGTGCCCCATCCAGATCATTGCCATTTTGGAAAGATGAGGGTTGTCTCTTAGATGCTTTGTATTATGAGGACACAAAGGAATTTTTACAGCCATGTATGGTGACACATGACATGTAATCCGAGCACTGCAAAGACAGAGGCAGGAGGATCTCTCCATGTTCAGAAGAACATGATGTATACAGTGTGTTCTAATCTAGGCAGCTATATAGTGACATGTTGAGCTAAAGATGGAATTGGGGGACTTTCAAGGATCCAAGAGACGGAGAGTTTCTCTGAGGGACAGGGGTAGAGTCCTCCCTGTCCCTGATGGCCTTTCTGTGTTCTGCAGCTACACCAAGAAACTGGTTTTTTGTTTGTTTGTTTTAGGGGGATGATAAGGATTAGATGCATGGCCTTGCACATGCCCAGAAAACACTCCATCTTTGAGCTGCATTTGCCCCACAACTGCTCATTTAGAGGTATATTTGATACCTAGGGCTATCTGGAATGCTAAAGAAGGAAGTTCTATGGGATGTGCTTGTGCCTTAGATGTGGCAATGTTCAGGATTATAGGGCTGTAGGAACACAGAGGTCTCTGGTCCAGACTTGGGTTGAAAGTGGTAGTCAAGGTGTTTTGGGAGCAAGGGTGTGGAGCTGAATACAAAGGACTGAGTGCATGGCAGCAAGAGGAGTGAATAAGGATGCCCAGGTAGCAGTCAGGACAGCAAGCACCCAGTGTGGAGGTAAGAGTTTGTTTGACCAACACATAGCTCAAACTTTGAAATCTATGTGTACATAGTCAGCTTTTGGGGGAGTGTGTGTGTGTGTGTGTGTGTGTGTGTGTGTGTGTGTGTGTGTGCTTGAGGGGGCTACATGTGTGCACATGTCCATCAGGGCTAGAAGTCATTGTTGAGTATTTTTCTCTAATTCCCATTCTGTTGCTATGATAAAACACTCTGGTCAAAATCAATTTAGGGAAAGGAGAGATTTATTTTCCTTATACTTTCAGTCACAATCCACCACTGAGGGAAGTCAGGGCAGAAACTCAATCAACAACTTGAAGCAGAAACCACGAAGGAACTCTGCTTGCTGGCTTCTCATGGAGACTCTTGATTAACAATCTTTCTTGTTCAGCTTGGGGCCATACTAGGGGTGGTGCTATCCAAAGTGGGCTGGGCCCTCCTTCATCCATTAATCACTGAGACAGTCCCTCACAGTCATGCTCTCAGACCAGTGCTCAATTGAGAAAGCCCTCAGCTGAGAATTATTCTTCAGGTGACTTCAGTCTGGGTCAGGTTGGCAGTAAAGGTACCTAAGAGAGTCACTCTCCATTATAGTTATTGAGACAGGGTCTCTCCCTGAACCTAGAACTCACAGATTCAGCTAGGTTGGCTGGCCAGAGAGCTTCAGGGATCTTTCCATCCCTGTCTCCCCAGAACTGAGATTAAAGATGAGTGCTGCCCAGTTTAGCTTGCTTATCTATCTATCTATCTATCTATCTATCTATCTATCTATCTATCTATTTATTTATTTATTTTTCTAGGGTTCTGGGGATAGCATACTCAAGTCCTTTGGTTTATAAGGCAGGCACTTTACCCTCTGAGCCATGTCCTAACCCCCATGCGGCCAGGCTTTTGTATGCTAAAGTGGGAAGCAGAATTGAATGTTACTCCTGCTGTTAGCAGATTGTGGGCCTCACACACCTGGCTAACTGGATTTAAAAGGTCCTGATGCCAGGATCTGCAGACCCACATGTCCTGTTTAGAGGGACTATCCAAGAATCTGCAGCCCCAACAAACATCCCAGCATTCCTACAGGATTCTGAGGCCTGTGGATCCTGCTTTGAGGAACACCAGGCCCCTCTTTTTTGAGGTTGTTTGAGGAAAGTGTCTCCCACCCTTATGGAAACTTGTTTCCTGTCTCACCCGTTTTAGATCTTGATTAAACCCAATTTGGCATGCCTTTCCATCTGATTATGTATTCATATCCTCCCCTAGTCTTTTTGTGGGGACAATTGATTACAAGTTCATCTAGGAACTTACCCAGAGGCTTCTTGTAAAGGCAGAGTCCTCATCACAGTCCCTGATCCAGCCTCTCTCCTTGTCCTAGGAGTGTTGTGGGGACAATGACTTCTGTGGAAGACTAAAAGGACATCAGGGAACTGTGGCTGTTTTGAGGAAGGTCTGGCTCTCAAGTTGAGAAATCAGTTCGATTCCTGCCAGAAGTTAGAGTGTGAGGCAATTTAGTGAATTGTGGCTTGGAACAGATGTTTAATTAGCACAGAGGCTGAGCAGCTCCTGGTGGCAGAGGGAGGGGAGGGCAGCTTCTCTGTCTCTGTCACCATCACCAAGGGAACTCTGACTCCTGGGAGGCTTGTCTGGTCCACAGGGAATCTAAGGGCTGGGACTTCTGGGCAAAGAAAGCCCAGGAGGACCACAAGGCCCTCAGAGATTCTGTGCACAGGACCAGGAAACTGTTGACAGATCTGAGTGGGGTCCCAGAGCCTGGTTTTCAACAAGTCCCACTTGAGATTGCTTGTTCCCACCTTTGCATTGTGGAACCCTGTCCTATAGGCATAAAGAGGATGCTGCCACCCTGAAGCCATGGCAGCTATGATTACATAGGAGACCCTCTCAAGACTGGCTCCCTGAGGAAATGGGAAGTTTCAGAAGGCTGAGCAAGAGAGGCCCTCCCATCCCTGAAACTTTGTAAGCCTTGAACAGTTGCTGGAGTGAGGGATGCTTTCCTTTAATGGTAGCTAGCTATTCCTAAGTGATATCCATGTGAGTAGCCTCTCACCCATACTCTTGTAGGCAGCCCTTGCCCATAATCCTGTAAATAGCTTCTTGCTCATATTCTATAGGCAGCCTCTTGCTCATGACTCTATGAACCACCACACTAGCACTCTCATAGGTGGCCCCTCACCCAACAAGCCCCTCCCCCATCCCTCATGGGGCAGAGTCATGAAGGAGGGAGTCATGGGAGTAGCCACAACCAAATCCACTGGTTCATCAAGCTGCACCTGGGTGGAATATTTTCTTTCGTCATGGGTTCCCTAACTGAGGTAAAAAGATGTTTGCTCACATCTCCTGGGGAAAAGTCTTATAACATGTGGTCTGTGTCAGTATCCAGAGCTATGACACCCCCATATTCCTTAGGAGATACTCAGGTTCTTATTCTTCCTCCTTTTATGTTCAGTTTATCACCTGGACCTGCTGACTCCATAAAGATGCTTCTCAAACCATCACCTCCCCTTCCACATCCTTACTCAGGATTCCTGCGTTCTGCAGCATGCACATCTGGGGGCCAAGCCATGCAGTGTAGTCAGGGAACCACCAGGCCTTATAGGCTATCAGCAAAACCTTAGTCTCAGTCCATTTGGTGCCAGTAACATCTTCACTTTCAACTGGTAACAACTTCAAGTATCTCCTGACAGCTGTGCACAGTGTCCCTGGGGGTGGGAAGGCTAGGCTGTGAATCTAGCTCCACATCAGCCAATCACCTTCTCCCAGCAGTGAGAGCTTCCCCCACATCGCTGATCTTGGGTTAAGCAGATGGGTGAGAAAGTCACTCAAGGGACTGAGGCCTTGAGTTCCATGGGGAGAGGAAGGAAGGCAGAAGAGGCAATGAGGAAAGTGACCTTCCTAGGGTGCCTTCTTCTGTTCTCCACATGATTTCTCTGTCACCTCCTCCACCCTAGCCAGATGCTCCCAGAGGAAACATGACTCTGTGCTTTTCACCAGGGTTCTCCATCTGACCCTGGTTCCTGCAGAAGGATCCCATTCTTCATTTGCAAGTACTGTTCTCTCTCTGGCCTTCTCTGCCACCCATGGCCCATCTCCACCTCTGAGCTGAGCCTGAGTCAATGTCTTCATCCCCTCCACTTCCGGACAACCTGCTTCCTTTGGGGGCAAACTGTGCGTTCCAGAACACAGAGACTTCCCTAAGTCCCTTGGCTGTACCTGCTGTTCCCTCTGCCTGGATCACACTCACTAGGGGTAGTCTAGAAGGTCACAGATGAGGTAAAGAAAGTATCACCTAGCTGGAAGAATCTTAAGGGCCCTGTTGTTTCATCTGATGCCTCAGCCATGACTCAGAGAGGGGCTTACTCAGAGCTGGCATAAGCTCTGTGTCCCAGTGACTCCAGACCACCTCCACTTCCTGTCTCCAAGCTCTCCAGTTGCCACCCACTCTTGTGATGGAGGAGGAAGAAAACACTTCTTCAGGGTGATGCCAGCCATTGTCTTTGCCCTGAGAGGTTTTTAGTCTCCTTGTGTGGGTGAAGGTTGCTGAGTTGGAGTTTCCTGACTCAATTTTCATTCCTGCCTCTGATTCTAGCCATTGCTCTGATGGACTAGGGGAACACTTGAAACGAGAAGCTCTTTCTAACAAGGGCTTGTTTAAAAATAAATAAAAACTAAACAACAACAACAACCAAATCAACAACAAGAGTACGTTGTTAAAGCTGGATGTGATGACCTATGATCCTAGCACTTGTGAGGCTGAGGCTGGGGAATCAAGATCATGTCCAGCCAGGTCTACACAGTGAGACCTTGTCTCAAATACAGACAGTATGTAGCTAATCACATTAACTATCTCAATTAAAAGTGTCACTCATGGGTGGTAGTACATGTTTGTAACTCCAGTACTCAGGAGGTTAAGGCTGGAGGACCAGAAGGTCAAGCCCTGTAGCACAATAAATAAAAGACTGACAGTGAGGTTTATGCTTCAAGCTGAAGATCAGAGAACAAAGCAGCCAAGCCTGTAGATCTTACCTCTACTGAGCTGAAATGGCAATCCTGTCTCCACAAATCTTCAGAGGCAAATGCCCTGAGTTCTTGCCTTCTCCTCCCTTATATTTCTCTCTCCATTCAGCCATGTCACTGCTGTCTCCACCTCCCTAGTGATGGGATTAAAGGTGTGTAATCCCAGGTGCTGAGATGACATTTGTGTGAGCTGCTTCTTTTAGGACTGGATAAATTTCATATAGTCAGTGTGTCCTTGAACTGACAGAGATCTGTTCTGAGTCCTAGGATTAAAGATGTGTGCTACCACCTCCTAGCTCTATGGCTGCTGGGATTAAAGGTTTGTATCATCACTACCTGACCTCCATAACATGTGGCTGACTTTGCTTTCTGAATCCTCAGGCAAGTTTTAATAAATCATAAATAATATACCACCACAAAGTCCTGTCTTACACAAACAAGACAGGACAGCAAAAGCCATGAGTTTGTTTCCCAAACTCTTTATGTGCTCTGTCTCTATAAGCTCTAATACTGGTTTGAGAACTAATCTCTCTCTCTCTCTCTCTCTCTCTCCTCTCTCTCTCTCTCTCTCTCTCTCTCTGTCTGTCTCTGTCTCTCTGTCTCTCTGTCTCACTTAGGGGAGTCTCACACATGCTAGGCAGGTGTTCTGCACTGAGACATTTCCTATCCTAGAAGGTGCTCTGTTTGATATGAGGTGATGGACTGGGTGCAGAATAGTGTGTGTGTGTGTGTGTGTGCGTGTGTGTGTTATGTGTGAATGTGTGTGTGTGTGAATGTGTGTGTGTGTTATGTGTGAATGTGTGTGTGTGTGTGTGTGTGGTATGTGTGTATGTGTAGTATGTGTGTGTGTGTGTTATGTGTGAATGTGTGTGTGTGTGTGTGTGTGTGGTATGTGTGTATGTGTAGTATGTGTGTGTGTGGTATGTGTGAGTAGTGTGTGTGTGTGTGTGTGTGTGTGTGTGTGTGTGTGTGTGTGTGTGTGTGTGTGTATGCTGTAGTGTTCCCCCAGTGGTGTATTTAAGCACACAAGGGACACAAATCCATTTCAGGAGGCAGTGTTGGTTTCATAGCTTGGAGGGTTTATTTGTGGCATGTCTAGGGGAAAAACCAGGGATCTCAGTAAATATCATGTAGTGAGGAGGGCTCTGAAATCCAGGGATTTACCCTTGAATTCCTCCTCCACATACAGGATACTGGGATCAGGAAGCTTTGACTTGGTGCTACAAATGTATTAAACTTGGCCAACAGCAGCTGGTGCTCAGACAACCACGCCAGACTACCCTCAGCTCAGTTCTGACCTGGGATGAAAAGTCCCTGAAGGAACTGAGGAGATGTTCAGTAGATATGATAGTGTATTATACATAGACAATGTATTATTTGCTTGAGGTTGGATGCCCAGTAGCCAAGTAAAACATTGGGTGCAGCATCATGCATCTTTACCCCAGGACCCATAGGTAAATGAGACAGGAGGATTTGGGGGCTTTGCTGATTAGTCAGTCTTGCTGAAATGGGGGCCTTCAAGTTCAGCGAGAAGCCTTGTTTCAAAAAATAAGGCAGAGAGCAATAGAGGAAGGTGTACAATACCAACTTCTGGTTTCTATGCCAATGTGTGCTTTGCATGTGTGTGTGCATGAACACACACACACACACACACACACACACACACAGACATACACAAACACACACACACACACACACACACACACACACACACACACACACACACACCAAGCTTGTGTTCTCTTTGTCTCCAACTATGGAAGAATTAAAAGTTTC
Organism: Cricetiscus sungorus; assembly: GCA_030556225.1. Lineage (NCBI taxonomy): Eukaryota > Metazoa > Chordata > Mammalia > Rodentia > Cricetidae > Cricetiscus > Cricetiscus sungorus. The sequence goes on along the minus strand of JANBXA010000069.1, from coordinate 8,268,153 downwards.
AGTGGGGATCCAATTCTTGCTCAAGCCATTTTCTCAGCATGAGACCCTGATTTCTTCAGCTATTATCTATACTGTTGACATTATGCATACCTATGTTTATAAGATCAGTTGTTTCAGTCCAACTAAGGAATCCTTTATCCAGGTTTGCTTCATCTTGAAGCACTCCACATTACAAATAACCCCAGTCCACAGAGGCCTAATAGGCAGACACTACCATCTCAGTCAATGATAAGGCTAGATGTAGTTGACATAAGCTACATTTAGTAGCATCAAGGACCCATTCTACCCAAATGTTGCCTCACCACTCTTTTATAAGATTTTTTTTTTTTAAAATATTTTTTTATATTCCAATCCCAGTTCCCCCTCCCGCCTCTCCTCCTGCTTCTCCCACCCCCTTCCACCTCCCATCTGTTCCACAGAGAGGCCTTCCCTAAGAAGTCTACTAAGTCTGTCCCATCATCTCACTTAAACAGGACCAAGGCACCTCTCTACCCCCACACCCCTGTGTCTAGGCTGAGCAAGGTATCTCTCCATATGGAATGGGCTCCACTAAGTGAGTTTGTGCGTTGGTGTTAGGTCTTAGACCCACTACCAGTGGCCCCATATGTTGTCCCAATCGAACCATTGTCACCTACATTAAAGGACTCTAGTTTGGTCTTATGCAGGTTCCCCATTTGTCAGACCTGAGTCAGTGATCTCTCACTAGCTTGGGTCAGCTGATTCTGTGGGTTTCCCCATCATGGTCTCTACTCATTTGTTCATATTATTGCTTCTCCCTCACTTCGATTGTACTCCAGGAGCTTGGCCCCATGGTAAATTGTGAATTTTTGCATCTGCTTCCATCTGTTTCTGGAATAGGGCTCCCTCTGATGGTGCTTCCTTTTGGGCTGGGATTCACTCCACTGCTCTTGATGACAACATTTTCACCTGTTTATTTGTGGTCTTGTGATGGCAAGATGGCTGCCACAGCTCCAAGCATCACAACCTCAAAGCAAGAAGTGGGTGTATTGAACATTTTTCCTCATGGAGTTTATTATAACTGGATAATTGCTTTCTGGGAAGGTGCTTTTATGAATTGTATCCTTCCTGTGGCTCATTCAACGGGGTTTGTTTCATTGACTAGGATAGTGAAGATGGAGACCATAAAGGAGAGGGTGTTTGGGAGTGGGTATCAGATAAACATCTAACAGTGTTGACAAGTTCCTCCTGTGTGCAGGAGACAGTGCTTAACCCCGGGAACAGGGACAGAGATAACAACCCAGTCCATTTAATGCTTAACAACATTCTCCTCGCAGTGTGTCTCTATATTAGCACTTAGTAAGAGTTGCTTCATGTCTGCTGTGTTCAAAACCCTGGTCTCAGGGCTAGGAAAATGACTCAGTTGGTAAAGTGCTTGCATCTCTCACATGAAGCCTTGGGTTCCATCTCCAGTGTGGAAAACACTAAGAGTTGTTGTTCGTCCTTGTGACCACAGAAATTGGGAGACAGTGGCAGGAGGATCAGAAGTTCAAGGTCATCCTCACAACAAGCAAACGACTTCTCTGGATAGCTGTACAGGCCAGGAAGCAGATGTAGGACACTTCTGAGGTATTGCAAGGCCCAGCCTAGCCTGCTCCCTTATGTCTACCCCAGGATTCTGTCCTTGCCCGAACCAGCCAATCTGCACAGCAGTGAATCCGGCAGGCTTTGGAGTCTGGAGAACAAAGCTGATCCCCAATGCTCTGATGCTGATGCTTTGCAGAGGCTCCAGCCCTGAGAGCACTGTGCTCTGCTGGGGAGAAAGCTAGCCTGTGGTCCTCGTGTTCAATGGGCCTGAGGGTCACCCACCCTATGGCCTGTGCCTTCATGATGCTCAGAGTGCAGTTCCTTCGGTGTCATTAGGATGAACACACATTTATGGAATTCAGGAAGGCTTGGTTAGAAGGAGGAGCTGTGGGGCATAGTAGCTATGAAATGGTGGACACAGGCCAGGACTGTGTGTGGCTTTGGTCATCCCCACCCAAGGAAAAGGTGAACTCTCCTCTTCGAGGACAGACTGATGCACCTGGAAGGGGCTCTGACACTGCTGAGGGTGTGTTGGCTTACAGGAGACCTTGAGACCTCAGAGGCCTCCTGTGGATAAGGTTGATGCCGGCTACCTCTCCTAGGCCCTTAGTTACTATGGGATAGCCACTTCTACCGTGAAGTGGGTTCTGCATGCAGGACACCTCTTCTGCAGGGTGCCATTGGGAGTACTTACTAGCTGGTGGGTGTCTGTCTCAACAATGTAGACCATGCAGCTTAAACCACCATCATGCTATTGTAATGGTCAGATAGGCTAGGAGGCCATGGTCAACACCTGGTGTGTGGTGAGCAAAGTTTCTAAGCTGGTAGATGGTACCACCTCACTGTCTTCATGTAGGAGAGGGCTGAGCTCCCCCAACACATCCCCAGTGGGCTGAGCCCCCAACCATATCTCCAGTGGGCTGAGAACACCCCCCCACACTTATTCCCACCTTCCTTTTCATAAGGATCCAGCATTAGTCACTTTTCTTGTTGTTGTGACAAAATCAATGTGAGGAGTGAAGCGTTTTTTGTGGGCTACAGTTTAGGAGGACAGGCCATCATAGTGAGCAGGAGCATGAGAGACTGTCACACTGAACCCAGCCAGGAAGCATCGATCGATGGACACTGGTGCTCAGCTCACTTTCTCCTGCAGTCAGTCTGGGACCCCAGCCACCAGAATGATGCAACCCACTTTTAGGAGGGTCTTCCTACTTCAGTTACTGTAATGTAGGTAATCTCTCATGAGTGTGTTGAAATCTTGTCTCCTAGGTGATTCTAGACCCTGCTGAGCTGACAGTCAAGTTTCACCATCACAGAGTGGGAGGAGTCGGAGGGGATGGTGCTTTAAGCTGTATGGTGGGAGCAGAAGCTGGAGTGGTGTGCTTTGAAGAGGAGGCAGGAGGCCTGACCCAAGGAGGGAAGAATCTGGAAAAGAAGCAAAAGACTCCCCCCCCCAAAACCAAAAGCACCTTGACACCAGCCTCTGATAGACCCGGGTCTGTGACCTGTGATTAAGAGGTGATGTGATACACTGGGAAGCTGGAAGCCAATGAGTTTGTGATGATCCCTTTCAGCAGCAAGTGGGGTGAGGCCTATGAAAGGGGAGTTAATGTGTTAATGGGGCAAATGTTTAAGGGTTTTTGAGCCTTTAAGTTCTGCCAGTCATCACACTTTGCCACACACGCGCACGCACGTGCACACACACACACACACACACACACACACACACACACGCACACGCACACGCACACGCACACACACACACACACACACGCACACACACACACACACACAGTACAATTAATTGTAAAATTCATACGACATTCACATGTTAGTGAATGCTCTGAGAATTATCCATGTCCTAAAGCCACAGGAGTCCAATGACCTGCCTCCCACCCCACCAAGTGGACAGGAGCAACCAAGCCCAGTTATCACAATGGCTGCTGGAACTCCTTTTTTTCCAGTCTGCTTCAAAGCACACAGCTGCCTTGTTCTGGATGCCTCAGTCAGAAGGCAAGAACCCAGAGTCTGATTTGGAATCAAATGCTGACAGGAATTTTTCCTTAGGGTGGACTTGGAGAGCCCTCTGCACCCACAGTCACCAGGAAACTGCAGCTATGCACTTGCCTCTTGCAAGCCAGGTTCATGAAGCCACACTCCAGAGTGACCAGGCATCGGAGCCTCCAGAATCAAGTTCCATCTTGTTAGAGGGAATCCTATCTGAGCCACTGGGGACATGTCTGGTGTAGCTGTTCTCAGGGGCCAGAGAATAGTGATGATTTTCCTAGTGAGACTGGGGCTTCATCATAGGAGCAGCAGTTAAGCGCTAATTTAATGTGGTGGTTGTAGCAGGAGCTGATGTGAGCTGCTTCTGCCAGGAGGAATGAGCATGGATTGGTCTCTCTGTGGGAAGTCACACTGTTGACATTTGTTTTCCATATAAGTCCCTGGATGGTTGTGGTAGGGATTCATCCTTTTACTAACTCATTCATTCATTTGTTCATTCATTCATTCATTTCATTCACAACCTCTCCCTCTCCCTCTCTCTCTCTCTCTCTCCCTCCCTTCCTCCCTCCATTCCTTCCTCTCTCTCTCTCTCTCTCTCTCTCTCTCTCTCTCTCTCTCTCTCTCTCTCTCTCTCTCTCTCTCCCCGGTGTGTGTGTGTGTGTGTGTGTGTGTGTGTGTGTGTGTGTGTGTGTATGGATCAAAGACCTGGAATTTGATAAGAAGGCTATGCTGGCTAATAGATGTACACCTGTCCCCATACAGAACTCCCAAACTGAGATTACAAGTACATGGCATCACACTTGTGTTTTCTTCTGTAGGCTGATTCAGCTCAGGTCCTCATATGCACATGGTAAGCACCTCATCAACTAAGCTATCTATCTCCCCAGACTGATAATCAAACACTTATCAATTACCTGCCATATGCCTGGCACATCCATTCAATTTTAGCCACTAAGTTCTTGTATTTTCCATCTGTCTATCCATTCATCCATCTCTCCATCCTCTGGTCATCTGCTGATTCCACAAATGCTTGTGATTCTCTGCTCAGTGAGGAGAATTTCAAATTTATGAGGCCAGGTTTTCCCCTCAAAGACTGAATTTCCCAGCCAGGGAAATGTGTTCCTGGGAAAATCACTGAAACACAGTGTGATAGTCCTATGATACTGACCAGATTGGATTCTTTTCTTTTATTGAATTCCTGCTGTATGTTCTCTTCTTATATTATTGCTCTCACACCATTGCTTCAAGCAAGGACACAGAGGATATCCTTGCTTTGTAGATGACAAGTAGAGGTTCTGAGAGACATAATTTGGCAAAAGTCTGTCCTCTGTGGCCCAGACCTAACCTCGGCTCAAGCTTGCACACTGCCCATTCTTCCTCTTAAGGATCTAGGATCTATAAGTTGAGATGGATAGCAGGAAACAGAATTAGCATCAGGATTGAGATGGGTATTGGCCTTGGTCTCTGCAGGCTGATAAGAGTTCTGCTGTCACATAGGTGAGTGGAGCTATTATCACAAAGAGAGGTAGTGCCTTGAAAGAAGGAGATAATTTGGACCCCCCAGGGAGGCATGCATGAAGCTCTGAAGGATCCCCATGGCATCCCATCTGGAGCTGCCAGAGTGGTCTGCTGAAGCTAGAGGAGGGGACTGAGTGGCTCTTTTCATACTGAGGGTCATCATTTTCAGTGCAGTAGGCCTTGGGAGAGCAAACCTTACAAGTTTAGAAAGGACAGCTGTTTGTTCTCAGTGTGATTTTTTTTCTCATCCTATCTGACTTAAAATCTCAACTTGGCAATACAGTCCATATATTAGAGCAGAGTTTCCAGCTCTGCATTTTAGGATCGGACTGGCTTGGTGGATTACAGACATTGCTCAGAAAATCTGTAGAGTCAAGTTCCCCATCCTGCAGTGCTGAGGGACTGCCCTCCAAGTAATTGGCATTCCATTGTTGATAAAGGTGCTGGGTATACAGGACAGTGGCATCCATCTTCACTTGCCCAACTTCCAGTAATACCAGGTGTGCCTGTTTTTATCTTGGGCAGGCTTGCAACGCAGTGGCCAAGACCTTTCCCTAACCAGCATCTTCAAATTGTGCTGCATTCAAGGGACAAAGGAAGGAGGTCCGGGCTATGTGTAGGCTTTCGAATTATTTGTCTTGAATTAGGGGAAGGAGGTTGTCTTTTCTCTGCCATCTTAGAAACCTGATTAGTCATTGTTAAACATTTTGAAGTGGAATGAAAAGAAAAAGGCAGATGACTCCAAGGGCGCAAAGCGACTTTGATCTTAACAGAGCTGACATTGTCAGGAGCCTGCACACAGGCAGTTTGCTGTCTGTGCCTAGATCCTCGTAATTAGGGCCTTCTAATGACCCGTTTCAGAAAGAAAGTTATTTGCCATTAAGAACACTAAGCGTTTATTTGCTGGGAATTGGGCTTAATTCAATTAGCAGGAATTGGGAGGCACTCACAACACAAGGTATATTAGCCCAGAACTTGTTTTGTAATGAGACCCAGAAAGTATTTAGAGGGAAAAAGCTAATTACCCAAAATTCTTTTTTTTATTTTTTCAGTAACACAGAGGGTTTAACACACATTTCAGAAGCCTGTATCCCAAATCCCTTAAACTTTAATTAATGATTACCAGAGCAGCGGAAGATGTGGAAAGAGCCTTGGCCAAGGGTGGTTCTTAATAAGGCCCGCCGCCCCCCCTCCCACTGCACTTCACAGTTTGTAAGGAAGTTTGAATATTCATGGCCTTCTCCTTCTGGACTTGTCCCTAGCCTTAGTGAGGTGATTCCTCCCCAGCTTGTCTGACTGCCTCATGACAGACTACCTGAGTTGAAGAAAGGAACAAAGCAGACATGTCAACTGTCACAGACACCCATGGGTCCAAATTCGTGACCATGGGCATGAGGCTAAGTCTTATTTTCTACCCTGTATTGGTGTTGTCCAGTCTGCTCACATGTATAAAATAAAATTAAGTGATATTTAAGATTAGTTCTTCCCTTATGCTGACACAGCCCAGAGGGACACAGTAGCCCTTGAGGATGGTGCAGATAGGGCCTGTTTCTATTGTTCTGGAAAGTTTCAAAGGATAGTGCTGGCTTGGTTTGTGCATCTTTAAAAGGTAGTGTGGTAAGAACTGAGTGAGATAATATAGAGAAAACACGGCCCCAGTGAAGGTTCATTCATAGTATCATCTGTCATGTGGGGGAGATAGGGGAACCCATCCTCAGTCCCTCCATCACCGGGCTCTTGCTTGACACAATGGGGAGGAGCGATGGAGGAAAGGGACAATAGCAAGAATGAGACTCAGCAGAGTGTGTTTTCTGGGCTCTGCTATCTGCCTGTTACAACTTCACAATTGGAGAGACTCTGCTCATTCTTTCACTAATTCTCACACCCACCCAGCTGGGCAGATCTTCCCTCCTCATGGTAGGTGGAATGATGGGGGTGGAGGCAGGGGAAGTTGCACACAGCTTGCTGGGCATGGAGTCAGGACAATTGCTTGTCCCATGGACACCAAACCCAGTAGTTTGTTCTCATTAGTTCAAGGTCTGGGTGCCACTGTTTCATGAAGACAGGATTGCACTCAGCAGGTCTTGCCGTTCCAAGGGTCCCTGCAAAGGCTCAGAAAGTCCCTCTGCTGCTGGCTGGATTGAGGCTGAGGATTTCCTGATAGAAAATCATGTCAAAGAATGACCTTAGCTATGTGCCTAGCCAGACACAAACACAGTACCAGGAGCTAATATAACAGGAAATGCCATGGATATGAGGGTCTTTGGGGTTTGCCCAAGCCTTCAGTGAGATCCTAGGATGATGAGAGAAACATCATCCTCCAAAAGAATACAAGCCTCTGGATGCTTCTTTAAGCAGGAGAAAGGAGAGAGGAGAGCCCACATGGACCCAAGGACCAGGCTGTTCTCTAAATGTTATCCAGGGACTGATATTGAGTGTGATGATGATTTGGGGACCACACTTCTCTGAGAACTATGTAGCTCTTGAGTAGATAGCACATAGCATCTTTCTGGGGCCAACACTGCCACTGGGAGTCACAGGATCTTTACCTCAGCTTCATCATTTGAAAATCACCTGAAAGCAGAGTCTGTTTGCCTCACATGGTGGCTCCAATGCAGGATCAGATGTCCTATGTCTGACAGCTGCCTTGATATTATGGAAACACCAATGTTGTTGTTATAAAGAAAACTGAGGTGTAGGTAGTGGGGCTGGGATGTGGCTCAGCGGGTAGACTGCTTGCCTAGCATGTACCAAGTCCTGGGTTCAATCCCCCATATTGCATAAGTCAGGCATGGCATTTCAGGCCTGTATCCCAGTCTTAGGAAGAGGAGGCAGGAAGACTGAAAAGTTCAGTGTCCTCCTTGACTACATGAGTTTGAGGTCATGAGCTTGGTCACATGAGACCTTGTCTCAAAATAACATAAGATAGACATTGGCTTTCAAGTCCTGGCAATGACTGAGGTTTTTTCATCAGGGACATCTCTGGGCTTTAGGGTGACTGTTTATACAGAGGATTTAAATGCTGCCAACTGTGTTCTTCCTGTCTTCTCTATTGAGACCTTCAGTAGAGTCATTTGAAGCTGTAGGGCCTCGCTTATTTGGCTCCAGGCCCCAGCATTTAGCCTTCTCATACTAGATCTTGGGAATGGGTGTTCTTTCTCAACCTCCTGCTATAACAGGGCCCTAGACCTTAGCACAACTGACTCCATGATGGAAGTACCATAAAACTCAGTGCATAGACAGTACTGCTAGCCAAAATGAAAACAAAGACCTAATCCATTGAAGTTCATAGTTCTGGGAAAGTCTATACATGTACTGATCTTGCTTTTAGCTTCTATAGTCCCATTTTCTGGCTAACTGTTGATTTTACTTGAAGCATGTCAACACAGTTTTTGTGCTCAAAGCTCACCTGGTAAAGCCTTGGTGCCATGCTAGGATCTGTAGCACCCCGTGTAGTCACTGGTGGCTAATAAGGACTTTCAATTGGTTTATATTTGTGTCTGAGCAGTCTTCTATGGTGGTGATACTCCCCAGCGTTTCCTCCAGCTTATTCTGTGGACATGAGAGCCTCTTCTGTCTGTCCCAGAGGTTAATGACCATAAACCTGTAGCTTGCCCTTCGGGCTAACACAAACTACCCAAGTCATTCTTATCACCAACACATTGTACATGCTGCAGGGGATGGAAGATGAAGTGAATAGGATACTGGCTTGGCCTGGAAGGCCAAAGTACAGAGCAATAGTTTGACATTTTCTGGGATCAAAAAGCATTCCAGAACATCCTAGGGAGTTGCTAGGCCCTTAAAGTACTTGTTGTGCAAACATGATCACACAAATTCAGCTCTCTGGCACCCACATAAGGAAAAGCTGGGTGTCAAACTGTCTATCTATAATCTTAGTGCTGGGAGATGGAGACAGGTAAGTGAATTTGTGAGGAGGGCTTGTTGGCAAGCTAGTCTAGCTGTGTTGGTGAGTGAGCTCAAGCTTTAGTGATAGGCCCTGTATCAAAAAATAAAATAAAGAGTGACAATGGAAGACATACACTGTCCACCTCTGGCCTCCATATGCATGTTCACAGCCAGTGGGAGAATCTCCAGTGTTAACAGGCAACACTAATTGTGTGGGGGCTGGGAAGAGGAAAAGCAGGCTCTTTAGAGTAAATGGAAGGTGGAAATGGGGAGAAAACTGCAGAGTGTAGGTAGGAAGGGAGCTTCAGAGAGCTAGATCACATGTTGTAAGACTGAAAGCGTGTGTGTGTGTGTGTGTGTGTGTGTGTGTGTGTGTGTGTGTGTGTGTGAGTGAGCATATGGGTGTGTTTTTCTGTGAATGCATGTGAGCCTGTGTGTGAGTGTGTGCATGTAGAAGTCAAAGGACAATTTCAGATGCCATTGCATTCAGAATCCATTGCATTTTGTTTGTTTGTTTTGAGACAGGGTTTCTCATTGGTTTGTGCTCACAGATTAGGCTAGGTTGATTCACCAGCAAGTTCTAGTGAGCCACCTATCTTTGACTCTCCAGTTCTGGGATGGCAGGTGCATTCTACAATGTTTGGCTATTTGCATTGGTTTTAAGGATTAGATTGAACTCATGTCTTCATGTTTGCATGGCAAACACTTGCTAACTATGCCATCCCCACTATCTTCCCAGACCATATCACCCCCTTTGTCTTTATAACATCTACTTCAATTCTGGATCTCCATCTTGATAGTCAATTGCTATCATTTCCCCAAGCCTACCTCAACATGATATTAGATTAACTCCACCTACAGAACTCACAGAAGGATTTCCTTTTTATTGTCGTCTATCTATCTATCTATCTATCTATCTATCTATCATCTATCTATTTACCTACCTACCTACCTACCTACCTACCTACCTACCTACCTATGTGTGTTGTAGCCTGTGGGTGGACAGAATCAGCTCTCATCTTCCACTGTGTGGGGTGGAATTCATGTCTTTTGCCTTGATGGCAAGCACATGTGCCTTCTGATCCATCCCATTCCAGCTTCAGGGGTTTCATTCAACTTCTGTCACCTTGGCTAACACTCTACACTACTCCAAGCTCTAGCTTTAAGGCAATGAGAAACCCAACAAAGAAGACTTAGGCCATTGGCCATCTGTTAAATAGAGGGGACAGGGTCCATTGGGATCTCGTTGGGGTCAGAGATAAACAAATTTCTGATCTTAGTTCATTGTGTAGAAGAGGTCCTTGACTTTAGGAACAATTCATTGTCCTGATTTCAGAGCGTATGTCATTGAGAAATGATGGTAGCAAAGGCCACCTAGCTGTTGATCTAATAAGAGATTTGAGGCCATCAGTCAGGAGGATTAAATTGATGGAGGGGTAAATATGGGTGAAGGTTCTTTACCAAGTCCCTGACCTCTTTTCACTTTCAATCCTACATATCCCTTCCCCCAGCCTTAGATCCCTGGAAGTATATCCTGAGAAAAGGATTTGGAATCCAATGGCTTACAGGAGTAGGGGCCCCTCAAAGCATGAAATGAGGAGGGAAGAGTCAAGAAGGCCAAGGGCAGCATGTTATAAAACATCTGTAAACTGGATGTGATTATTCATGCTTGTAATCCTAGCATTCTAGAGACGGAGCCAGGAGGGTTATAAATCTAGCTTGGGCTACACAGCAAGACCCTGTCTCAGAAAAAGGAAAGAGACACATTTACAGATCTCTAGGTATCACACCCCAGGATTGTCCCACTCAGGGAAGAATATGCCTTTATTAGAGGAGGCGTGCTTCCTAGGCTCACCAGCTAGGTTGTATTGGCTGGCTAGTGAGGCCCAGGAATCCTCCTGTCTCTGTCTCCCAGTACGGGGATTATAAGCTCATGCCACAATGCCTGGCTTTTTATGTGGGTTTTGAGGATTGAACTCAGGTCACAATAGGCACTTTACCTCCCTTTGCACTTAGTATAGTCAAAGAATATCCTCAGCGAAACTCATAGGGGAGTGTTGAGAGGACTGGGGCAGGAACAGGGAGGGCATCTTAAGGGACAGACATACTCACTGCAGGATTTAAAACTTCTAATTTCTGTGTTGAAGGTCTACTAGTGTCCAAAGACTACAATTCCAGGTGCCATATCAGTGGCCATGCCCCCTTCCCTGACTTCCATCTGATGCAGTGTCATGGCCTGGCTGTTTGGGTTCAGAGCCTGCAGTCACTGTCGCTAGCTTTTCTGCCCAAGGCAATTTCCTCCTGCCTCTTCATTCTGAAGCATCCTTCCTGTTTTTCCCCTGGTAATTATTTATTAGTGTCTCTTGGATTCAAAGCCTCCCTACAGTGTGTATAAGATTTCAGAGGGAGCTCTGTCCCTCCTGTGTCTTTGGAACTCTGTGTTGAGTTGTCATTTGTCCCTGAGAAGTAAACACAGGCTTTCTGTTCCCCTCAGCAGCTTTGGAGCGCCTGCTGGTGCAGCTCAGCAGGCTCCCATTTCTGACTCCAGTGGAATGTGATGTTGGGTTGTTTTCCTTTGTGGACCCTCTGCTCGCAGATGTTTGTCCTTTGCCTTGTTTCTTTTTGTAATTAATTTTTGATTAAGTTTTGAAACACCTTCTGTCTCTACTGCTGCCAGCCACTCCAGGCAATCCTGTTTACTGAGGGCCAAGACCTGAAGCCCCTAGCTAGTGATGGCTCTGCAAGCCCAGGGCTGAGAAGAGACAGAGCATTTAAATAGTTAAATGATTTTATCTACTGATTCAGACAACACAGAATTATTCTTCAGTTAGCCCAGGAAATGAAGAGAAGTGAGTGAATCAGAGTTGTCTCTTAAAATTGACTCATGGACTGGAGAAAGGGGAACACAAAGGTGGAGCATCACATCAGAAAAAAAATGGAGGCACTATGTTGGAGTTGCTAAGATGTGTGTGAGCCCCACATGGTAGTTCACCTATATCCCAGCACTGAAACAGGAGGATTTTGCAAGTTGGTGCCTGTCTGGGAAAAGAAAAGAAATGAAAAGAAAAGAAAGGAAGAAAGGAAGTTAGGAAGGAAGGAAGGAAGGAGGAAAGGAAAGAAGGAAGGAAGGAAGGAAGGAAGGAAGGAAGGAAGGAAGGAAGGAAGAAAAGGTGGAGGGATGGATGGAGATTGGCCATGTTCTCTTTTCTTTTCTAATTAGGTGTGTGTGTGTGTGTGTGTGTGTGTGTGTGTGTGTGTGTGTGTGTGTGTGTGTGTGTGTGTGTGTGTGCCAGTGCTGAGATTATAAGTAAGTGCTTGACCATGCCTGAAAGTTTACATGAGTTCTGGGGATCTGAACTCAAAGCCTTGTGCTTATTCTGAAAGTGTTTACACACAATGAGCTGTCTCCCAGATCCCCAGTTTGTTTTTCTTTTTTTCTATGTTAGCTATCCTGAATGTGTTGAAATCTAAGTTCCTAAGTAAAATTTGCATTTCCTTTATGGCTGGTGATGTCAAACACTTCCAGAAATATTTATTGGATATTTGTGTTTCTTCTAAGATCTGTCTGTCAAGTTCATTATGTTGTTTTTTGATTGGTAGATTTTGTTGTTTTATTTTTGCAGAGAGTTAAAAAGAGTTTTTGATGCGTTAAGAAGAAAATGAAACACATGGGTGCTATGAGCAGAAGGGGCCACAGGATGGACAAAGGGGCAGAGAGGAGGGAGGGAAGAGTAGCAACAACAAAACCATGTCTGAAAATGCCCAGAGAAGCCCATAGCTCTGTATGCTGCTCACGAAAGAAGTATGGAGGGCCAGGAGGATTGCTCAGTAAGGGGCTTGCCACATGAGTCTGGAGACCTGAGTTTGATCGTAGAATCCAGGTAAAAAGGGTCCCAGTTCTACAAGAGTTGTCTTCTGACCTCTATATCTGTGCCATGGTATGCATGCCCACACACATATGAGGTGCACACACACACACACACACACACACACACACACACACACACACACGGCACACACACAGCCATGATACATTTAAATAAACAGATGAAGAACGAATAAAATGAAGAGGTCAGAGGAGAGGGTTGTGCTTCTGTTAGGAAAGTAAGCACAGAAAGCTGAGCTTGATCTGCAGAACACAGTACATGAAGCTGAGCACATACTTGTGATCCCAGTGCTAGGGAGGTGGAGACAAAGGGATCCCTGAGACTCGCTGCTTAACCAGCCTAGTGTATTTGGCAGGCTCCAAGCCAGTGAGAGACCCTGCCTTAAAAAACCAGGTGGACAGTTCCCAAGGATCAAGAGCCAAGGTTGACCTCTGGCCTCCACACACATGTGCACATCCACACACAAAGATGTATATACACATGTAAAATGGGAGTTCTTAATTGGTTTAAGTGATTAAAAACCCAGAATCAGATATAGAGGAAAATGCTGAGAGATCAGAGAGAAGGAACACACCACATCCAAACCTAACCTCCTTAGCATCTCAGCAGACTGGAGAGTGAGTTCCTGTTAATGCCTGCTTATATCCTCTCTCTGCCCACCCATCTTACTCCTGTTTCCACTTAGCCATCTCACTTCCTGTCTGTACAGACCTCCAGACCTCTATGGTTAGCTAATAGCAAACTCCATTCTTTGACCTTCATACAAGCTTTATTTGTGCAAGCACGATAGCAACACACACACACACACACACACACACACACACACACACACACACACATACACACACACACACACACACTCTCAAACAGACAAAAATGAAAAGAGAAAAAGCACATGTGTGTGAGTATACTCATCCTTTGAATCCATCATTCTAGTAGGAGTTATGGAAAGAAGAAACAAAGTGTCTTTTTTTTGTTCCTGTTCATGTACAGGTGCATTTGGGTCTGTGAATTTACATGAGTATGGGTGCCTGTGCATGTGTGTGTACGTGGTTGTTCAAGACAAATGTCTTGAATGTTGCATAGGGTCTGGAGGTCCAAATTCTGTTCTTCTTGCTTGCACAGCCAGCACTTTAACTGCTGAACCTCTGACCCCAGCTCTAGCAGCTGACACCCTGTCTCCAGTGTCTTGTTATATTCCTCACCAAGCCAGTGGCAGCAACAGTATTAATGAAAGCAGCAATAAAAACAGTACAAATGCAGGATTTGAATGTCTGAATGGTCCAAGTGCTTCTATGAGTTATTGTATTTATCAGCCAAGCAACCTTACACAACTTCCACCTAACAGATGAGGAGCATAGGGATTGAAAGGTTAAGCGACTCACCTTAGATTGCACAGATGGCAATTGGCAAAGAGGAGGTTAAATTTCAGGCTAACTCCCAAGCCTGCTCTGTTATCTCCTTGACCCATACCTCAGCAGGGCATCAGAGCTGGTCTGAGAAGCTCGGGTCCTAACTACAGGGCAGAGAGGTGATGAAAGAGACTTTTCAAAGTTGGGTTGGCAGGTGTGAGACTAGGCTGAAGAGGACACTGGGTTACTAGGTTTTGTCATCAGAGGCACCATGTCCTCTGACTTGAGCTGTGGTCAACTGGATCTCACTTATGTAGACATGGCCTTCTGTGGGGTGAGGTGACCCACACACCTCTGCTCTTCTCCCAGGTGAGATTCTTCCTCCTTTATGTGTGTGTGTATGTACATGCTCATGATGCTCATGTGTATTGACGTGTGTGTGTGTGTGTGTGTGTGTGTGTGTGTGTGTGTGTAAGTGTGTATGTGTGAGCCATAGATTGATGTTCAGTATTGGTCACTCTCAATCTTAGTTTTGGAAACAGTATTACTTGGATCTCATGGTTTTGTCTACACTGGCTGGCCAGTGAGCCTCCAGGATTCCTCTTCTTAGGCTTGTAGCACCAGGGTTCGGCTTGCAGGACAGCACTCCACACCTAGCTTTTATGTGGATGCTGAGCATGGCACATGGGTGCTCACATTTGCACAGCAGGAGCTTTACCACTGAGCCATCTCCCCCAGTCCCTCTTCTTTCTGCATTGCCCATACCTCCACTTAACTTGTGGAGCCATTTCTTCCAGAATCAGTGCGACAGCCCAGGACTGTTGTGCTCATTGTCCTATGATAACAACTGTCCTGCTGGCTGTCTTGATTGTAAATTGTTCCACTTAAGTCAAAGGAGGCATGTCTTTACTCAGATGGTGCTATGGTTCACTGGAAGATATTGCTACATCATAGAGGTATGCTAACTAGATGCAAGCTGGTGCCCCTAATGCCCAGTGGATGCTTTCTGTCCACATTTCAAAACCACCAGGGGATGACTGACATTTTCCTAAAATGGCCTTTCTTTGGACCCCCCCACCTCCTGCTTCTCCTCTGTGCCTCCTGAAGCATTCTCCACACCAACACAGATATCCTAAGATTTGCTATGCCTGCCAAAGAAGATGAAATACTCAGGGGTCACTAGGTAGGACGAGGTAATAAGAAAAGCAAACGGTCAACAGTAGACCTGGCCCAGCTAAAGCAATTACCAAGTTCCTGCTCAATTCCCAGGCTGTCTTGTGAAGAGCAGAGATGTGGAGAGGAACATAAATTATGTCATCCCTGAGCTGTCCAAGGTCCCTAGCATCCCTTCCTGCTGTCCTTTTCATTGCAGCTTCGTAAATACTGTGTCATTTTAAAAAAGAGTCATTGTTCATGTCTGTTCAGAAGTGACAGGGAAGTCACAAGTCACTAGTGGTCTGAGAAGGTGTTGCAAAGGATCTGGCCTTGGCTGAGGAAGTTGGTGACTAATGGCAGGAAAATGCTATGCCCAGGCACATAGGACTCTGCCTAGGACATTGTGATTGGAGACCAGACCACACCAGTGGGATCAGACACACATGAGTTCAAGTCACTTCCCTAACTAATAGCTTTTTAAAATGGAGGTAGTAAGTGAATGGACAGTCTGGAGTTGTGGTGAGGATTAATCAAGATGGTGTATAGAAAGCAGTGTGAATTGGTGCTGGGGAGACAGATCAGCTTTTGGGGTGTCTCAGTTTCTTTTCCTGTTGCTGTGATAAAATACCCAGACAAAAGCTACTTATGGGAGAAGGGGTTTATTTTAGCTCTCAGTTCCAGGTACAGTCCATCCTGGTAGGGATGCAGGCACCTGAGAGAGCTGGTTATATTGTCACACAGTCTGGAGTTGAGTGCCTTGAGTCCTCACCTGAGTCTTGGCATCACTCACAATGTACAGGCCTTTACACATCAGTCAGTATAACTAGGATATGCCCTCCAAGAAGTGGTTCTCAACCTGTGGGTCTCGATCTCCCCAAAGGGGTCCTGTATCAAATACTGGGCACATCAAATATTTACAATACGGTTTTTAACAGTAGCAAACTTACAGTTAAATAAAGTAGCAACTAAAACAATTTTATGGTTGGCATCACCACAGCATGAGAGACTGTTAAAGGGTCACCACATTAGGAGGGTTGAGAAGCACTGACTTAGGGGCATGCACAGAGGCAGACGAAACTGAAAGGAATGGAGTTATTCCTGGTGAGTCTCACTGATCTAGATATTTGTTTTCCCCTGGTAATGCTCTGTTTCAGTAACTGTAGTTTTGTCAGACAGTCTTGAACTAGGGGGTGTGTGATACACCCAGCTGTGTTCTATCTGTTAGCGCATTAGTATTAGAATCTTGTAGTTCTTTCTAAATCTTTGTATGACTTTCTCTGTTTCTGGGACTTTGGTGGGGATTACATTGTGTCTGTAGGTCACCCTGGGTAGCATGGACATTTTCCTATCACTCGCTCTTTCAGTCTGTGAACACAAATGCTTTTCTTACTGATTTATGAATAATAAAATTATTCCAAATTTCCTTTATCAAAATCCACCAATTTCAGTGTATAAGCCTTATCGACTTTAGGTTAAATTTAGTCCAAAGTACTTTATTTCTTAGTTGTTGGCACTGATTTGACTACTATTATTTTTACTTTGTATTTTAAAATTTGTATATACATATATTTAGTAAAACATCTTTTATTTATTCTTTGACAGTTTTATAGTTGTACACACTGTTTATTGAGCTATCCATCTCCATCTCCAATTCCACATTCTCCCTGGGTACCCTCAACACACACACTTCCATATATGTATATGTATATATATGATTTGTTTTTAAACTTTTTAATTATGTGCATGTGTCTGTGACCCTGTGTGTATGTGTCATATGCATGTGGTTGCCTTCAGAATCCAGAAGATAGCAAATCCATGGAACTGGAATTATAGGTGGTTGTAAGCTACTCAACATGGGTGCATGCAGGGTGTTGTAACTTTAAAAAGCAGCTAGAGAGAAAGACGCTATGTGACAGAGCTTGGGTGGAGGGTTTTTTTTTTTAATTGGAGGAAAGTGAATGGGAAAGGAAAGGAGGGAAGGAAAGAAGGGAGACTGTCGAGAGGCAGAGAAAGAGAGGGGGGGAAAATGAGAGAGATAGGCAGAGAACAGAGAGAGAGACAGAGACAGAGACAGAGAGAGAGACAGAGACAGAGAGAGGTGGACAGGGTCCTTTTAAAAGGGAATGTATTGAATGTGCATAGGTGGTACTCTTAGTGGCTGCAGCTAAGGGTGTATCCTGTCAGAACCCCAAGGTCAGGCCAGTACAGATGCCTGAATACCAATACAGGGAAACAAACTTAGGTCCTAGGGAAAAACAGCTTGCTACACCTCCAGCCCCTTCCCTTTTTTGTATTTTTCAATTAGCTAATGAATTCCAATAAATGCAGTCTTGTTTTTGGCTAACCCACTACCATCCCTTCTCTACCATGTGACTGTACCCCATATCTGCTTACTCCTTTAATTCATTTTCTTATATTTATCTTCTTGCCTCTTAGTGCCTCGTCCCTTCCAGCTTTTACATGCTCTTTCCAGCTTCCTGACCTCTACAGACGAAATGCCCTTGCTAAAATGAACATTCAATTTACTTTTCACAGATTTTTAAACTTGTTGGTTCTTGGACAATTTGATGTGGGTATATATAATACATTCTGGTTACATCATCCCCTCCCACCAAATTACCCTCCTGTCACCAAGTCCCCACTCCACTTTCGTGTCTATTTGTTATTGCTTTGTGACTTTACATGGGTTAAACGATGCCATTTATGTGAATGGGTGTGGGGCTCTTCACCAGAGCATGTGCTCTTGATTCCTCTGTGGCTCATTCATTGTGTGTAGAAATGCAATTGACTCTGGATGTTGAGATTTTACTTATTGAGTTGATTAGTTTTAATAATGTTGTGCTATCTCTGGGTTTTTCGGTGTATGTGATCACATCATTTGGAAGGAGGTATCCTTTTACTACTCTCTTCCTAGTTTCTTTCTATTTATTTATTTATTTATTTATTTAATTTATTTATCTTGTGTATTTGCTTTGGCTAGTATTTCTAAAGCTGCATAGAGCAAAGGGTTTCAGTCTCTTCTAATCCCTTTAGTTATGAAGTTAGTCACTTTCTTTTGGCTATTACTATTACATTGCTTTGTTGATGTTAATTGGGGATTTTATTGGGTTGGGGTAAGTTCTTTGATAACTTTAAAAGTTTGGCATTTGATTATGGTAGATGTTTGGATTTGTTGAGTCCTTTTGTATCTACTGAGATTATCATGTGGGGATTTCTTTTCCTTCTTGTTTTATGGGATTGGTACATTTACGTCTGTTGAACTATGCTTGAATTATAGGAGTAAACCCCATGTGGTCATGTAGTATAATCTTCATAGTGAGCTGTTGAATACAGTTTGCTAGTGTGTTGGGAAGGATGTTAATGCATATGGTCATTGAGTCTATAGACTTTTTTGTGGTATCCACTTATGATTTGGGTACCAGGTTGATGGTCAAATCATGAAATACATTAGAGTGTCTCCTCTTCTACTGTTGTTTTTTTTTTAAATAGTGAAATCTATTTTTTCCTCTATCAGATGTCCATTGTGGCTGACTGCTTCTTGTGGTTCACAAGGAGATTCAGATATTAGGTTTCCTCTATCTTGCACGTCCCCCATTGTCAAACCTAAGTGGGACTCTCACAACCTTTTAAGTTATTTTGCCTGAAAGGGATTCATCTCATGATTGGTCACATGACATAGGCAGGAAATGGTGTCATGACACCATCTAGACCCAGGGAAGCCAGGAAAATATGGTTTCTGTCTGGGTAGCCGCCAAGTCCATATAGTGGAGAGAAGTACAATTCTATAGTGGAAATTAGTTCCTTCTGCCAGCCATTAGCTGGAGGCTCCAGAATTTCTTTTTCGGTTTGGTGTGTGCGTGTGAAGGGGGGGCAGTCATGTGTGTGTAGATGCATGTGTGAGTGCAGTATGTGTATATATGTGTGTTTTAAAAGTATGTGGAGGCCAGAAGATGCCCTTGGATATCATTCCTTAGGGTCAGTACACTTTTGTTTTCCAACTGGATTTCTCAATGGGACATGTTGTCTGCTACCTGACAAGACTGGCTACCTGACAAGTCTGCAGGGATTGTAAATGCATGCTATCTTAAAGGATGCTGAAAGTTTAACTCGGGTTCTTTTGCTTTCAAGGTAATCTTTTCGCTCCTGAGCCCTCCCCAGCCATGCTCTTATCATTTCTGGACACTCTCCTGCTTCTCTCTGTGTGATCCTTCTCATGCAGCCTTTGACTCACTGTGTCTGCTGTCCATGTTTTGCAGTCCCTTGGTTCAGTAAAAGGGAATCAGACAGGTTGCAGCTCTGGCACCTGAAGGATGATAGGAGAACCAGTCAGGAAATGGCAAAAAGAAGATGGCTGCAGTTCTGGGGAGCAGATATGATCTTAGCAAAGCTGGTCTAGATGCAAACACATTGCAGTGGGATAAATAACCCCCAGCCATGTATAAAACTCCTCCCCCAAGATCACTAGTTCAAGACCATCTGTCTGCAGCCTTACCTTCTCAGCTTTACCTGCTGACTTTCAGGCCATTCTCACATGCAATTCCTTCCCCACATTGATGCTACTAGAATGCTCAGGGTACACCTGGTGGCAGCCTGCTGCAGCTCCCTGTGTGGTTCTGAAGTACAGCAGGCACTAACATGAGTCTGAGGGCAGCAGAGATGCTTAGAGCATAAGAGTGATTGCTGCTCCTGCAGAGGACCTGAGTTTGATTCCCAGAACTCACATCATGCAACCCACATAACTTCAGACCTAGGACATGGGGATCTGAAGCTGCCTTCTGGACTCTGTGGGCAACTGCAACCACAAGCACATGTTGTGCCCCCCATAACTAAAAGTTAAAAGTAAACCTTGAAAAAATATTGGTGGTTTATCCCTTTTATGACACAAGGGTGTGACAAGCCATGTCACATACCTCCTCACTGAGATCCTATAACACATGGGAGGGGTGGCTTCTCAGAAAGGGGTTGGAGATGACTTTAGGAGAGGGAACGTGACACTGGATCACTAGAAAGGAAAGTGTTGCCTCTGCCCAGTTAGAGCCTTGGGTTGAAACTGGTGTTAAGCATCTTTCACCTTGACATCAGACATCCTAGGTCAGGTGTTCACTCCAACCCCACCCACTCCTGCCCAGATGTGACACCCTACACCTCTCCCAGAGCAACAACACTTCTGGGGTGCACATGTAGCATAAGTCAAGGCATTTAGACTGGAGAGAAAACATCCCAGATTATTGAATTTGAGACACTGTAACCAGAAGGAAGATGATGGAGTCTCTAGCAGGGATTTCAGAGCAATTCAAATCATATTAGGAGGGCTGGACAGGGGAGAGATGGGTATGGAGAAGGCAACACCTCCTGCTTTTGTCCATTTATTACTGATGAAGAAGAAGAAAGGATCAAGGTTAGGGTGCAGAACATTATGTGCTGTGCTCTCTGGGAAAGTCCCCTAGCCTGGATTTCTGTGGCAGTGAGGACATTGTGAGGAAAAGTCCCACATGGCAGGCTCTGAGGACTTAGAGTAAATAAAGCCCTGAGCACAGTGGCTGACACATTGAATGCAGAAGATCACATTACCTTTTTCATCTCTTTGCTTTGTGTTGGTTGGAGTCACACAGCCTGGCTTTGCTGTGGGGTCACCAGTTCCTGAGGCAGAGGACATTAGGACAGTGGGCAGATGATCTGAAAGGAGCAGCAGGAGCTAGACACTGTCTAGACAATTGCATCCTGTAAGTGCTTACTATAGAAGACTCAGTGCAGGAAGGAGAAAGAAGCCAATGAATATTGGATATTCCAAAGAATTCAACTTTTTTTTTGCTTCCTTTAAACATTCCTGGTCTCCCCAATTCCCTCGTGTGTGTGTGTGTGTGTGTGTGTGTGTGTGTGTGTGTGTGTGTGTGTGTTGTCTTGTTTGTGTATACATGTACACATGCCAATGTATGCCTGAGTATGCACATATGGAATCCAGATGTTAACCTCATGTATCTTTCTCTATTGCTCTCCGCTTTATGTTTTGACATGGTTTCTCACTGAACCTGGGGCTCACGGTTTCTTCCAGATAGACATTCAGCAGACCTCTGGGATTTGCCTGTTTCTGCCTCCATAGAGGGAATACAGATGCACACCACTGTACCTGGATTTTATGTGGGTGTTTGGGATCAAATTTAGGTGCTCATGCTTGCACAGGAAGCTCTTTTCCCAGAACCTCTGATCCTCCTGTTCTAACATGGTGAGATCATTTATATTCAGCTGTTCTGAGTAGCAGTCTTGCTCAGGTCACTGCAGACTGTGCTTGGTGACTACTTTAGTTGCTCATGAGACAGAAATGGACCAGAATACCCAGTCAATTTCCTATTCGTAGACATCTTGTTTGCTTCCTATTTACTTTTTCCATTACCTATGCACATATTTACATGTTTTCAAACATGCTAAAAGATATCATTTTGTCCCTTTAGCTGCATTTGATGTGTGAGTGTGTGTGTGTGTGTGTGTGTGTGTGTGTGTGTGTGTGTGTGTGTAAGAGTCAGGGTAAGGAGGACTCAAAGCAAATTTATTTCTATTTCTAGATTGCCAGATGTTACAGTTTGATAAAAGGCTTGGTCCCTAGCTTGATCAAGAGAATGAATGATTGAGAGATGATTGTATTATGGGGATGCTAACTTCACCAATGGATTAATTCACCAAAAAGTTCATAGGTGAATAATCTGTTAGGATGTGGAGCCAAGTGAACGGAGCAGGGTGAATTCTAGCTTCATTCTTTAGTTAACCCATAGATAAGTTTATTGGTGGATGACTTATTAAGAGATGGAATGATCCACAGTGAAAATAGGACATTGGGGGCATACCTTTGAAAGGTATATTGTTCTGAGACCCTTTATCTATTTCTATTTCCTAGTTGACATGATGTGAGCAACTTTTTAGTTATGACTTTTCCCCATGATTCTCTGCTTCACCACAGGTGGTCCTAGAGGCAATGGACCCCAATGGCCATAGGCTGGATCTCTATTAACCACAAGTTCAAACCACAACTCCTTGCTTGTTTCTTTGAGTGTTTTGTCAGAGTGACAAAATGTACCTCACACACCAAACAAAATTGTCAAATGGAACCTTCTTTGGAGCCTTTTTAAACCTTACATCCTGGATGGTGAGATAGCTATGCAGGGGAGGTACTTCCATAAAAACCTGATGACCTTAGTTCAATCTCCAGAACCCATGAAAATCTGGAAGGAGAGAACTGAGTCCATAGAGCTATTTTTGGCTTCCAGACACACACCTCCTCCATCATATACATACACACTTCACTCAGATAGCAAAGAAATAAATACCCTTGCAACCTACTCTCAACAAAGGGGTCCTTAGGAAAAAAAATCAATCTTATTTGCTACTTTCTTCAGAGATGGTGGGGCACCACTGGAAGGGACTTGCATCCACTTCTCTTACAAGCCTAGCCCTCTCTTCTATGTAATTAAGCATCGGGTAATGTTTCCAGATTCCCCAGTGTCTTCTAGCATGTGTCAGAGTGACTGATGGGCACACGACAGCTCAGCCACAGATACCCATCAACCCAGTGCTGTGATTACTCTAACCTCCCAATAAACCAGTTCCAACGGCAAGCCAAGGTCAGGGATTTGTGAGGCTTTCCTGATTCCCTGCCCACAGAGTGTCTTGCTTTTACTTTCTCAGCCTGTGACCTCCTGACTTCTCACAATCACCTGTGCACTAGATTCAAAGCATGCTTTAGCATCATAAGCTACATGTTCTTAGGTTGTAGGCTGCTAAGATTCTGAAGTAACTGCAAGTAAATATTTCACTCCTGACAAGTGAGGGTTATCAAGAGAGATGCTGTGCATTTTCAAGGGGAATTTTAAGAGATACATATTCATTGAACTTGCCTGGTGACTACAAACTTTGGTTAAGGGTAGAGTTGGGGGTGAGGAGATGAGTTCAGTCCATGAACAGGTTCTTTTCACTTTTAACACATTTTAAAATCTGGAATGAGTTTTGGCAACGCAGTATTTAGAACTAACTATGGGTAAAAATGGAAGAAAAAGGAGCTGGAGAGATGACTCAATGGATATAAAGTACTTGCCCCACCATCATGAAGACAGGAGTTTGAATCCTCAGGGCCCACTTGAATATTGGGTGGGCATGGTGGCCTGCTCTAATTCTAGGCCTTGGGAGGCATGGTCAGAAAATCCGTGAAAAAAAAAAAAACTGGCTAGCTGCATTAATGACCTCTGAGTTCACCTGAAAGCCTGCTTCAAAGAATAAGGTAAAGAGTGTTCAAATAATCTCTCCAGGGCAACTTCTGGCCTCCACACACATGTTCATGCACACCTACATAGACATTCACATGTATGTAAACATATATGCAGACACACCATTTGTACATACACATAATAAAAATATAGAGGAGAGAGAGAGGGGAGGGAGGAGGGAGAAGAAAGGCTTTAAAAAAGCATCCTGTGGGTGACCTGAAATGCAGTGGGATTGGTACTCTGGGTGCCCAGTGGGGAGATCATAAAAATCACTGCACAAATCTATCCAAGTCAGATCTAGACACTCTGTCTTCACTCCAAGCTTCTTTCACTCCTCACATCTATTCAGAAAATCAAGATGGGATTTGGTGTCCATTTCCAAATGAGGGGAAACAGAGAGAGGTGAAACACTTCTCCTGCAGGGCGCTCAGCTTGCTGGCTGTGGCTTTTTATAAAGATGAGTATTTTTAACTGCAGAGAAGTCCATAGTCACTCTACCAGCTGGACACCGGATCCAGTGCTCCGAAGACCATGAGTGACAGTAAACAAAAGTGATTGGGAGTGCGTGTGGTCGTGCCCAGAGGGCACAGGAGCTCTCTGGCTCACAGAACCTGCTGCTTACCATGGACCAAGAACTGTACCAAGCACTTTGGATGTATTATTTTGCTTAATTCTCACAATAATCTTGTGAAATGTTATAATTTCCATTTTCCAAGTCTAAAATTATAGGTTTAGCAACACTAAGTATCTTTTGTATGTTTGTCTATTGTTGTGTAATAAAGTGCTTCCAAACCCACTAAGTATTGATTACATTCAAGATTTTGTAGGTCACATGACTGGGTTAGGCATGTTAGGCACAAGTTCTCACGGAGTATCATGGTAGCATTCAGTTGGAAGATGGACATTCCAGGGCATCTGGTCTACCTGAGACATCAGAAGGCAAGTTCAGACTTAGCTGGGACTGGTTTCAAGTTTCCTAGATGTGGCTTCTCCAGGACAGTTGTGTTGTGACCATTAGTCTTAAATTCAGTGAGTGCTCCAGGTGACATTTGTAGGCACGGCCAGTCTTCAAGCTAGCAGTTTCCCTCCACCTGAATCTACTGGTTATGTTCATCTTAGGGCCTGACTGGATGCAAGAGTCAGTGACATGTATCTCAGAGCTGAGTGCACCATAGAATGAGAGGCTGCTTTAAGTCCCTGCACAGGCCAAGGCAAAAGTACAACCAAATTGACACAATCAAGCTCTGAATTTGGACTTGGCTTCAGAGCCATCCTCAGAGTTCTGGAAGTCCAGGTGGATTAGCCACTATTTTGTTGCTTGACAAAATTCCTTCCAAAGGCAATTTGAGAAAGGAATATTGTTTTTTGGTTCACAGTTTGAGGGTACAGTTCACCAGGAGCAGAAATATAGTGGCAGGGGTATGAGGTGGCTGGTTACACTGTATCACAGTTGGAAAGCAGAAAGAGATGGATGCTGCCACTGAGCTTTTGTTTCCTTTTCATATGGTTTGGGACTGTGGATGGTGCTGCCTGTGTTTAGGGAAGGCCTGCTTTCTTCAGTTTTTCCTTTCTAAAATCACCTTCACAGACCTAAGGTTTTCTGGAAAATTATAAATAAGTCAGGTTGAAAAGCAATGTGACCATTGCAGGCAGAAGCTGGGCCACAGATGAAGTTGTGCAGTAAATGGATGCTGGATCACAGGTGGCTGCTGTAGGAGTTGGATAGGGGATGCCGCTTAGCTTTTTAACAATACTCCCGTGGAAAGGCTTCCCAAGGAAAGGCTCATGGAGGACTCTTCAAGGTTGCTCAGCTTCTGACTGGCAGGAACTCTGCTAGTCTTATTACTCAACCTAAGTCTATTTTAAGCTTCACTACTTTTTGATGATAGAGCACCAAGTAGTGATGCTTAAACCAATGACAACCACTCAGAGATTCAACCAGTTCAAGCACAGTTGACTCAAGCCCATCTTGGTGCCTGGTTCCTTTATTCACAGTGACTTTGCACAGAGACAGGAAGCCAGACATTTCCTGTTATCTCAAAATGAATCAAGAGGATGTCCTACTCTCCTGGTGACAAGGGCTAGTGATATAATCCAATAACTGTTGACACCAAGGTCACATTACCTCAAAGCTGGTCTTCTTAATATACACTAGGTGAATATCTCAAACCCACTTCCTCTATGGCTTCCTTTGAACCTTCTAGAAACTCACAGGTCCTTACTGGGAATGAAGGAAAATAGAATAATATCCCCCAGTTAATCCCACTGGTGAAGCTTGACCCAGCATGGTGGGTTGGAAAAAGCAAAGCTTTGCAGTGTTTATGAGGTTTGAATTCTACCCTGAGCTAGATGGGAGAGACCTGGAGTCTTGGGTCTGAGAATGACTACGGGCTTCTAAGTCTATCTGGAGATATCTATCCAGAACAAAAAGAAAGTAAGGCTGAAGAAGCCAGGCAAGCAGGAAACACCCATACTTGTATGATCAGGTATATGCTAGTGTTAGGCATCTCATAAGCTGCAGATGGTCTGGCATCCTAGCAGAGATTACCAGCAGACCTCAGGACATGGCAATTTAACATTTTCATTGGGATGGTTATCAACAGAAGAGATCACTTCCATGCTGTCCCAGTGATCATATCCTCCTGAGCCCTTACCAGGAAGTTCTGCTAAAGTGACATGCTGATTTCACAGGCAAAGGGTTACCTGTTCAGCACAGTGGTTACATTTACTGATGGGGAGAGAGATCTGAAGACCCAGCAGGTCAGGGCTTAAGAAGAGATGTGATAATTCTGTCTTCTTGTCTGTCAGACCATATGCAGTAGCATTTGCAGAGTCATAAGGACCCAGAAGTGAATGCTGGAACATGGGAGGGGGAGATATACCAGAGCCTCCATATCAATCAACAAGATGGGGATGGGATAAGGTCCGGTTGAGGAATGGGAGATGGATGCGTGGGTCTGGATTCTAGGTTGGAGTATTGCCAAGCAGTGCAGAGAGCAGCATCTCCCATTGTGAAGAGCTGGGGCTCAGCTCACAGTTCCTCCACTTGCCAGAGAAGTAATTAAGCCTCTTTGATCTTGTCTGGACTATTTACAGTGAGCTCCATTCAGTGTGTGAACACATTCTTCCCTGCACTTAAATCCTTTCAAGTTTCTGTCCTGTGGGACCAAGAGACCTGTGTACCACAAGTGCACAGGCTACAGACAGGTGCCACAGGCTATTAGCCTAGAGGGTCCAAATGACAGAGAGACTAGCTAGGGCCCCAGACAGTGTTTAGAAACATGTGGAGTAAGACAAGATGACTGGCTTGATCTTTGGTTTCCTCAACAGCAGTGGATTAACCCTGATGTCTATGAATCTTTGGGACCAAAATGTCTGTCTGTCCTGAAGTCTATTTTAAGTCCAGAGTCGAGTTCCGTTCCAGTTTCTGACACTTCTGGTGTCACATGAGGTAAAAGGTTCAGGTCCCCAGTCTTGGTTTCCCTGTCTGTGGATGGGACGTGGAGGTGCATTTTGGAGGTGAGAGTTGAAATGGAATCATGAACAAGTTCTTAGCACAAGGGAAGAGGGGGGCGCCTTCATGTTGGGATTTCAAAGGCGAGGTGGAAACTGGAGGAGAGCAAGGGAAATGATTAAAGGGATAAAGAAACGTCTGAACAAAGCATTCCCTCATACCCTGCTGGGAGTTTCCCATGTCCCTTTTGTGCCCTGTGCTGGTCTACAGAATGGCCCACCAGCAGCAGGCCTCTAATCAGATCAGCCTCCCACTGCACATTCTCTGATGACTGCTGCCTTGGACAAGATCAAAGTCAAGTGCTGCTGCCTGCCATCCTTTAAAGAGCCCTCGTCCCACGGGTCTCTGTGGTCCATTCCAGTGTGTCCAGTGAGCACTCAGCCATCACAGGGTACAGACAGGCCATAGGCCTATGGGTCTACTTTTCTGAGTAAGCCCTGAGCAGTGAGCATTGGAAATAAATGCCCAGGTCTATCACATTTTGCCATTTGTTTTTTAATATGTTTTTCCAAAGTGTAATCATGGGTCATAAGTAAAGCATGGCTTCTCTCCAGTTGGCCACAAGCCCCACTACTCTGTGTTGCTTTATTATTGTGTTACTGTGTGTACTGGTGCCCACACATATGGAGTCCAGAGGACAGTCTCAGCTCTTGTTCTTCTGATGTTATTCACCTTGCTTGTTGAGATAGAGTCTCTAATTTCTCTGGAATTCTCCAAGTAGTCTGGACAAGATGGATAGGAAGTCCCAGGGAGCCATCTGTCTCCACTTCTCCTGTCTGGAGATTGTCAGTGTGTGACAGCACACCTAACCCTGGGTTCCAGGGCCTCATATCTGCAAGGAATCCACCCGGTGCCTGAACCATCTTCCTAACTTTGTGCCTGTCTTTGTACAGTGTTCTACTGTATAGGATCAGGTGAGAGTCATGATTAAGGAAAAAAAAAACAAAACAAAACAAAACCCAGGATTTCTACAAGGCCTTTTACTAATAGCTTAGAATATATTTTATTGCTTGCTTTTAATTTGGGTTTAACTTTATAAACAAACACATTCTCTGTTGGAAAGTTTCAAACAACTGGGAGAAAGGAAAATTCCCTGACACTTTTCAGAACACTTGGATTTCCAGTAATGTCCTTCAGAGATGAACCTTTAGTCAGCTTGGTGTGTATCCTACAGACTCAGACAGGTATCTGTGCTTGTATGGAGGAGGACAAATAATGTATATATATATATATATATATATATATATATATATATATATATATTAGCTATATTAATATTTGTTCCTGTCTTGAACCTGCATTGTGTAGTGCCCCTTTCTTTCCTTTAGTGTGTGTGTGTGTGTGTGTGTGTGTGTGTGTGTGTGTGTGTGTTTGCACACATGTGTCTGTGTAGGTGTGTGCACATGTACATGTGGAGACAATGTATCATATTTTAACATATGGATGTATTGCTGTTTATTGGGCTTGTGAGCATGTCTACCCGTTTGCAATTCGACTTTATCCTCTAACAAAGTTTATACTTGAGAATCATGCAATGGCATTGTGAAAAGAAGTCACCAAGGTAAGACTTTAGAATGTTTAAGTTTACAGTTGTGTCAAGTCACATTCACAGCTGTCCTGGGCCACATGCTCCCCGTGGTGGCAGGTTGGAAGCACACTGGATCATAAATTTGATGTTCAACAGCCACTTCTAGGGTACTTAGGCTTTATTTGTCTGGAGCCAAATGTTGCCCCTTAAAAGCTGCTACAAATGGCTTTAGTTGGGGTAAGAACTCTCTAGTTCCACATAAGCTTGACTGCTTTGATCATCTTGTCCTTTTATAGGTAGTTGAGTGTGTAACCCTATATTTTAGCCTCTATAGTGTTTTAATCATGCTAGTATCATGTTAGCCTTTGTTCCATGAGCTGTGTGCATGCTTCTCCATATTAGTGTGTGTCTGCAGTAATTGTGAAGAGTGGGGTTGCATATTTGGGGGGTGTGATCAAAAGATTTTGCAACAGGCAATGCACATAGGAAACACACTGAGATGATGAAGTGCATGTAGGAAACAAGAGGAGTCGGCTGAGGATTGCACTACCCATGCTTGTGAGGGGTCAGCTGAGGATCACACTACCCATGCTTGTGAGGGGTCGACTGAGGACTGTGCTGCCCTTGTTTGTGT
This sequence comes from Cricetiscus sungorus, assembly GCA_030556225.1. Lineage (NCBI taxonomy): Eukaryota > Metazoa > Chordata > Mammalia > Rodentia > Cricetidae > Cricetiscus > Cricetiscus sungorus. The sequence continues at coordinate 8,238,855 of JANBXA010000069.1, read as the reverse complement.
GTGGAAAGAGGATCTGAGGCTGCCTGAAATCTGCAGCTGTTGAATGTCAGATTTATCTCTCATTACTCCTCTTGGGAGACCACAGAGAAAAATGTACACACACACACACACACACACACACACACACACACACACACACACACACACGACTATGCAGCTGAGGGATCTCCTTGTCCTTTAGGGATGTGGCAATGGTTGCAGCATCCCAGACTCTTCCAGAGCTGTGCAGGGAGGGAGGCATGATATAACTGGCCTGTGACCACCATTATCATTACTCCTCATGGTGCTTTCTCTATACCACAGCCTATCAAGTGTTTGGCCACGGCTCATAGATTCTGTTGGGTAAGGTCAGCCTAGGGGCTAGACTCTGGTTTGGGAAGATAATGAGGCAGGGGTTTTGTCTGCTTTCTTCCCCAGCTGGAGTAGATGGCTCTGGGGAGGGTTGATGTCTTCCTGGTGAGTGTGGGTGAGTTAGTGCTGCAGCAGGCTGAGATACAGTAAGTTGCAGGATCAGCTAACTCAGGGACCATGTCTTCTTAAGCCCCCTTTCTGGATTCATAGCTGTGAGCTGGTACCAGTCAATGTCCAAGGCTGCCATGGAAACACACACACACACACACACACACACACACACACACACACACACACACACACAGAGGTAGCTTTCACAGCAGCAGTGGAGGTTTATGGCTCCGTAGGCTGCAAGTTCAAGGTCAGTGGCCTCATAAGAGCTGTTGGAGTTACAGGTGACTACCTTTTCACTGCGTCCCTATATGACCTTCCTTAGTTTGGGTGTGGGTGTAGACAGAAAGTAAAGGCTCAGGTGTATTATTATATGGGCACCAATGCCACCAGGGACTTTGCCCTTGTGACAGCATCTCAATGGACAATGTGGTCATTTCCTAAAGTCTCACTTCCATTCATGTTCACACAAGGTTTAGGATGTAAATGTGTGGTTTTTGAGAATTTAATTCAGTTATAATTCAGTGTACACTTAACTCCTTAGCACTTTTCACTTCTGACATTGTGTTGAAGATTAAACTAGGGCCTCACCTATACTAACCAAATGTTCTATCACTGGGATATATCCCCTCCTTTACATTTTATTCTGAGGGTTGGTTTCATGAAGTTGCCATACTTTCCTTGAACTCCCTTTGTAGCCCAGGAAGGCCACCCCCTTCTGATCCTCCCATCTCAACCCTCTGATAAGTTGGGATGATAGACTCACAGCACTGGGCCAGCTGGTAGTCTGATTTTCTGCTAGGAAAATGACATTGAAGTTTTCCAAATGAGTCTCAAATCTCCAGGAAAACTGTAGGCAGGAAGTTTATACAAGTGATGTGGAAAATTCAAATCCCTGAGGGAGGGAAAGTGGCTCTGTCAGTAAAGTGCTTGCTCTGAGAGCATGAAGACCTGCATTTGATGTCTGAGGCTCATCTAAGAAAGCTGTGTGTGGTGGTGTGTGCTTACAAATCAAGCTCTGAGGAGGTGGAGACACATTGTGTCCCTGGGCCTCTTTGTCAATCTGATCCAGTTTGGTTGACAAGTATTAGGTCCCAGTGAGAGACCCTGCTTCCAAAGCTGAGGTGGGTGGTGTTTGAGGAATGACACCCAAGAAAGTGTGGCTTTTTATCTCCACACACATGTTCACATGTGCGTGCGCTCTCTCTCTCTCTCTCTCTCTCTCTCTCTCTCTCTCTCTCTCTCTCACACACACACACACACACACACACACACACACACACACACACACACACTCATACAAACCCAGCAACATAAATATGGACCTGGAGAGATTGATTGCTCAGTGGTTAGGAGTGCTTGCTGCTCTTCCAGAAGACCCAGGTTCAATTCCCAGCACCTACATGACACACAAGCACACATGCATGCATGCACACAAGCACTCACACACACACATGCACACACACATAATAAACTATATGAAATCCTTCTAGGCCCTGGAAAGCCGAACCTTTCACCAAGGCCAATGTGAGCTCGGTAGCCAGTGTCTCTGAACTTCCTGTGTGCTGTGGGCTTCTGGGTAGGCACTTGATTATCTTGGGATCAAATCTAATTCTCTCTACTTGAAAACTTTCAGATCATGGGCAAAGTTACCTAAGTTTTCTAAGCCCTGGTAGTCTCATCTGTGAAGAGGGGATAATAAAAGCTGTTCTGGGGGTTTATTGAGAAAAATATGAAGAATTTAGCACACAGCCTGCCAGGATTCCTTATTTCACAATATTTGAAGCATTTTTCTAAAATGGAGGCTGCAGTTGTTGCTAGCACCATAACTCTCATAGGGCTGGTTCAGAACTTAAGAAACAAAATACCCTTAAAATGTCATTAATGAAAAATAATTTCCATCAGTGCCTTTGGCTCCTTGGTGTTCATTTATTCCTGGCTGTGTGGCTTTGCAGATGACCTTCCCCCTTTTGCTTCCTGGTAAGCTTGGTACAATGTGTTGAAAATACTAATTGTCCTCTTCACCTTTCCACGGGACTTCAAAGATGAATCTGTTGTGCTGTGCTTGGTGGATGTGTGTGTGTGTGTGTGTGTGTGTGTGTGTGTGTGTGTGTGTGTGTGTTGAATCTGTTGTGCTGTGCTTGGTGAAAGTATGTGTGTACCTGTATATGTGTTTGTGTGTGCCTGTGTTTAAATGTCTGTGTCTCTGTGGGTATTTTTGTATGCTTACGTGTCTCTCTTAATAAGTGTGTGTATGTGTGTGCAACTCTAGGTCTGTGTATGTGTTTGTGCCAGTGTGCATGTGTGTGTGTGTGAGTGTGTGTCTGCACATGTTCTTGTGGTTTGTTCTCTAGTCCCCTCTGGTTATAACAAATTGTTGATGCCAGTTCCTTTAGAAAGACAATTAATGCAATTACCTTCTTGTTGAATCAATACTAATGTAATTTTTCTTTCATGTGCAGGTTATGGCGAGTTCTGCTGCTGGCCAAGCTGAGGTAAGAGACATGGCTTTGCTGTCTTTGGGGAACATTTTGAAGTGGGTTCCTTCTTTGCAGTGAACTGAGTTTTCTGCCTGTGCTTCTTTTCCCTGGGACTTGGTGTTTGGGTTTGCTGTCTGTGGCATGTTTTTTTTTTTTTTTTTTTTTTTTTTGTGTGTGTGTGGTGCTGAGTTGGGCTAACCCTCTGCTCACACATCATGCTCTGAGTAGCTTAGAATGGTGGTGGGGATGTCCAGACTGGTCTTCGGCTTGTCTTGGAAAGTTCTTCATTTTCTTCCCCATTCAGCCTCCAGGGCCTGATAGATTTTGGCAGATGCTGAGAGTATAGGAGAAGAATATGTTAGCAGATGTTGGTCATAGGTCACCAGCAAAGTGTCCTCTGGCTGGAAATTGTCCATAGTGTCATGGCTATTCAAAGAGGGCATCCACAGAGGCTCTCCTCTCTTATTCTCAAGTCACAACCTGGAGAGGGCCAAATCTGGTGACCTGGATCTTTGGGACCCATCTGCTCATCAATTTCAATACCCCCCAAAAGTGTGTCACCTCCATTCTGTCCCATAGCTGTTATGGAATAAAGCTCAGGAGTAGATCTGCCAGTGTCTTCACTGATGGGTAGGACGGTTCTCTGTTGTTTCACAAGGTGTGTGCTGCATGAGTCGTGCAGTTAGTGCTGAACATGAATAGTGAGGTGAGTATGTCACAGAGATCAACAGGAAGGGCCAGGAGTTACAGAGACGGTTTGGAGCCCAGGAGCCCAGTCTTTCTTGGTTCTTGAGAACTCACACCTATTTCCCGATAACCCTGCAAACAATCACTTGAACAAGTTAGATTTAGAAACATACTTCCTCATTTTCTTTTTATATGATAATATTTTATTTAAATTTGAAACAAGCTTGTTTTACATGTCAATCTCAGTTCCCTCACCCTTCCTTCCTTCCCTGTCCCCCATCCCACTCCCTTTCTGCTCCCCAGGGAGGGTGAGACCTTCCATGGGGATCTTCAAAGTCTGTCATATCATTTGGAGCAGGGCCTAGACCCTCCCCCATGTGTCTAAACTGAGGGAGTATCCCTCTATGTGATATGAGCTCCCAAAATCCATTTGTATATTAGGGATAAATACTGATCCACTACCAGAGACCCCATACACTGCCCAGTTTCTTCTGACTAGCACCCACATTCAGGGAGTCTGGGTTGGTTCTATGCTGATTTCCCAGCTATCAGACTGGGATCCATGGCTCCCCCTTGTTCAGGTCATCTGTTTCTATGGGTTCCTCCAGCTTGGTCTTGACCTCTTTGCTCATCACTCCTCCCTCTCTGCAACTGGATTCCAGGAGTTCAGCTCAGTGTTTACCTGTGAGTGTCTGCTTCTGCTTCTATCAGCTACTGGATGAAGGCTCTAGGATGGCATATAAGGTAGTCAACAATGTTATTATCAGGGAAGGGAATTTAAGGTAGCCTTTCCACTATTGCTTAGATTATTATGTTCATCCTTGTAGATCTCTGTCCTAGTGCCAGATTTCTCTTTAAATCTATAATGGCTCTCTATTGTGGTATCTCTTTTCTTGCTCTCCTCTGTTCTTTCCCTGACTCAATCTTCCTACTCCCCCTAGAAATTACAATACACACCCCATAGAGACTCAAACATTATTTATTGATTGTTTTACTTGTTTTGTACATGTGTTGTAGAGGTCAGAGGAGACTGTGGGAGTCACTTCTCTCCTCCCACCATGTATGTAGGCCTGGGAATAGAATGCAGATTGTTAAACTTGGCAGCAAGTGCCTTTACCATTCGAGCCATCTTGCTCACATCTCCCCACCCATGAGGCTTCGGAGAACTTGAAGAGGATGGTGGTGGTCACTACCCAGGTAGTTTATAGGGAGCACAATGCAGAGTTCCATTGTTAAGCACCTGTCATGTCCTCAGTATTGCAGAAATGCTTTCATTGTTGTGCTATAAAATACTCAGAAAAATCTTGGGCTATAACTACTGTCCCAATGTCCATTTCACAGACAGGTAACTTGAGACTAAGGACACTCAGACTTTCCAAGACTCATTCAGTGAAGGAATGAAGCAAAGCCATGTTTGTCCAGGTGCAGTGTAGAACTCTGATTGCTACCATGTGTCAACCACCCAAGTTACTACCTGGTGCGCAGATCTTGCTACTTATTAAGGCCACTTCTGAATACCAGGCCACAAGATGTCTTCCTGTGGTCAGCATCATGGGCAGCTACCCCTTTCTTAGGCTTTTTATTATTATTTTTTTTTTAGCTCCTTCTCCCCAAGGCATTCTCTCATGATTTTGCTACACAGGACAACTTAACATATCCAGGCAATGGAAACAAACAAACAAACAATATTAATAATAAAAATAAACCCTGTGTTTCCTGTTTTTCCCTTTCTATTTTCTAGCAGTCTTCTGTGGCAACACATGTATCACTATAGTCTTGATTAAAAAGTATTGGTTGGGAAGGCAGAAGTACTTGATTTAAATGATGTTTGAGGACTTGACAAACCTCCTTCTTCTGGAAGAACTACAGGAAATGCATGCTGCTGTCCACCAGCAGACTCAGGGAGGAACATTCTTATTCTCATAGCTCCATGCTGGAAATGACTCATGCCCATTATCCAGTTCATGAGCACATCGAGGTGTAGGATGCAATGGAATGCAAGTCCATAATCCAGATTCAGCCACAGGTGTGGCCTTAGGAACCACAGAGATGGAATGCTGAGTAAGGAACTCCCTGGACTGATTGGAGGAATGTTCCCTGTATTCTTTTGTTTGTATACAGGAGAAAACAGGCATAATTCATCTCAAGTGATAAACATGAAGGGTGTGTCTAGGAGGGGTCTTTCTGGGTGGTGGGAATGCTTTATAGCTTCTTTAGGGTTTGGTCATATGGCTCAATTCCATGGGCAAAATGGATGAGTTTTGTGTTTAAGGTGGGTGTGTTTTGGTATGTAATTTGTAAAACTGGGGAAAATGAGTCGGTTGGAAAAATAGAAAGAATGCAAAGAGGTCTTGGACGAGGTGGAGAAAGAGGGAAGAAGTCAGGATGGAGGGGGAAAAGAACAGGGAGGAAAATGAGAAGAGAGGAAAGGTGAGAAAAGGGGTGTGAAGGAAATTGTAATAAATAGCTTTCCATGCCTGTGGACAAAAGACTAGAAATAAGGGAAGAAAGATTTGCTTTGACGTGCAGTTTCAGAGGATTCATTCTGAGGCCGCTTGTTCTTGAGTTTTGGGCAGGACACCATATGCAGGAAAGTGTGGTAGAAAAACAGCTGTTCATGCTGTGGCCTACAGGAATTAGAGGCTGGGATCAGAAAAGAGGAGAGGGATGGAGAGAATTAAGGGTGTGAGTACCCCGAATACAGGTGACGCCTCTGAGCAAACACAGTTCATTCACTCATCTGCTGACTGATTCATTTATCTGCTGAGTGTTCCTCCTCCAGGTAGAACACACATTTTAAACAATCTCCTGTTCTCCTAACTGTTGTCTTGAAATCTAAGTTGTCATTATTGCAGCCAAACCTATTTGTTTTTCATGACTGTAGGGAGGTAACCTTTTATTAATTGAATTTCTAATGGCAATTTATCAAAGCAAATGGTCACTGTTATTTAATGTGAGATCTAAATTCATGAACAAACAGCATGTTTTTGTGTTCTTGTAGGAGAGTAACGATGGGTTAGGTAACGGCATCGGTGAGGCCCTTTTCTGTCTCCAATCACTTTTTGCTTTGATTTATTTATTTATTTGCCTAAATGCAGACCAACAGTTGTAATTTGAGCAGAACAGACTCTATCTGTGGCAGAGATGTGGGTTGTGGGTTAAAGGGAAACAAAAAGAATTACAAGCCTGCAGAATGAGTGTGTGAATGGCTTCGCCAGCTCTCTTTTCTCTCTGCAGATTGACAGCGAATATGTGAATAACGTTTGCTAAATCCGGACTCAGGAAACATGACAGCAAGCTGTCTGTGCCAATAACTCCTCACGGCATATGCCACCCCTCCCTCACCACACACAGTTTTAATAAGATACCACACGGGCTATGGAGAGACATTAAAACCCTGCCGACGGAAAAGCTTTATCTTCCAACCAAATTCTGTGCCTTGCAACGTTGACGACAGCTGAAGAATTTATCTTAAATTCCCTCTGCTAGCTGCAGAGCACATGGCCTCTTTGTCCCCAAGCAGCCTGTAAGAACCAAACTAAGATGTCACATACATAATATAACAGATAAATGGCCCAATTTCCACACGCACATGATGGATGGAGTGCAGGCTCAGCACATACATATTTGCACGTTAATTGGCCCTGCGTGGATCCGTTTTGAACCTAAGTTGCAACTGCATGGCTCCCAGGTTCCTTCCCCTTGGGAATCATTAAGCCTGCTTTATCACACAAATGCATACACATTTCCCCCTATTTATCGTCACGCAGCTTGCCCTGCTGAGAGAGAAACCAGGTTACCTGGGCTCAGCCATTGCATCGCAAGTGTTTCTGTTGGCCTCTCTCAAACACAGACTGCATGGAAGCACAAAGATCTGAGACCCAGCCCACGTTGGCTCTGCTGACAGCCAGACAAAGGACTCTGCTGGCCAGGATGTTTGGGAAAAAAGAAAAATTATTTCCATTCAGTTAACAGTTGTTTTTTATTTTGCTTCGCCTTAGTGATCGCCTGTTGATAGTTTAATGGTACTATAGACCCAGTGGAGGGCCTCCATTTTGATAAATGGGACAGCTTCTGTTTGAGGGCAGAGCAGTCGAACTGGATTGATTGATATTACTGTTTTGTTAGGCCAAATAATTGCAGTGGCAAACGACACAGGTGGTGATCACAGTGGCTCTGGGAGAAGTAGGTAGAATGTCCCTCCTACAGATTTTCTTCTTTTCCTTTCAAAAGGAAACTCTATTCCAAGCCAGGGAGTTATTTATTTTTCATGTCTCAAGTCTGTGCCTCAAGGAAGCTAATCAGGAGCTGTGAGCCAATTAGAAGCAATCTGGTCCACTTGTAAGAGGCCACTACATTTGAGAAGGGGCTGAACTACCATTGTTTTGAGCAGACCAGCTCTGGCCACCTGAATCATTGGAGAGCCCAGCACTTTTCACAAGGAACACATGAACTGTTGCATTAGGGTGGCAGGGGATGGAGTCTGTGTCCCGTAGAGGCAGGCATTCCTAGTTCACAGCTAATCCTCTATGGAATGGAAGCCAATCACTCAGCTAGTCTTCTTTCTGCAAAGTGTGGTGGCGATTCTCACACAGAATGGTGCATTAGCCTCTCCTCACTATGTCAAAGCAGCTGTCATGACTTAAGGGAAAAAGGATGTGTGCCAGCTTATGGTTCCAGAAGGTTCAGTCCATGGCTTCTGGTTCTGTTGATCCTGGTCCACAGTGAGGACAAACACCTGGTGGAGAAAGCATGTGGCAGAGGCATGGCAGACAAGGGGCAGAGAGTGATGGAGACAGACAGACAGAGGCAGTCTCTCAGGGAGAATAGTGTCCCAAGGATGTACCTACAGTTTCCAGCTAGGCCTACATTTTCCAGCTAGGCTCTACCTCCTATAATTTTCAGAAACACCAAAAATGACACCACCATCTGGGGTCCAAATCTTCAGAAAATCATCCTTTTGAGAGAATGTTGTATCTGGTGTGAACTCTAAAGAGGACAACCAGTGTGTGATGCCTATGAGAGCCTTGAATCAAGCAGATCTTCAGTAATGGTCCCCCTTCTCTGTGTATGTGTGTTGGCAAGAGCTGTTGCTCCCCAGAAATGATATGCACTGCCTTTGTGCCTATGTTCCTTACTGACAAGGAACTTGCTAACAGGCAAGACTGTCTTGCAGTTGAGCTTCAGGGATCCTTTGATGTTTGACTCCCCAGTGCTTGGATGGGGAATACACTTGTGTTTAAAAGGTGTACCCTTCACAAACTGAACCCCTGTTATTACTTAATAATTCTATCTTTTCCTTTATATTTTGTCTAAAGTACAATAGCAAGATCCCCAATGATTAATCATTTAAGAGCCATGTATGGGAACTCAATTTTATAATCTCTTAGCATCACCAAGCAGCAATGTCCTTTCATGGTTTATTTCACAATGGGTTTTATGACCACTTCTGTCATTCAGGGACAAGGTCCACTTGAAGGTCAGTGCCACTTCGCAGTAGTGTTCTTGGTGCCCTCTCATTTTGCCAAATCACATGTTGATCATCTTCTATGACCTTAAAGCTAATGAAAATGTACATTTCAAGAGCTCTGAAAAGTTACCTGGCCTGAACACAAAGGCCCAGATTTCTTATTTGGAGATATGGTTAGTGCTTTTTATGATGGACTTTATGTGGCAACCCACTATATCCCAGGCAAAGCACTGCAATGCATGCACAATTCCAATATTTGGCTACATCCTCAGAAAAATGTACCCTATGGGGAGGATTGGGTAAGAAGGATTATGGTGTCAGATAGTTCATGAGGAGCAAGATTCTCACAAAAATAGAATGCTCTCAATATAATTTTGGATCTGAGTTCAAATGAAAGTCTAGACATATGAGGTATGTTTACTGAGCGAGGCTGTCATCAAACAAAGACAATTTAAGAGCAGAAGAAAAGGCACAGGAGAGATTGCTTTCCACACTTCTAAGAAGTTTGGAATGGATATAAAAAATGCAGACTCATGAAAGTCATGGAAGAAGAGGGTTAGATGAGTGAGGTGGCCATATTGGATACCTTAATGGAGGTTAGGGAAATGAGGATCAGGCTGGTAGTTCTAGGTTCAGTCAATGCAAAATCTCAAGTATTCCAGGGAAGCCTTTCCATTGTAGGTGGAAGCAGAAGACAAATGGGTATGGCTTCAGAAGCAAACAGGAAGATATATAAGCCACTTGACAGAACAGAAATTTAAGAACTCAGGTACTTGAGCCAAGATAATGATGAGTCCTTGGCTTGGAGGCAAGGTAAGATTGTGGAAGCAACTTTTAAAGTGGCAATTTATTGGAGGATAGGCCACAGGAGATGTGTGGGTAGATTGAGAGAAGACACAAGTATACTGGGAACATGGGAGACCAAAATACTCTCAGAAGTACTGTATTTTGCTTATTATTGTATTTCCTGAGCTCCTGAGTATGGATCCTTCCATTGGGTGGAGGACATTTATCCTGGAGATAAAGTCATTAATATCCTGGAGATAATGTCCTCCTTAACATGGAGAGACAAAATGATGGAGAGTGTATGTGGATAACTTAGACACACACACAGAGAGAAAGAGAGAGAGAGAGAGAGAGAGAGAGAGAGAGAGAGAGAGAGAGAGAGAGAGAGAGAGGAATTGAAAACTTGTCACTCTTTTTTCTCCAGTAAAGACCAGAAGAAAGTGTATGCACAGGGAATAGAGAATTAGAGATGAACATTAAGCAGAAAGCAGAAAGAGTGGCTGATAAACTTCTGGGACAGGCTGACCAACCAGTGAGACTTTGTGCAGGGAGAGGTGTAGGAAAAGTGGCTCCCCGCCCCCAGCAGCAGCAGCATTGACTAGCATGGTTTTTAGTCACTGCCTGTGTATGGATCCCTGACATTGAGTTATGTGACCATCCTCAAAGTGAGTATGGATGTCTACATGACACACATGAGGAAACTCAAGGATGCTGTTGTCCTGGTTGCTTTTCTAACTGAATGACAAACACCTGACAAGAAGCAGGTTATAGGAGAAGAGGTTTCTTTTGGCTCATAGTTTGAGAGGCTACAGTCCAACATGATGAAAAAGATACAGTGGAAGAGCATGTATCTTGGTGCAAAGAATAGTGGCTAGAATAGTCTCATCTTCATGGACCAAGACGCAGAGAGAGACTGGGGTCAGAGGCCTCCACCTCACTGAGCTCATCTCCTAAGTTCACAGCCTACCCAACAGCAGCACCACTGGGAACCAAGGATTCAGCTCTGGAGTCTGTGGGTGCCATTTCATATTTAAGCCATAACAGGCCACCAAAAAAAAAAAAAAAAAATAGAACCTAGCAGGTAGTAAAACTTGAGCAGATGTCTCTCATCCTTCCTTTGTGCTCCCCCATAGAAGGGGAGAGTAAATAACAAACCTTTCAACTCTTTTGTGACAGTGGAAGACATTCACCTGCTACATACACAGCCCTGAACATACTCCACTCATTATGGCATTTGCTGGTGTGTTTATAGCTCCTTCTAAGTGCTTCAAGAAACAAAAGTGTCAACAAGCACAAACTCGGAGACTAAACCAAATAGAAGCATTAGGCTTTGAGACCTCAGAAGTCCCTTAGCCCATGAACTTTCTTTAAAAGGATGCTGGGGAATGAACAGTGGGAAGTTGTGGAATTTGTGTTCATATTTCTAGATGAAAATGGACTCTCAGGGCTGGAGAGTTAGCAGTTGAAAGTGCTTGCTGCTTTTCCAGAGGACCTGAGTTAAATTCCCAGCACAGGCATCAAGAGGCTCACAACCAACTGTAATTCTAGATCCAGGGGACCCACTACCCTCTTCTGGCCTCTGTGAGTCCCTTCACTTATGTGTTATACACACACAAAGACACGTCCACATAAAAATAAGTAAGTGAACAAAAATAAAAAATGGGCTGTTACTGGGAGGTCTTGAGGACATGCCATTGGTACAATTGCACTGGGACATTGTGGTCTGAATGTGAAGTGTTCCCACTGGCTCAAGTGTTGAACATTTGGTTCCCAGCTGTTTATGGCAATGTTTATGCAACCTTCAGTAGGTGGAGCACTGCTGGACGAAATGGATCACTGGGGTAAGTCTTGAGGTTTTCTAGGTCTGCCTCACTTCCTCTGCTATCTGCCACCTGAATTCACATACAGTGTGACCTGTGCCTCATGCTGTCTCATCATAGTGGGTTGTATCCCCTCAAGCTATAAGCCAACTTAAAGCCTTCCGCCGTCAAGTGCTTCTTGTCATGTATTTAGTCACAACATGAAAACTAACACAGGAAAAGGGATGTGTTTGAAGAAGGACAACAATAGTCAAAGCTGACTTTAGTAGAATGTGATCATATGCCAGACACTGCACAAATCCTTCTGTACACTTCATCTCATTTCATTTTATCCTTCCAAGAGTCCTATGAGGCTATCTTACCTATTTTACAGACGAGCAAACCATAGCTCAGCACAGTTCATTCAGAGAGCTAATAGGAGCTAAGTCAGGGTCACGTGATGACTTTCAGGCACCAGCAGGGTGCCTGGAAAGCAAGGTCAGGAGTCACCCAATTGCTTCAGGAGCCAAGGCTCCTTCATAGACACTGACAGAAAGCCTAGTCGCTCCTCTTCCAAACTCTTCTCTGAGGCCAGCCATTCTAAATCCCAGTCATCCTGGCTGACTCTGTGATTAGACTTCCTGAGTGCTGTGATCACAAAACTCACTTTTGCACCACCGATTACATCCTATGGTTTTGACACCATTTATTTCCATAACATTATACATTCCAACCTCCTGACTATTTATGATCAATAGATGTGCTCCTGGGCATATATCACTGCAGCTCACAAAGTCCATACACAAAATGAGCCCCAGCAGTGGAGGCACTGGCCTGTCAGCCTCCATAACAGTGCATAGTTTCAAGGATTCAGCACGCTTTATCAACGGCAAGGGGAGATGTGGGCCCATTCACATAGCATGGCTTTCATGGGGAAGAAGCAGGAAGACTGAGGGAGTGACAGTTGATGGAGAGTTCTGGAATGTTTGAAACTGTCTAAGAGGTGGGAAGATAAATGTTCTGACTCTGAAAACCTACATGTAGAAAGAGAGTTTCAAGAGAGAATTAAGAGTATCCATTTAGGGATATGGGACACCTAAGAATAGAGATTTTAGCCCTAGCCAGGGGCAAGTAAGAAGGGCTGTGAGCAGCAGGGTACACCATATATTTGCTAATGCATGGATCTCTTGGGGGGGTGCAGTTGCTCAACAAACTTAAAGAGTGTATTGTTGCCACTCCTTAAGACACTGGTGACAATGTGATTCAGGACACCATTTTCTGGCTCTCAAGGAGCCTGTGGTATAGGAGACTCACAGAGAGATAAACAGGTGCCCTCAGGTAAGATGCAACAGAGGTGCACACATAGAAGTGAAAGGCTGATCATATAGAAGTCATTTAAGTTCCTTAGGAAGCCTGGATAAGTTTTGGATCCAATGGGCATTTCTTTCTTCCACTCACCCATGTGACATGTTCAAGAACAGCAACTACAACAACAAGTTCTTGAGGCACATACCTGGATAAAATTATGAAGTACTCTGTGGCATATTTTCATATTGTTGGTTTTGCTTATGTATTTATTTATGTAGCCCAGGAAATCCTGATGGTCTTCCCATCAGGATGCCACAGCCTTCCCAGTGCTAGCGTCTCAGGCATGTACTATGTTACCTACCTTTGAAGACATTTTTTATAAAAAACAGAGAGATGTCTTTGGATAGATGTTTACGTGGGTGAATGACGGAACAGCAGAGAGACAAAGGTCTAACCGGACTTGGGGGTGAAGGACATTGAAGGCCAGTCTTCCTGATGCTGACCTCTTCCCAATGGTGGCAGCACTGGTCACAATGAACACACACAGCATCTTGGGATTGTCCAGATTTCCATGATGAGCATTTTATATGGATTACCTCTTTTATTTTTTCCAACAGACTTGGGAGTGTATTGCTATAACCTTCATTTAATGGATGATAAAGCTGAGGCTCAGAAGAGTTTATGGATCTATCCAAGGCCATACGGCTGTGGGCAAAGTTAGTATTTGATTCCACGCACTTTGCTTCCTGAATAAGCAAAGATAGGAGGAGTAGGCTTGCAAGGCCCTGTGGGTGGTAGTCTGCATTGCTCAGCACAAACCCCTCATGATGAACGATGCTAACATGCTTGGGGGAAACTGGTGACTGTGGCTGATGCTCTGCAGTAATGTTCCTTGACTTGAGGCTGGCATTCCTCTTCTCTCACCAGAATGACAATTAGGGGTGAGGGGAAAAAGAGTTATTGCTATACTGGCTTCCTCTACTGAGCTATGAATAAATGATGATGGCTGTGAAATAGTGTGATGTTTGGATCATTTCTGGTAAAATTAAAAAAAAACACTACAATTTGAATAAAGTGGTAATCCATGCAGTCATTTAAATAAGAGGAGTGAAACAGAATTTGAAAACTCTTTTAGTTCCTCCTGGGCTCGTCATTCTAATGTAATTAGTTTGTAAAAAATATTAATTAATACTCAAAATCTGACATGTTTTACACACTGATTTGAAACATGTTAATTACATCTTATGCTTTGTCCCTGGGTCGTTTACAGCAGTTAGTTGCCCACGTTGGAGTACTTAGAGATGGGCAGCCAGCTGTGGGTAAAGAGTGAGCTACTTAAGTATGGAATCTGAGTTTGGATCCTTGTACCCACATAGAAGCCAGATGTGGCTGGGAAAGTGCATCATCCAAGTTTTGTGGGAAGCAGATAGGAAGATCCTGGGTGATGTGCAGCCAGATGGTCTCACAGAAATGGTGAGGATCTCTTAGAGCCCTGACTCAGAATAGTTAGGGAAGTAACTGAGGAAGACATTCAGTGTTAGCCACATCCACATGTGCCGGCATGAACAAGTGCACCCCAATATACATGCTATTGCAAATACCACTCAGACACTGGTTCAAGGCAATAGGAAGTGTTTATTAGCCAGGTGGCTGCTACACTGGTTGTTCTGTATCTGAGTGCAGTCCCAAGCCTTTCTTGGGGTGAACTTTTAAACACAAACACCACATCCTAGGTTGGCACACCTCAATTAGCAAGAACAGTTAACCAGAGCAGAACTACAGAAGCCAGAAAGCAAGGTTAGTCCATTTAAGAACTTTCTCAGAACTATGAGCTCTGTTGGATTAGGTCTTTATTCTCTTTTGGCAGGTGGTACTGCCTACTTTCTGGTTCTGAGACCTGAATGGTACTTTCATCATGGTGTCAGTTGTGCTAAGGTCTGGGGGCCCATTGCAATGCAAGTATACACAGATGAGCAGCCAAAGAGAAGCCCCCTAGAAGTCTCAGAGTCTCCTGCATCTCTGGAGAGCAAACAACATGCTTCTGGCTTGACTAAAATGGGCTGTGTTCCAGTGATTCAAACTGGGTTTTCTGAGTCTGTAGTGACTGGGCTGAGGTCAGGCTTCTTTTTCTGTAGATCACACAGCCTTTGGACCTGGCAGGCTCCTGCTGACCTCCAACTGTTTCTTATGGGATATTTAGAGATCTAGCTATTGCATTTTGAAGGGGGCTGTTTGTTTCTGTGTGTCATTATTCCACTAACTTTTTTTGTGATACTGCTCATTGAGAGATGTGAACACATGTCTATTCACTCAGTAAGACACCAATGAAAGACTAAAACAATACTGCTGAAGTACAACTTGGTGAACCAATGAGTTCATTGGTATTGCTTATAGGAGTGTGGATACTGAGTTATTTACAGGAGCAGCTTTTGTAGTATTATTGCTTTAGCTAGAACTTCAAGTACAACAATGAAGAAATATGCAGAGAGTGGGCAGCTTTGTCTTGTTCCTGTGGAACAATTTGAGGAGTATTAGTATTAGCTCTTCTTTGAATTTCTAGTAGAATTCTGCTCTGAAGCCATCTGGCCCTGGGCTTTTTTTGATTGGGAGGCTTTTGATGACTGCTTCTATTTCATTAGGGGTTATAGGTCTATTTAAGTTGCTTATCTGTTCTTAATTTAATTTTGGTAAGTGATAGTTATCCAGAAATCTGTCCATTTCCTTTGAACTTTTGAATTTTATGGAGTACAGTTTTTTTCAGAGTATGACCTGAAATTCTCTGGATTTCCTCAGTGTCCATTGTTATATCCCCCTTTTCATTTCTGATTTTGTTGATTTGCATGTTCTCTCTCTACTTTTTGGTTAGTTTGGATAAATGTTTGTCTATTTTGCTGATTTTCCTGAAAAACTAACTCTCTGTTACATTGATTCCTTGTATTGTTTTCCTAGTTTCTACTTTATTGATTTCAGCCCTCAAATTGATTATTTTCAGGGTGAGTTTGCTTCTTTTTGTTCTGAGTCTTTCAATTGTGCTGTTAATTCTCTAATGTAACTATCCTCCATTTTCTTCATATGGACACTTAGTGCAATGAACTTTTCTCGTAGCATGGCTTTCAAAGTGTCCCGTAAATTCAGGTATGTTGTGTCTTCATTCTCCTTGAATTCAGGGAAATCTTTAAATTTCTTTTTTATTTCTTGATCCAGGAATGGTGCAATTGCGTATTATTCAGGATTTCTGCAATATGTGTTGTTGTTGAATTCCAACTTTATAAACATGGTGATCTGATATGATACAGGGGACTATTCCATTTTTTTTTTTTGTATCTGTTGAGGTTTGTTATGTTGCTTAGTATGTGATTGATTTTAGAGAAGGTTCTATGTGAAGCTGAGAAGAAGGTATATTCTTTTGTATTTGGATGGAAAGGTCTATAGATGTCTGTTAAACCAAATTTGAACATAGCGTCTGTTAGTTCTTTTGTTTCTTTGTTAAGTTTCTGTCTGGTGGTCCTGTCTAGTGATGAGAGTGGGGTGTTGAAGTCTCCCACTATGTGTGTGTGTGTGTGTGTGTGTGTGTGAGGTTTTATGTGAGTTTTGAGTTTTAGTAGTGTTTATTTTACAAATGTGGGTGCCTTTGTATTTGGGGCATAGATGTTCAGAATTGAGATTTTTGTACTAATGGATTTTTCCTGTGATGAATATGAAATGACATTCTTCATCTCTTTGATTAATTTTGGTTTGAAGTCTAACTTGTTAGATATCAGGATAACTACACATGCTTGCTTCTTGGATCCATTTGATTGGAAAATCTTTTCCTAACCCTTTACCCTCAGGTCATGTCTGCTTAGATGTGTTTCTTGTATACAGCAGAAGGATTTTGTCTTATCTTTGTATCCATTCTGTTAGCCTGTGTCTTTTTATAGATAAATTAAGACTGTTAACATTGAGGAAATTCTTGTTTGTTTTAGATTTGTTGTTGGTGACTGATTTTTCTTTTGGGTTCTGGTAAAGTGGGATTATCTATTGCCTATGTCTTCGTGAGAGTAGTTAACTTCCTTGGGTTAGAGTTCTCCTTCCAGAACTTTCTGTAGGGCTGGATTTGTGGATATGTATTGTAAAAATCTGGCTTTTTCATTGAATATCTTGTTTTTTCCATCTATAGTGATTGAGAGTTTTGCTGAGTGTAGTAGCCTGAGCTGGCATCCTTAGGCTCTTAGTATTTGTAGAACATTTATCCAGGAACTTTTGGCCTTGAGAGTTTCTATGGAGAAGTGAGGTGTAATTTTGATAGGTCTGCCTTTACATGTTACTCGGCTTTATTCATTTGCTGCCCTTAATATTCTTTCTTTATTCTATATTTTAGGTGTTTTGATTATTATGCTAAGAGGCTTTTTTTCTTTCTTTCTTTCTTTCTTTTTTTTTTTTTTTTTTTTTTGGTCCAGTCTATTTGGTGTTTGATATGCTTTTTGTACTTTCATAGGCATTTTCTTCTGCAGATTGGGAAAGTTTCCTTCAGTGGTTTTGTTGAATATGTTTTCTACACCTTTGAGCTGGGTTTCTTCGCCTTCTTCTATGCCTATTATTCTTAGATTTTGGCATTTTCATGGTTTCCCACATTTCCTAGATGTTTTGTGTTAAGGATTTGTTGTATTTAAGATTTTCTTTAACCCACACACCTATGAACACCTGATTTTTGACAAAACAGCTAAAAGTATACAGTGGGATGAGGAAACCAGCTTCAACAAATGGTTCTGGCACAACTGGATGATAGTGTGTAGAAGACTGCAGATAGAGCCATGTCTATTGCCATGCATGAAACTTAAGCCCAAATAGATCAAAGACCTCAACATAAATCCAGCCACACTGAATCTCTTAGAAGAGAAAGTGGGAGATACCCTTGAACAAATTGGTACAGGGGACTGCTACCAGAACATAACTCCAGTAGCACAGACACTGAGATCAACAATTAATAAATGAGACTTCCTCAAACTGAGAAGCTTCTGTAAGGCAAAGGACACAGTTGACAAGGCCAAATGTCAGCCCAAAGACTGGGAAAAGATCTTCAACAATCCTACATCTGACAGAGGGCTGAGCTTCAAAATATACAAAGAACTCAAGAAACTAGTCAGCAAAACACCAAATAACCCTATTTAAAAAATGGGGTACAGAATTGAAGACAGAATTCTCAATAGAGGAAATCAAAAAGGCTGAGAGACACTTAAAAAAAGTGCTCAATATTCTTAGCTATCAGGGAAATGCAAATCAAAACAACTCTGAGATACCATTTACTCTTGCCAAAATAGTTAAAATCAGAAACACCAATGACAACTTATGCTGGAGAGGATGTGGAGAAAGGGGAACACTCTCCCTCCTACCTCCTCTACTGCTGGTGGGAGTGCAAACTTGTACAGCCATTTTGGAGACCAGTATGGCAGTTCCTCAGGAAAATGGGAGTCAGTCTACCACAGAATCTGGCAATCCCACTCTTAGACATATACCCAAATGATCCACATACATGCAACAAAGTCATCTGTTCAATTATGTTCGTAGCAGCATTATTTGTAATAGCAAGAACCTGGAAGCAACCTACATTCCCCTCAACTGAAAAATGAATAAAGAAGATGTGGCACATCTACACAATGGAATACTACTCTGCGGGAAACACACACACACACACATACACACAAACACACACACACACACACACTGGAATCTTGAAATTCGCAGACAAATAGATAGAACTTGAAGAAACCATCGTGAATGAGGTAACCCAGTCATAAAAAGAGGAACATGGTATATCCTCACTCTTATATGGATTTTAGACATAGAGCAAAGGATCACCAGCCTATAATTCACACCGCCAGAGAAACTAGGATACAAGGAGGAAACTAAGAGATTCATACAAGGTCACTCACAGAAGGGGAAAGGAACAAGATCTCCTGAGCATATTGGGAGTGGGGGGGCAGTGAGTGGAGAGGGGGCTAGGAGAAAGAGAAGGGGAGGAGAGGAAAGCAAGTGGGACTAGGAAGATTGAGTTAGGAGAGGAATAGATGAGGAGAGAGAGAGAGAGAGAGAGAGAGAGAGAGAGAGAGAGAGAGAGAGAGAGAGAGAGAGAGGAAGAAGAAGAAGAAGAAGAAGAAGAAGAAGAAGAAGAAGAAGAAGAAGAAGGGAGGGAGGAGAGAGAGAGGGAAGGAGAAAGCATAAAAGAGGGAGCTATTATAGGATTGAAGAGAAAACTGACTCTAGAGAAATGTTCAGAGACCTACAAGACTGACCCCAAAATTTGAGCAACAGTGGAAATGCTACCATAAATGCCCTTCCCTGATAATGAGATTGATGACTAACTTATCCACCATCATAGAGCCCTCATCTAGTAGCTGATGGAAACAGAAGCAGACACCTACAGCTAGACACTGAGCTGAACTGGAATCCAGATGCAGAGAGGGAGGACAAGAACAGGCTACAGAAACCCACACAGACAGCTGACCTGAACAAGCAGGAGCTAATGGACCCCAAGACTGATAGCTGGGAATCCAGCATTGGACTTATTCAGACCCCCTGAACATGGGTCTCAGTTAGAAGGTCTGGGCAGTCTAAGGGACCTCTGACAGTGGAACCAGGATATATCCCTGGTGCACCGAAGAACTTTGGGTGCACATTCCCCATGGAGGGATACTCCCTTAACCTAGAGACAGGAGGGAGGGCCTATTCCCTACTCCAAATGACTTGACAGATTTAGATGACCCCTCCAGGAAGGCATCACCCTATATTTGGAGTGGGGGGGGAATGGGATGGGAGGGTGGTTGGGGGGCATGGGAGGGTGGAAGAGAGAGAGGGAGGAATGGAGAGGAAACTGGGATTGATATGTAAAATAAGAAAAATAAATAACTTAATTAAAACAAAAACAACAAAAAACAAAAAACACACAAACAAACAAAAAACCCAAACCAAAACAAAACAAAATACCACAAGATTTTCTTTAGTTGATGAATTTATTTCCTCTAGTTTATCTTCAGCACCTGAGTTTCTCTCTTTGATCTCTTGTATTCTGTTGGTTATGCTTGCATCTGTATTTCTTGATCGTTTACTCAGTTTTTCTATTTCCAGCATTCCCTCAGTTTGTGTTTCCTTTATTGTCTCTATTTCAGTTTTCAGGTCTTGAACTGTTTGAATTGTTTCCTTCATCTGTTTGATTGTTTTTTTTTTTTTTTGTTGTTTTGTTTTGTTTTTTTGGCTTTCTTTACTTTCTTTAAAAGATTTGTTCATTTCTTGCATTTTTTTCTTGTTCTTTTTCTCTATTTCTTTCAATTTTTATTTGTGTTTTCTTTCATTTCTTTAAGAGATTTTTTTTCATATCATCTTTGAGGGTTTCTATCATTTTTATGAATTTATTTTTTAAGTCTTTCTCTTCTGCTTCCTCTGCTTTGGTGTGTTCAGGTCTAGTTGGTGTAGAGTCCCTAGATTCTGGTGGTGCCATACTGGTCTTTCTATTGTTGGGTGTTTTCTTGTATTGCTGTCTTCCCATCACTTCTTTCAGTGGGTGTAGGTGGAGTCTCTCTCTCTCTCCCTAATGTGCTCTCCCAGTGGGTGTAGGTGGGTCAGGAGTTCGATGTCTACAACTCTGGATGATCCAAGCTCTCTTGGAGGTCTCTCCTCTGGCAGAGGGTAGGCAATGGGGTCTAAAGATCAGGCGAGTGTGGCCTCAAAGTTGTCCCTCATGGGTAGGTGTGTTCAGTGTGCTCAGAACAGACCCAGGAAGTTTCATAGTGGTGAGAGTTTGTTGTACCTTCACTCTGACCCAATGCTTACCTGGAGCAGCGGGCCAGTAGGACAAAGGGTGGGTGGGTGCAGGCTCTGGGTGGTGTATGGAGCAGAGTACCAGGACTGTGCTATCCAGGGCCTCAATTTTGTTTTTTTAAGTTGAACATCTTCTAGTTGAAGAAAACACATTCAAGAATATGTGAGCAGCACAAATTGGTCTTGATGGGTTTAAAAAAAAAGGTGGGGGGAGGAGGGAGTAGACACAAAATTAGGTGAGTATGGAAGGGTGTAGATCTAGGAAGAGTTGGGGAAGGGGGTGAATGTGACCAAGCACATTTGTGAATCTCTTGAA
Source organism: Cricetiscus sungorus (assembly GCA_030556225.1). Lineage (NCBI taxonomy): Eukaryota > Metazoa > Chordata > Mammalia > Rodentia > Cricetidae > Cricetiscus > Cricetiscus sungorus. Next base: position 8,217,753 of record JANBXA010000069.1, on the reverse strand, counting down.
TAACAAAGAAAAATAAATAAAAAATAAAAATAACAATGAAAACCTGTAACACAATGCTAGTGAGTAAGATGGTGATGGGGTAAAAGCTCTTGCCACACACACCTGGGGATGTGAGAACCTACAGAAAGCAGACACAGTAACACTTTCCTGGAATCGTGTAACTCCTGTGGTGAGATGGGAGGGGGAGACAACAGATCTCTGCAAGCTCTTGGACCAGCAAGCCTGGAGTACTCAGAGAAGTTGAAACAAGAGAGACCCTTCCAAGACAAGATGGATGGAAGGAAAGGGCCAGTTCCTGAAAGTTATTCTATCAGCTTCACAGGTGTGTGTTGTAGTACATTTGTTCCCCTACATGCTACTAATAAAAATAATTTTAAAAGACATGTACAAAATACTAAGGATCACCAAGGAAACCAGACTGAAATGTGTTTAGTATAAGAGAGAAAAAAAGAAATCAAATTTTTATTTCCTTTATTAACACATTAAATAAGCAGGTCTAGTAATTACCATGATTTAGAAGTAGCAATAAGTGTTATGATATTTGGAGATATCTTTGATAATTATAATGTAATGTGACTTAAAAATAATCTGTGATTTCTGTTGTTGACAAAGCCACAGGTGGCAATAATGTGCCTGCATTTCTGTTGTGCCCATATATAATTAGAGATAAAGTTATTATTTTATTTTATTCGAGTTCATGAGTCTAATGAATTTTATTTGGTAGCACACTGTGGGTGTCTTGGGTTGCCAACAAAGAACCTTTGCTCTGGAACTGTTCCCTACTCTCCTTGAATCACAGTCTAGAATTGAGGCCAAGATCAAATGATAGGAAAGGTAAAGTCTGGCTTTATTGTCTTCATCCATTTGGTCTTAGTTGTGTTTGCGATATCCTCTATGACCATTTTAAAGGGTTAGAGTTGACTGGGGTGGTGGCTGAATCTATGAAGTGCTGACATGCAAGCATGAAGAATGGAGTTTGAGTTACAGGCCCACATTAGAACAAAATAACTAAAACTTAGGTGTGGTAGTGTGTACTTATAATCCCAATGCTGAGTAGGTGGAGACAGGCAGATGATAGAGACTGACTGGATGCCCAGTTGAATAATCAGTGAATCAGTGAGCTCTAAGCCAGTGAGACACTGTTTCTCAAAAACCAAGATAGAGGGCATCTGAGTGAGGTTACACTTGGCTTACACACACACACACACACACACACACACACACACACACACACACACACGCATACACACACGGTTAAAGTGTAGCAGGCCCCAAGACATTAATTAGCATAACTGATGCTATGTTTGGGGCACTATTCTGACTGTAACACCTAGCATGCAGACCCCAACACCTGCCAAATAGGAGCAAGGCCTACTCTACTTCAGATCTAGTTTATAGTTCCAGGATCCAGGGAAGTCCCTAAGTGTACTAACCTTGCTTTTTGGCTTCTGCAGTTTCCTTCTTAGTAACTGTTCTTGCTAAATTAAATGTGTCAACCAGGGTATTTTTTTTTGGGCATAAAAGACAAAAAAAAATCAGTAGATGTCAGAGCTGCATGGCTTGGGAAAGTTCCATGTGCAGTTGCAGGCCATTAATACAGATTTTCTACTTGCCTTTAAGAGTATCCATGTGCCCTGGTACAGTTACCTCGCCTCAGTTTTTTCAAATACTGAGCTTAGACTTTACACACATTATTCCACCAGTCCTTTATGGGATTTGTTGATAAATGGATTTAGTAGAAGAGGTTATAAAGGTTAGCATTTATGGACACTGATTCTGACCTGAACAGTCCATAAAGCACATTTTAGATGCCAAAATTATCACCATAATAGCATCAGTAGTGATTACGGTGGTGTCTTGCTTAGGCTTCCCCATCTCCAAGTGTTCCAGGTCTCATACGTGATGCCTGTTTCTCCTATCAGTATATTCCTCTCAGTTGTTGCCACTGTATGGAATAGGGAATTTGTGCAGATTAAGGGAATTGCCTGCAGCTTGCATCTTTATGGAGCAGCAGGGCATGAGAATGGTCCAGCTGTGGGAAAGGTGTGCATGGAAATATCCTATATCGCTCTGCCTGACTTCCTTTGGCCAGAACCCTGTCGCATGTTCTTGCAAACTCCAGGGCAGACTGGGAAGGGAAATGTAGTCCAGTTGTGTCCTCATGGGGGGACAAAGGGTGGTTTTGGTGAATCATAAACATCTCTAAGACATACTCCCTGTGTAAGAGCTTGGAAATGGAGAGGAGTTTTCTGATATGCTGTCTTTGGGATGTGACATGGATGTTGTACTCATGAACTCACAGCAGCCATGGTTACCTGCAGAAGTTCAAACTGACCAATAATTCCAAATTGAACAAGGGAGGGGCTCATGAGGCTCCACTTCTAAACTCAAGAACTCTTGGAAACTAAGGGCTACTGAGGCAAGTTTTCTTCCAAAGAGTGGTTGCTGGGAAGTTGCTTGCACTCCTGCAAGAGACACTGATTAAATTCAGTTGTCTATTAAAAAGACAATAAAAGGAGACGTGAAGATGGGAGGGACATGCGTTGGGTGGGGAACCAAGGTGAGTAAGAGAGGAGTGTTGGGAAGGTGCATAGATCAGGATTGTATACACATGAAATTTTCAAGGAATAAAAACAGTTATAAAAGGCATGTTTTTATGATCAAGTCAATCTTCAGCCATATAGGAGGCCTTCACTCTCCTGCATCCCTACAGCATCCCAGACCCCAGCCCAGCATGGTGCCGACTTAGACTTCAGCCTCTCTCCTCAGAGGCACAAATTGCCAATGCTTTCCTCTGGGGAGGCCTTAGACTGGATTTGACACAAATACATTACTGCAAATTAGAGAATGTGAAAAATCACACGCTGTGGGGATTTGGACTCTGGGTCTATTTTTATAAGCCACAGAGAGGCTGCAAATGAAATATTGTCAAACAGAAAACAGATTAAAATATATAATGGCTTATTACTATATGTTTAAATGAATATTTAAAGTGTAGCCCTAGATTTTTTTCTTTTGAAGGAAATTGGAAAGTGGTTATCAGCTTTCCCCCTCTCTGTTTGATTTGGCCAGTGCTTGCAATAGAATCTTCTGCATAAAGCTTCAGAAAGGCCACTGCATTATCAAGAAATTAGGTGCATAGGGGCAAGAGAAGGAGATCCTTGAATTATCTGCTATATGGCACCACCAGCTGTAAATCACAGTAAGCAGTGAGCATACTATGAATCTCAGCCTGCTTCTAACATTCAGGGTGAGTGGGGGTAGGAGTGGGGCATAAAAGCCACTCAGCATTAAGTGCTCGCTCTGACTAAAAATGTGCTGGTATTTCTGGTCTGCTTTTAAAATATGTGCACATGAAAAAGGAGTTACTCTAGTGGGGAAAGAGAAAATAAACCAATATTCAAAAAGAAGGCACCACAAATATCACGCAGTCTGTCTTAGTTACTTTTCCTGTTGTGGAGATAAAAATACTCTAACAAAAGCCTCCCAATGGAGAAGGGTTTATTTCAGCTCACAGTTTCTGAGTACAGCCTGTCATGGTGGGAAATCAAGGCTACAGGGTTTCAAAGCTGCTGCATACCCACAATCAGGAAGGAGAGGGCTGCATGCATGCTAGTGTTCACCTCACTGTCCTCATCTGATATAGTTCAGGGTTCCCTACTCAAGGAATGGTCCCATCCACAATTAAAAGGGGTCATTTCACATCAAGTAACATAGTCAATATAGTCCCCCAGAGATATGTACTAAGGACCCATTTTCCAAGTGAATATAGAGTTTGTTGAGTTGGCAGTTAGCACTGATCACACTGTCTCTGATGCTTCTTTTCTTCAAATTCTCCCAGTGTTAATGAGGCTGTTGGGGAGTTATGATGATAACCTCTGTCTCCGCATCCCATCCAAACTTGTTGATATATAAACTGTTCCTGTAATGTAAAATCCCTGCTGTAAATGGGAAGCACCCATGATCCTGATGTTGGGAATGAGGAGTGTGATCATGGGCTCTCTATGCTCAAGGAGCCTGCAGGAGCTCCTGACCACTGGAAGTTGCACTGTGCCAAATAAATGGGGTTTCTGTTGTGATGCCCCCATTTTCTTTCCTTCCTTCTTGCTCTACACAGCATCAGTTGTCTATGAAAGTTAGGTTAAAAAAAATCACTTTGGCTAGTACCATTTCTGTTTATTTTCATAGCTTGCGTTCTGAACTTCTTATGACATGTTTTTCTTTCCCATGAGCTAATCCTGTGGTTTATAATGTGACTAGGAAGCAGGAACCTTGATGTTCCATCCCCTGAGGGACTATACATAAGCTGACTGATGAGTCAAAATGAAGAGAGATGTGTTGAGCATGTGAACTCTGAGATGATGATATCCTGGTTGATTTAGGGTCCTCTAGTGACTTGCTGTGTCAGCTTGTAACACCTCAAATTTTATCTACAGTATGGGAGTAATCATGTCATGATGTAATCCTCTCAGAATAGGGGTTGAATGAAAGAAGGCAGTCACAGCATTGGTTGCATTGACTGACACATACCAGTTGTTGGTGAGCAGTACCTGAAAATACGAGCAGCATTTTGAACAATGCCCTGAAGATAACTTTTCCCTCTCTGCCTTCTTCACAAAGGATGCAGATGGGTAGATACAGCATGCAAATAAGCAGATGAGTGTGGATGACTGAATTTGGGAATCCAGCTTCCCAGACTAATTAGATCCTTCCAGATCCTTGCTTAATTTCCAGTAGTAGAGATAGTTGTGAATTCCCCAATAACCCATTTTCTTCATCCCCCTTTGGTACACAGCTAGAATATATTTCCCAGCTTCTTTTGCAATTGTGGGATCATGTGACTGAGTTCTGTCCTACAGAGTATTTGCAGAAGCCACAGAAGACTCTTTTAATTTTACTTAAAATTGTTTCCCACAGAGTAATCAACTGTAGCTCTCCTGAACCATCTTTGGCTTGAATGAAGTAGGTTTGATGGATCATCCCATTTTAAATGTTCTTTTATAATATATTGCTTTATTTTTTGTTAATTTTGTTTTCTGACAATTTCATACATGTGCATAATGTATTCTGGTTGGTCACCCCCTGCGCACACCTTCTTTTATTCCCCCACCTCTCTCAACTTCTCTTTTCCCTGCTAGTCTTTTCCCCAAATTGGGATCTATACTCTAAGAGGTGTATATGCTAACACACCCATATGTATGGATTGCATTTTTTATCCCTCTCATTGCCCTCTTTTATCTTCTTCCCACTCCTGTTGAGAACATTCATCTTCACAGCTAGTCTCTGCTTTCCCTTCTGCTTTCATATAATCTTTGACTGTACACTTTTTATGACCCAATGATTTTCTTACAGGAGTATGGGTGAGCTGTTACATGAGCTCAGCACTGAAGAAAATGTCTCTCCTTGTCCCCGTGCCAACCCTCCACCACCCCCCCCCCGCAATATCAACTTGTCCATAAATTCTCAGGGAGGAATTGGATCTCATGGGGTCCTTCCCTGGGTTACTTTATACTGCCTGTGCATCTTCAAAGAGGGATGAGGCCTCATGGCCCTTCCCTTCTCCATGACAGGATGTTGATAGGGCTCATTCTTGAGCAGGTCATGGCAGGTAATCTAATCACAGCTGGTGAGGATTAATGCATGCAGTGCCACATGCCTGGGGGACTCCTCCCCTTCTGGCTGCTATATTCTTTCTGATCCTCTTCACATTCTTCCCTGTGAAAGCTGCTGGTGCTGTACTCTTCCCTCCATTATCAAGTAAATTTGTGACCTAATGGGTAGAGGAAGGAAAAGTAGTTGAGCAGCTCCTTACAAGAGGCTGTGATGGGGTACATGGTCCCCTGCAGCACAGTGTATCTTTGGATTGGGAAGAAAATCCTTTCCCATTTTGCTAGGCTATCATGTGCCCAGAGTCACAGTAGCCTCACCCACAAAGAATTAGAGTTGGGGTGTGAGAAGACATTTGTTCCAAGAGGTAAGGTAAGTTGGAACCAGTGCCTCCAGAGCCTGCATGCCAGTGTTCAGTTACTCTTGGTCTTGCACAGACTGCTTGCTGAGGCAGATGCCATCTGGGTCCCTCATGGATGAGCATTCTCCAAACAGAGAAGCTTCCAGACCTTTCCATCTCTCTCACTTCTGAGGGGAGGATGACAGCCACAGTGTACTGAGCTGCGTCAGGTTTCCTGCAGAGTTGCTGTCTGCCCACTCAGAGGCATGCCACTGTAGAGAGACTTCATACATCATTAGAGAGATGTCACATGCATCGACATAACGCCTTGTTCTTACCCAGAATGTCACAGTAGACTCCTACAGGTTTTAAAAAATCAGATTCAAATACGACCACATTTCCCCCTTAAATCATCCATTCTGCCATCAGATGCCCCCAAAGGGAAGTTGATAGTGAAATAACAACTCAGAAGGTTAAGAAAAGCATTGGAAAAATGTTAGCTTAAAAGGTGAACTTTTTCAACCTGTGCCAAGGGAACAGAATGGGGTGGGGGCAGAAAGAGGCATCATACCAGGAATTTTAAAATATCTTTTTTCTGTCCTCAAAGAGATGCTCAGTGTGTTTGGGACACAGCTGAGGGCCCCAGAAGATGCCTGTCTTATTTTGAGTTTTCAACTCTGTGCTAATGTTTCCCAGGGAAACTCTTTTCTGAAAGCTCAAATAAGGCAATGCATTGTATTTACCCATCAAGGATGGAGACAGGCAGTGATTTTCTTTCTTATGTATTCATCAGTAAGCATTCACTCATGGGGTATCTGCTGGATGCCAGTACTCTGGTGGGTCCTGGAGCTCCTTTTCTGAACTCTTGCTGGGTTATATTGGATAAGTTAATTCGTATCTCTGTGTTCCTATTTTCTGGTCTGCAACATAGCCCTAGTAAATGGACATGAGGACTAAATATTAGGATTCATTTGAAGTACTGAGCACAAAGAACAGGCAGGCCTTACAATATGTTATCATAAGTTACAATAGAAATCTGGGAGAGCTGGAAATAACCTTTGGTTGACATGTGCTTCTGGAATTGTGGGGTGATTTCTCTCTTCATGGGCTATTAGGGTTCACAGTGGCTATTTTCATTAGCATACAACTGGCATATGGTCACCTTGTATGTTACTGGAAGATGACTCAACATCAGTGTTGAACAGTCTCCTGGGCTTTTCCCTACCAAATACTAAAAGTACCCAACCTTCCCAAGCTAGTGCATTAAGCTAGGCATTCCTGATTTTAGGAAATGCCAAGTGTAAGCTAGGGGATGGTAAGCCCGTTCCAGTTTAACAGACAATGAATATCCTAAGAAGCCTTCAGAGATCACCTCATGCAAGGTTCTTTGTGCAGAGTACTCCCCTCCCCCCATGGAAGGGAGCACAGTCAGATCACAGTTATCTCATTTGAGAGTCCAAACTTGTCACCAAACACTGCCACATGGGATCATTCAAAAGTATAGAGCCGAGTCAATGGAATATCTGTAATCCCAGTGAATAGAGAGGCTGAAGCAGGAGCATCACAAGTTCAAGACCTGCCTGGGCTACAGATGGAGTTCAAGTTTAGACTGGGCAACTTGGTGAGACTCTGTCTCTAAAGAAAAAGTGGAAAGATCAAGGCCATGGAATGGTATGTGCTTGGGATGAAGTTGAGTTGCCAGCATGATTGCCTAGCATGCACAAAGCCCTGGGCTCAATCCCCAGCACCGTATAGACCAGGTATGCTAGTATGCACTTGTAATCTTAGCATTGGAGAGATGGAGGCAAGCAAGAGAATCTGTAGTTCAAGGTCACCCTGGTCATACATGCTGAGTATGGGCACAGCCTGGGCTACATGAGATCCTGTCTCAAAAAAAAAAAAAAAACAATATGAGATTTGGAGATGTTACTTTAGGCTGAAATACTTGCCTCAAATGCAACCGATTTAAAAAAAAAAAAAAAGCATGTGATCTCTCTGGAGTGATTCATTCTACAGTATTTGTCACTCACTTTAACATTCTAATATGACCCCATAGGTACAGATTCCAACCCATGTCCATCCCTTACAGACTGTGTGACTCCTTCAGTTGCTTTGTTTGGATGGGTCTCTATTTCTCCATCTGTGAAATGTGAATTAGCCCAGATCCTGTTACATCAAGTAGTAACAACCAGTGAGAGAATGCATTCAAGTATCTTAGAGGAATGCCAGCACAGCACACACCAACAGTATGTCATTATTATTGGGAATAATCATGTACAACTGGCTGTACATCAAGATTGACTGTTACCTCTCCACCTTCTGTAGACCCCCTCTTTGGCCTTCAGAATCTTGCTCACATGTGTGATGGACAGATATCCCTGCTATGAGGCAGAGACAGAAGCCAAGAGCACTTGAGGAACATGGGTAGGGCTGCCCCTCCCATGACAGAAATGTGGTTTGGGGGAGAGGGATGCCTCTAGCTTGAGGTTCTTTGTGTTATTTCCCCCAAACAAGTGCCTTTCTTGCCAAGCCATCATTCCTGTGCAACACTTTAATTTACATCTTTTAATAACTTCGGTTGCCATGGAAGCACTGGAATTCAGTTTTAAAATAGACAAACTAATTGTTTCAGTCAGTTTGGGTATTTGCTGTCAAGGAAACAGCCAACATTTCCCCATCACCATGAGCCCACTTAATTGGATGCATGAAGAGGTAAAATGGTAGAGGGGGCCCTGCCTACCTTCCTGCCAGGTGGGGAGCAGTAGAGGACATCGGTTATGAGTGGAGTGAGCCTTCTATCTTGGCTCCATGCCTAGGAAGGGTAGGATCTGAATTAATGTAGGGTTCTCAGGTGAGTAAAACATAAGTGCCATGGGAAAGAGCAATGGGGGCAGATGATTCTTGAGGGTGGGCTGGGGTGAAGCTCAGAGCTCTGGTATCTGAGACCAGATGGAGCCAGATGTTGCCTTAGTCATTCACCCTGTTTCAAGGGATTCTGGGAACAGCACACAAGGCTGGAGGCTGCTTCTTTGGAGAGAGTAAAGAGGAAGCACACATCGCTTTTCACTCAAGAGGAGATTTCAACTTACATCCTTCTCTCTAGTACTACATTCCAGGCTCCCAGGGTTAAGGATCCAGAGAGAATGTGGTGCATTCATTGGCTTTGAGACAGTGACTTCTGTAGCCCAGGTTGGCCTTGAACTTGCAACATTGCCGAGGTTGGCCTTGAACTTCTGATTCCTTTTCTCCTACCTACTCAATACTGAGACTCCCAGTATATACCACCATGCCTGCTTTTATCTGATGCTTGGGATCAATTGAACTCAAGGCTTTGTGTAAGATAAGCAAACACTCTGACAACTATGACAGCTCCAAGGTCTCTTGAATGCACATTTATGCAGTCACTGACCAGAACATATACCTATTGCATTCTGCAATGAACACGATGTTGCTCTTTCCTTACAGAGTTTATATTACAACAATGAAGGGCAAGCACAACACACTATGGCAGATGTTGATAATGAATGTGAAAAAGGCAAATAGAAAAGGCAAGATAGAATGGGGTTGGGAGGACCAGGTGAAGCTGCATTCTTGCTTGCTGGCTTGGGTGGTATCCCTGAGAATGGAAGCCTTGATGGAATACTTGACAGAGGTCAGGATATCAACCTAGTAGGATCTTGGAGATTAAGTGATTAAAGATAAGGGGAGGAGAGGAGAACATGTGGCACCAGGAAGATTGAGTCTGGGGACAAATAGACAAGAGAAAAAGAAAGAGATACCATAATACAGGGAACCATTATAGGTTTGAAGAGAAAACTGATGCTAGAGAAGTATCCAGAGACCTACAAGGATGACCCCAACTAACAATCTGAGCTAAAGTGGAGAGGGTACCTTAAATGCCCTTCCCTGATAATGAGATTGATAACTAACTTACATGCCATCATAGAGCCCTCATCTAGTAGCCTATGGAAACAGAAGCAGACACCCACACCTAAAAACTGAGCTGAACTCCTGGAATCCTTGCAGAGATGGAGGAGTGATAAGAGAATGGGGTGAAGATCAGGCCTGAGAAATCCACAGAAACCGCTGACCTGAACAAGGGGGAAGCTCATGGATCCCTGGACTGATAGCTGGGAAACCAGCATTGGACTGACTCAGACCCCCTGAACATGGGTCTCAGTTATAAGGCCTGAGCAGACTAAGGGACCTCTGACAGTGGAACCAGGATGTATCCCTGGTGTATGAAAGGACTTTGGGAGCACATTCCCCATAAAAGGATACTTCCTTAGCTTAGAGGCAGGAGGGAGGGCCTAGACCCTACTTCAAATGACTTGGCAGATTTTGATCATCCCTCCTGGAAGGCATCACCCTCCCTGTGGAGTGGGGGGGGGTATGGGACGGGAAGGAGGTGGGGGGCATGGGAGGGAGAGGATTGATATGTAAAATAAGAAAAATTGTGTGTGTGTGTGTGTGTGTGTGTGTGTGTGTGTGTGTTTTCTGTTTTTATTGTAGCATATTTGGCTTGGAATCCTATTCTCATCACTTACCCTCTGGGTGGCCATGCCACAGTTATACTTTGTTATGTCTCAGATCTTAATTTTTAGAGTTAGAAAAATAATGTTTTATACAATTGAGGTGGATTTATGCTTATAAAGGGCCTGGCATGAAGTAAGAGTGATGATAAAGGTGGTGATGTTAGTAGTGATCATTATTGTTTTAATTTCATTTTTCTTTATGTGAAAATTTCCTGATAACAAGCAGCTTAGAGCAGAAAAGGGTTTATTTTATCTCATAATTCCAGGTTACAATCTATCATTGAGGAGAAGTGGTGGTCTCATGCAGGGTGTGGTCTCATGCAGCTGGTCACATCCCATCCACAGTCAAGAACAAAGAGTGATGGATGTGGCCATGCTGCCTGCTTTTTAGCAGCTTAGCTAGATGTTTCTGCTTGTATACAATATAGGGCTCAAAAATAAGTGAATGGTGCTGCTTGTAGTGGGCTGGGTCTTCCTACATCAATCATCAGTCAAGATAATCCCCCACAGATGTGGCCACAGGCCAACTTAATCTAGACAATTCTTTAATTTAGGATCTCTTCTTAGGTGATTCTAGGCTGTTGAAAGTTGACATTTAAAACTAACCATTGGGATGATGGTGGTGGTGATGATGAATATGATGGTGATTATGATGGTGGTGGTGATGAATGTGATAGTAATCAAGATTGTGATGGTGACGAATGTGTTCATGATGATGATTGTGGTGGTCATGGTGATGATGATGATGAAGATGACTGTTCACAAGCCAATGGAAACAAGCAACAATTCACTGGTTATTTGCTATGAGATGATCTGATCTAAACAGGAGAATGCAGCACAGGGCATTGTAAAATGCACAAGATTTATCATGACAATGAAAATTGTGATGGAAACATGTAGTCCTGAAGGAGAAGTGGGGGGGGGGAACCAAATCTGAAAATTGGGCCTCACTAGGAGGCCAGTGAATTTATTAATGATGGTAGTCATGGTGACAGCATTGGGAAGATAGGTGCTCTCTGGGATTAGTGACCATGTATCCTATATCTACTTGTCATCTATCTATCTATCTATCTATCTATCTATCTATCTATCTATCTATGATTGATCTATCATCTATCTATCTCAATCTATATAATCTACATCTTTATCTATCATCTATTTATCTGCCATCTCTTATTTGTGTCTATTTACATCTCTAGAACCAATCTATCTACTTGCATATCTAATATGAAAATCTGAAAACTCAATTTTCCCACATGCTCCCTGTAACCCACACATCCCACAAGTACTGAACTTTCAGAAAGAGGGTACCCATGTTTAAGGAATGCATTTCAGAACAGAAATGCAGTTTCTTAAACAAAAGAATCACTACACCAGCATCTCTTGACCCCATCTGTTGCCAATGCTGAGGTCACAATGCTGAATCTTAACTTAGTTAAGTCAGCTTCCTGGGGGAGCTAAAGCAATGTGGTCCAGGTGCCTGTCTTCATAACTTAATACAAGACTGGAGCTCAGAGAATCCCAGGCAAGAGGTGACTCACAGTCCATTACGTTATCTGCCTCAGATATTAGATTTCTCAGATGAGCCCTGGAAGCTGGAGCTGGATTTCAGTCAACTCATAGCAGGGCTCCAGCAAGTGCCAACCTTTTTGTCATTGAAGAGGAAAATGTATGTGCTTGAAATACCCGAGCTGAGGGACCCTCTTTATTTTATTCTGAAGCGATAGCCTGGCAGCTTGATTTCTGTTCTTCTTGAGTTGGAGAGAGGGATGATGTGGCCAGATGCATAGAAAGCAGCTTTGGGGATGACACCAACATGGTGTGACATTTCAACAGTTACTGTGTTCTGTGTCTCTGAGCAAATCCACCCTGTTGTTGTTTCTGTTGTCTTCTTGTGTACCACGGAGAAGTGTCATTTTGTAGGGCCATGGGAAGGATTACATGATATAACATATGTTAAGCACCCAAGACAGTGCTTAGGACAGACACATCCAGCACATGATAGGTATTGCTTGAATTGATAGTAATCTGAGAGCTGTTTATTGTCCCACTAAACATTAACCTTGACTTCAGGGTGTGCTCATCATCTATGGGGAATGTTTCTAAATCAAAGAGAATGGGAAAGCTACATTTGTATCCCAGAGCAGGGAGAACTGGATATGGATTGTGGCATCACCCCTACCATGCAGGATACTCTGCTGTAGGCAAGCCATCCCAGAAATGCAGCTGCAAAGAGAGAGGTTCTGGTTACATAATTAGAATGGTGCTCTTTAGAGATGGGGATCGAAAGAGATGTAAAGAAAGGGCAAGGACTGTGAGATTGCTCAGTGTGTAAGGCTAAGGATGTGGAGAGGGACTAGTGTGGCCAGTGGGACAGTCTTATGTCTAAGTAAGAGATTTTATCTCAAAAGTGAGGGGAAAGCTCCTGAGGAGTGACATGTGCGATTGGCCTCTGGTCTCTACACATATCCCATACCTACACAAACACCTTCCCCACACAAGGGAACACACATGCACACACACACACACACACACACACAAGAAAAAAGAGGAAAAAGGCTGAACCAGGACTCTGAGGATTCTAGCTATAGAAAGATCCCACTAAGAGAGGGCAGGGGATTCTCAGGTATAAATATCAACAAACACTTGTCTCACCCAGAGGTAAGGGGTCTAGAATTTTTCACTGCCCTGCTGCTGGCCAAGGTTTGCATCAAGAGGAGAGGCAAGCAAAGCTTTTTAGGTGCAGGGGATTCCTGCACCTGAAAAGACATCATCTTCCAGCCTCTGTGGACTGGGCCTCATGTAAAGAAAGAAGAGGAATTTGTTGAGATACCAAAGCATCCTTGTGCACCTGTACACTGGGAAGTAACTCCCCATTTTCTATCCTTTCCAGCAGCTTCTCCAATCTGTCCACTATTTCTTCCATCCTCCTTTGAAACCATTCAACTAATTTTCTTTTATTGTTCTTTCTTTGGTGTGTTTATGTGTGTTTGTGTGTATATGTACTTACATGTGTATGTACATTTGTGTGTGTGTGTATGTGTGTATATACACATGAACACACATGCTTGCATCCATGTATATGCACACAAATGGAAACCAAGGGTCATCTACTCAGTAGCTTGCCACTGAAAGACTGGGTCTCACACCAAACCTGAAGTTCTCCAATTCATCCAGGATGGCTCTCCAGAGATTGTCAAGGTTCCACTCCATCCTAGTCTGATGCCCAGTGTGGGTCTTAGGGAATCAAACTCATGCCTTTGTGGTTACTGTCTGTTGTGATAGGACACCTTATCAAAAGCAGCTTCTGGAAGAAGAAGTTTATTTGGTTTATGGATCCACAAGGGATACAGTTCATCCTGGCAGAGGAGTCATCACAGCAGCAGTGTAAGGCTGGCCTGGTAGTCAGCAAGCAGTGCATTCACATTTTATCTTTACACAGGAAGCAGAGAAAGGAGAGGGAGAGAAAGGGAGAGGGGAGGGAGCAGAGTTAGTGGGAGAGAGGTAGACAGAGAAAGAGAGAGAGAACAGGAAATGGGGCCAGGGTCTAAAACCTCAATGCCCAACCACCCTCACCTCCTCCTCCATGTGCTTCCTCCAGGAAGACTCTACCTCCTAAAAGACCCAGAGTCTTCCTAAACAGCATCACTATCTGGGACCAAGAGTTCAAATGCTCAAGTATCTGCAGGGATGTTTCTCATTCAAACTACAACACGAAAAATAATTTCACCAGTGGAGCCAGTCTTCCCAACCCCCAACTCCTCTCCATGAAGCACAAAGGCCACCTGAAAGTCCACACCCAACTTAGAATCAGAATAGTTGGCCCTTCCCTTTGAGTCTACCCTCCTCCAAAATTTTGGGTATTATTCACTGTGTTTAATATTTCATATTTCTATCATCATGACCTCGTGAGAAACATGCAGGAAAATCACTGTCATTTTGGAAACCCAGCTTTGAATGCACAAAAGCATGTGGAAAAGTAAAGAGCAGGCACCCTCCAGTTTTGCTCCACTCACCAGAAACAAGGAAAGGCGTGAACATACACTTCAGCACCTGGGACAGTGCTGAGTCCAGGCTGGCCTTTGCACGTTTTGGTTTAAAGAAGTCTCCTCACTGTTTCCCAACTTCCTCTTTTCTGTCCTCTGTGAGAAAATCTCTCCTCCCTCATTAACCATTCAAATCCTGCCACAAATCCTCAGGGGGTAGTCCAGCATCATGAATGCCTCTGTCCTGAATGGCAAGGCATCACCATTCCACATTGTTTGTAGATCTTGTGTGGCTGCTCTAAATTCAAGATTACTGAAGCCACACTGTGCCTGGAAGACAGCATTCCACACTACTCTGGCCTGTCCTCTGGTCCCATCCTTCCATTCTGATCCTTCTTTCATGATGTCCCCCAAGCCTCAAAGAGAGTCATAGAGCGTTAATGGCAGCCACTGTGATGAGCTGAATTCATAGCTTTGCTGGCAAGGAGAGGCCTAGAAAATTGTTTGAACCCAGTGGGTTTCATGGAGTAGGTGGAACAGAAGGAAATGATCAGGGACCATCCTGGTGCCAGCTGTCTGACAGGTGCATAATCCCCCATTATATCACCACAGCTGAGAATCAGTCTCATGTGAGCCCCAGGAGATACCAGCATGTCCCAGGACAGACCTTGGGTCCATCTGAATGAGCACACTATTAGGGAAGTGGGAATCTCTGCAATATTACTTTAACTTGCAGCAGTATCTTTACTTGTGCAGTCTACTGATCAGTATCTTTATTGGGACTGTCTGTTGATCACTATCTAGCTTTGTTCTAAATTTCATGGCTGGGGTGGGAATTAGTACTCCATCTTACATTTTGTGTTCTGGACAGGGTCTTTCTATGTAGGCTGACTTTAACTGGATATTCCTCATGCCTCTATCTTCTGGTCCTTGTATAGTAGACATGCACTACCATGTCTGTCACACATGGGATACTATCAACAAGTGGTGCTCAGTTTCTAACATACTGGGCACAGGGTAGATGCCTAGTGCTCTATTTATTGTTTCATGGATGTGTGAGGTCATAAGCATGTAGCATGAAGAGAAGAGAGTGTATTTTCCAGGTGTAGGAAATTATATGCTCTAAAGCAGAGAGAAAGGATGAACCAATTTTCCAAACAGTAGTATTTCTGCAAAGACTTTTATTTTAGTACATGTGCATGAACAGGTGGTCATTTCCTCCTTAGACCCACCTGCTCTGACTAGACATCCACCAGGGAACATTGGTGCAGGCTCACTCATGAAAGCCTCTCTGTGCCCACCACATGCAGCCATCTCCTCATCCGTATTCTCCCAAGCACAACCCTTTAGCCTAGCTATTTGTTTGTGTCCTTTAAAGCAGCCAACAGGCCAAAAACAAATCACTTCTCCTTAGTAAGATATGTGCTGTTCCTTGGGGAGCTAGAAGCAGGCCCTGGGGCTCCAGGGAAGACACCAGAAGAACAGGCAGCAAGGAAGAATACCAAGTTAGCATCCCATTTCTGAAAGGGATTACAACCAGCTCTGTGTTTGCACAGTTTGAGTTTGGGGGTCTGAGGGACCAAGAAAAGAGGCATCTTTCTGCTGAGAGAGTCTGACCGTTCTGGGCCCTGTTCAAGAGGAGTACAAATTACAGGGAAAAAAAAAGGGGGTCCCAATGGTCACCACTTTGAGGCCACAGGAGTCCTGCCTCCTCTGTTGCTACCAGTCACCAATTCTAGAGGAGACTTTGATTGGTATCAGGAGAAACTGAGGCGCACATTGATCAAATCTCACAGCTTAGCATCGACTGAGCCATACTGGTCTTCTTTGTCTCTACGTCCTCTGAGGCCTGTGGACTGAAACTTCCTTGTGTCTGTTCTACCTTCTCCATTGCCATTAATTTAGATAGACTCCGGTTGTCACTCTTGTGACCACATGAGGACCTGGTTGTCTGATGTCTTCACTGTTGGATGTCCTTTTATAAGTCATCTTGTCCTTGATAGATAGTCATGTCTATCCAAACCTGGCTATGATGTGTTATAATCTGAGGATGAAATGCAAAGATGGCATGCCTCTGTCCTGTCTGTTCCTTTCTTTCAATAATGGTTCATGCAGATGAACCTTCACAGGTATGCTTACCAGCATGGTGGCTACCCACTGCTTATGACCATTACATTTCAACTGAAAGCAGTAGAAATACTTATGTCCTCAGTCATAGCAGCCCAGTGTCAAGTGTTTGATTCCCAGGGGTTTGATTCCAAGATAAGTGCAGAGCTACAAACCAGACTGATTAAGATCAGTATTTTTCATTCTTGATAGTTGTTTCCCACACAACAGGAGGTCTACTTTGTTGGGAATGTCTTTATCCCCTGTAAATCTTCTCAGTACATCTGCCTTTGTGCCTTTGTTCAGGATTTGCCTCGATTTCCAACTTACTCCACCAAAGCCAAAACCCAACAAGAGTCCTGATTCTTCAGGGTTCCATCCACATGGAGAGGATTCTTTAATTTGACATCCAGAAGTGGTGTGTCCTACCTCATTGTCCTGGTCTTTGATACCTGTGATCTTACCTCTAACTTTCTATTTTACTCAGAGGTTTTTGTGTGAGGCTCAATGGATGTTATTGAATGAACCATATTTTTAATGTTGGGTTCTAAACTGTGAGTACTGACAAGTACATTATTATTCACCTACTGTGTATTTGTTCTAAAAACCATATTTATAGCATTTGCAAAGCTTACAATAGACCTATAATGGAGCACTCCCACTTTGTAGATGAATAAACAGAGACTCAAAAGCATTCAGTATTCATTTCCACAATCCATAGTTGACAAATGGCTAGAATCAAACAAAGCTCCAATAGCTCTGAGTCTTGTATTACCTTGGAATAACACTGAGGAGAATGTCTTTGCAGCAATGTTTCTTCATTTATTTGTGTATTTGTGTTGGGTAGAGGGCCTTCACTGTCTCCCACTCTTACTCACTCTCTTCTTTTTCAACTCAAGCCCATGATCTGTTATGTTTTTAAACACTATTAAGGGAGCTTTAACCACTTAGAAAACTCCCTAAAATTCTGCCTTTCCAGCCTGTTCTTAAACCCATAGAGCTGGCAGTTTAGCTGTGGATAGAGGACTTAAGAAGAAGCACCCTGATAAGCCTGGACCTTGTCCTTTCAGACTCCATTATAGTGAGAAAATTATTTCTATTGTGGAAGCTACCAGTCTGTGCGACCTTGACACAAAGACCTCAGCAAACTAATGCATCCCCATAGGCTTCCTCCAGAAGGTTCCAGGTATCTCCATTGGGAATTCTAGGCCCACACCACAGTGGTCATTGGGTTCTAGACTCCTGTTGTAATCTTTTGAGATGATTAATTACTTGTACAAGGTATACTCCATTATAGTGAGAAAATGATTTCTATTGTGGAAGCTACCAGTCTGTGCGACCTTGACACAAAGACCTCAGCAAACTAATGCATCCCCATAGGCTTCCTCCAGAAGGTTCCAGGTATCTCCATTGGGAATTCTAGGCCCACACCACAGTGGTCATTGGGTTCTAGACTCCTGTTGTAATCTTTTGAGATGATTAATTACTTGTACAAGGTATACATAGGGGTGAATGTTGTATTTGAAGAATATGTTCTTTAGTGGAAAATACAGGCAAAATATGCACATTTGTGCATATGGTGTGTACATGTGCGTGTGTTCATGTGTATGGCTGAGTTTTTATCCAGGCATGCATGTACATGAATATATGTGTGGAGGTCAGTAATCAATGACTTCCTCTGTCTTTGTCATTCTTTACCTTATTTTTCAAGACAGTGTCTCTGACAGAACCTTGAGCTTGTAGATGTACCTGGGTTGGCTGCCAACAAGTCCCTAGAATCTTTCTCTCTCTGCTTCCCCAGTGCTGGTGTCACATGTGCAACTGTGGGCTGCCACAACTGGCAATTTAAAAGGATGCCTGGGGTCCAAACTCAAGTTGTCGTGCTTGAGCGACAACACTTTAGCAAGCAGTCTCTCCAGCCCCCAACTCAGCTTTATTTGGAAGAAGATCCCCAACATCAACACACAACACAATGCTATCCACACCTCTCTGCACTTCTTCCTGGAATGCTTGTCTCTCGCCCATCCCACTGCACAACACAGTGTCTCCATCACACCCTGTTCATCCCTTCATTGGAGAGAACCACGCCTGACACTCCTTGTCTTCCTGATGCTTACACACTGTCAGAACCCACACCAGCTGGCTGTGCTTATTTGCAAAAGGAAATAATTATTGGACACACTCACTGGATAGTTCTCCTTTTCACGTAGTTCATAAAATACCCATTGTCATTTATAGAGAAGTAAATGGAAGGTAAGTGGATAGGAAGAAGGTAGGGAGGGGCCCAGCAGACAAAACAACCTTCGACATCAGCAGCCAAAGTGGCCCACAGGAGTCTCAAGGGACAGGAGTGACCCTGCCTGCACTTTCTGGAGCCAGTACCCTCTCTCTTTGCTGATGGAGGCTGGTAGAGGCAGCATGTGCCTCTAAAGCCAGACATATGTCACCTTTGGGCAAAGGATGAGCTAATAGAATTGAAATGAGAGTAATTGGCAGAAGGTCAGCAAGGGAGCCCTGTGCGTCTGGAGCTTCCTGAAAGGCCTGCCTGTTTCCTGTTCTCTTGTCTGGCGATTAGTATGCAGGTAAGGCGGACCAGCCTCTGCAGAGTAATTGGATCATTCGGAGATCGGCGATGCCTGGTGTATGTACAAAGCCTCAGCAGTGATTAGATCCTGCCCGCTCCTCTCAGCAAGCCTTGAAATTCTCCCCACTGTGAAAAACTAATTTTCTGTGGGAATTTATTAAATAAGAAATCTGCAAGCCACTTTACCTTGTAAGTCCAGCTGGCAGAATACAAAGACACCCCTGGACTTTGATGCCTGTTTCCAACAGAGTCTTCTCCATCACTTGGAGACAGGTGTTTAGGAGCAAGCTTTGTTTCAGGATGAGTGTGTTTCCCAGTGTCCTCAGAGGATGAGCAATGAGGAAACCACTTTCTCCAAAAGCCACCAATGAAGAAAAACTAAGACAAGCAGAGTGTTGGGTGCCAGGCAATGGACTTGAACCATGGCATAGCCTTCTTTTTGTTGGTTAGATTGTATCTCCCCTAACTCTAATGTTGATGTCCTCAACCCAGTATCTCAGAACATGGTTCCCCTCGGATACAGGATCTTTAAAGTAGTGATTAAGGTATAATAAGGTCCCAAAGAGGGTCTGTTCCAATTTGAGTGGTGTCGTTATATTGAGAGACTACAGCATAGATGCACATGGGAAGAGGAACGTGGGGACATACCAGGGATAAACTGAGTCTGCTGCCACACAGAGGACTCAAGAGAAGCTATCCCACTGACCCCTGATCTTGTACTTCCAGGCTTCATTATGGTGAGAAAATAATTTCTATTGTCAAAGCCAACAGTTTCTGGGACTTTGTCACAGCAACTCTAGTAAATAAGTACACTCCACACAGGCCTCTTCCAGGTCATTCCAGGATGCTCCATCGAGAATTTATCCCTCTTTCCACTGACACAACAGATGGTGTCTTTTCTATATTCACTCTTAAACTGGTAGGTGGTCACCGGCAACTTTACATTGGTACATGATTGACAACCTGAGTGACAGCAAGGATATTGATACCAAATGTGAGCCTGCTTTGACCACAGTTAGAGGTGGTGGCCACTCATAACATCTGCTGTTTCTGTGTCTTACCTGGGACCTAGTATCTAACATGTTGACTTTGACAGATGAGTTATAGATTAGATCATGTCCACTTAGCATTCCCATGTTGAGCTGTCCCCAGTGCCTCTGATATTAACCTCATTTAGAATTGGGGTCATTGAAAATACAATTGGATGAGGTCATACTGGAACAGGGAGAGTCCCTAATCTAATCTGACTGACTTCCTTGTGTAGAGGAGAGATTTGTTCATAGATTAACACATGAGGAGATGGCTACATTGAAATAAAGGCAGGAATCAGGGAACTGATTCTACAAGGAAATCCAGAGATGACCAACAAAGCACCAGAGATTTGGGAGAGGCAGGGTAAAGGCTTGCAACACAGCCCTGCCCACACCTTGGCCTTGCACTTTCAACATCCAGAACTATGAGTGATGAAGTTCCGTGTAACCCTGGGAAGATGGCTCTGTTGGTAAAACATTTTCAGTGTTCAAGTTCCTGGCACTTTCATTAAAATGCAATGGTGTATGCAGAGACAGGTAGGCTCCTGGGGCTCTCCAGCCATTCAATCTAATCTACTTGGTGAGTTTCCAGATCCTAGTGAGACAGTCTCTTAAAAATATGTTAGACAGCACCTAAAGAATGACATTAAAGATTGACCTCTGGCCTCTGTAAGCACATACCTACATCTGCACAGATGCATGCATGTGCACACAATGCTATTTCTGTTGTATGTATGTTTGTCCCCCAAGTTTACAGTTCTATGTTATGTGAGACATCCCTGCTGTCTCACACAGCCTCTTTGGTACACAGAAATAAACCCCATGGAGAAATCAGTTGTTAGACTTGGTAGAGAACTGCGGTGTTGGGGGATGGGCTGCTCATGTTTCCCAGTCTTTATAAGTAGCTCCACATACTTGCACATCACCTGTACTACAATGGGACATCTTCTATACCTGGAGTGTGGTCTTTGAGCCACATCTCCATCTGGTTGGTGGCATTCATGGAGACTACCCACAGCATCTCTTTCTCTATAGATATCAGACTGATAGGTCTGCACAGGTGGCTCACTCACCAAGAGCAGAACCCAGATTGTGTAAAAGCTCATCCCCGAATAAGCTGACAGAGAATCACCATCTCTAGCCACTTGTGCATTTCCCTAGAAAGCCACTTAAGGTCACCCTGGCCACTCTCTAGGGGTCATGGAGCCCTCCCTGCCTATGCAGCAACCTAGGATGAGCACAAGGGTCAGTGATGAAAAGGAAGTGGAGTCGGAAGTGGAGTCATGCTTTTGGTCCTGCTTTTCTCCCCTCCTTTGGGCAGGCAAAGTTCCAACTAGCATTGCATAGGAAAGGGTACAGTGTCCCATCATCTGTTCACATCTACCACAGCTCATTGTAGCATCCATCAGGTACCAACACCATCTCAAGCAGAAAACACTCCTTTTCCTTTCACTGCTAACTGAGAGTTTGTTCATCCCTTTTCTATCAATAGGATAAAAGAAAGTGTCAAGAAACTCCCGGGCATGGCTATTTAGCACATATCCCAGACACCCTGTGAGGACAGGTGGAGTAGGAAGAATTGGGATACTCAGAAGCTGGGGCAGAGGGAAGAAGGTGACTTGGTTAAGTTAGGGCTACGCGTTGAAAGGAAAGGACGTGTTAGGGTAGTTATTTGGGCAGAACAAGAGGATTTGTCTCTCCAATGATACCCTGCCTTTGTATTTACTACTGGAGTGCCTGTCACCCCAGCCAGATTTAAGACATTAGAATTTATCTTTCTGCCTGGCTATGTATCTCTGGGGGTGGCGGGGGGGGTGTCTTCATTCTCCATGTTCTCCATGTACTATAAGGGCTTGAAATGTTAACTTGTGAAGTCCCTGGGAATTCTGAGAAGGACAATGCTATGAAAACATGCAGGTCCCTTCTCCACTGTGTAGGGGAGCATCCTTACACTGGCTACCAATGTGCCCCAATGAGTCAAGCTACAGTTATTATCCTCCAGAAATAATTTACTACTCATGCAAATCATGCCTTTACTCCTTTTCCTGACTAGCAGTCATTTCCAGGGTTCAGTCCTTGAAGTTGGGTCTCTGCCTTAGCACCTGGTTTGAGAGAACAAAAGCTCTCATCAATTAGCTGTGCGAGAGCTAGGGATGTTGGCAGAAGAGGACCCACCAGTAGATGGATCTTCTTAGTCCATCTCATGGATCACCCTATCTCCTGCAGCCTCCATTTCGACTCTGCTGTCTGTTCTTAGCTCTGGAAGAATTCCCTCTGCTTTGCATCCAGCAATCCCAGAGGAAGTAAATTGTCACTGCTTAATTATGGACAATCTGCTGCAAGGAAGGAGGTCCATTTTGTTCCACATTGCAACCACACTCCTATCTTTAGAGACCTCTGGATGCTGCAATAAGCACAGGCCCCCTTTGTCACTGTCCTTGCCTCTCACTCTCTACCCCATCAATGCAATGCTGAGTACATTCTTAGCTCCTCTCCTGGAAGAGGGCCTCGGAGCAAAGATGCAGCTGGGACATGGAGAGCCTTTGGTAGTGCACCCTGCACTAGTGTTAGACTCCAATTGAGGAATTCTGCATTAGAGGCTGGGGTGTCAATCTGTTTGTGCACCATAAGTATGGTATATACTGAGACTCAGTGTTTTCATCCAGCTGGGTAATGGGCATGCTGACAATGGTTGATATGGTGTTTTTAATGAGACAAAGCATATTTATTTCCAGGAACACTGCTTAGCATATAGTGAGTGCATGAAAGCATCTATAGTTAAAGTAATTAATTCCGACCATTGGGCTTACAATTGGGCTTACAATCTCCTAGGAGACACACCTCTGAGCATATCTGGGAGGGTGTTTCCACAAAGGTTTATCTAAGGTGACAAGATCTACCTTGAATATTGGCAGAACCACGCCATGAACTAAAGTTCCAGACTAAATACAAAGGAAAATGGGGAAATCCAACTGAATACCAGCCACCACCACTCTTGGCTTCCTGATTGTGGATGCAATGTGACAAGCTGCCTTAGCTCCTGCTGACCATCCTCCCCACCTACAACCGACTACATCCCATGTAGTACAAGTTAAAATGAACCCTTCCAAATCCCTGCTTTTTTTGTCAGGTATGTGATCTTAGCAACAAAATAACCACCAAGAAGGCAGGTTTTTTTTTCTATACTCACAGATGTACACACTCACATAGAATATGCAGTCTCCCAGAAACACCTGGCTAAGAAACAGCTTCTCTGTCATTATGCATTAGTTACTACCCTAGGAACAGTGTGGCTTGGGGACTTGTAGGCCACATCCCTGATACCCCAGCTCCTTCCATCTGACTCTAGGTCCCCATGTCACAAATGTGTGGAAAAAAGATCCATGATACACTGAATAACTTTCAGGACAAAGTCATCTAACTACTTGTGTGACCTGTTGTTTCTGCGGAATTTAGTGGGTATCTGGCAAGATGTCAGTCTCGACCCAGATAAAAGTATAATTATTTCCTATTTGCTTGCTGGGGTTTTCAAATCAGTGAGGTAATTTAAGCATGACTCTTGGAGGCTTACAAAAAGATATTATGATTAGTTTTATCTTCTTTGTTAAGGAAAAATAATTACAGTGAAATAATTAGAGGCGGCAGAGTTGACACGAGCTGGCTTGGCGATGGAAGAAAAGTTCTGATGAAGAAAGGAAGTACAAAAATGAAGGGTCCATGGGGGACACACAGATTGTACAATTCTGGCCTCGGAACACAAAAGCAGAAGGGGCACTGGACATCCATCCTGGTGGCCAGCTTTATAGAGGACTAGGCCACCTGGGAGAAGTTATCTCAGTGGTGTCAGAAGACCCCAGGGCAATGTCAGACATTAGCATTATAGACTGTGCAACCTTAGATAAGCTCCTGTGTGATGCTGGCTTCTCTTTCTTCTCTTGCAAATCAGCTTCATGGAGGTAAAGCGAGAGTTCCATGAAAGTGGACTTATTTAATAGATTTCTACATACAGAGGCCTGGTGCCATCTTATGTATCTCACAAATGATGAAATTATTCATTTATTATAAATACATAAGATTTTTATTACATTTTATTTAGTGTGTGTGTATGTGTGTGTGTGTATGGGTGTGTGTGTATGTGTGTGTATGGGTATGTGTGTGTGTATGGGTGTGTGTGTGTGTATGGGTGTGTGTGTGCATGAGTGTGTGTATGGGTGTGTGTGTATGTGTGTGTATTGATGTGTGAGTGTATTGGTGTGTGTGTGTATGTGTATGGGTGTGTGTGTATGTATATGGGTGTGTGTGTATGTGTGTGTGTGTATGTATGTATATGGGTATGTGTGTGTGTATGTGTGTGTGTATGGGTGTGTGTGTGTATGGGTATGTGTGTGTGTATGGGTGTGTGTGTGTGTATGGGTGTGTGTGTGTGTGTGTGTGTGTGTGTGTGTGTGTGTGTGTGTGTGTGTATGGGTGTGTGTGTGTTCATAATCAGTTTTCTCTCTTCCACCACTTGTTCTCAGGAACTGAACTCAGGTTGTGAGGTTTGGTGATAGGGGGCCTTTACTCCTCAAGCCATCTCCCTGGCACTTGTTTATCTTTTTATATACTTCCTGTTTGTCAAGTGTGATGAGGTCAGATTTTATAAAGGTATTGTAACAAGTTTTTGTTCAAAAGAGCAAAAATATGGACACAATGACAATTAGCCACAACTCTAAGGGTTCTGCCCTTGACCTTTGTTAGCATTCCAGTAAAGGATAAAACAGCCGCTAACATGGTATTAGAATGTGCCACACCCCATGCTGAATACTTGGCATAGGTAGATGCCACTGTCACCCTCATTCTACCCTTGGAGTAAAAAAAAAAGCACAAAGTTGTTAAGTGACTTCCTTGGGCCCCACATAGCTTGCCATGGTCAAAGCAATGTTCCAACAGATCTCTGATTCATGGATGGAGATATGAAGGTTTAACTTTAATGAGGTCATTAGGAGATTTCCAAACTATTTATTCAGTGGTGATGCCTACGAACAAAATCATGAAACAGGCTGAGAAAAATGTAGGACCATTTCTGTGATCTGGATCAGCCATCCATTCCTGCAAAGTGTCTTCCCACAATTGTTAATCATATACTGTTGTGTACCAAATATTCCTACAAATAATAGGGCCAACAGGATGGCTCAGTGAATAAAGGCATATGCCAGCAAGTCTGATGACCTAAAATTGATCCATGGAACCTTCTCGGTGGAAAGAAACTGTGTCTGTCAATTGTCAATTTGTCCTCTTACTCATATATGCCCACACCCATACACACTCACATGCAAGCAAGCATGCACGCACGCACGCACGCACAGAGAAGTTTTAAGATAATAAAAACAAAATTTAAATTTTTGCCAGCTTTTGAGGATTGAAACTCAGAAGGTAGCTTAGCCAGTGCCCTTAGATATGACCTTCTGTGCAGTCAGGGTGTAGTTTCACCTGAGTGCTTAGAATGTACCTCTTACGTTCAGCTCATCACTGTTGGCAGAAGTGCTTCTAAACTCCTTCAGCTGCAAGCCTCAGTGTATTGTGTTTTATGAGGGGACTCTCTAGAGGATGCTTGAGTATTCTCATATATGGAAGACAGACAGGGGAGGAAGGGAAGAAGAGTGATATATATATATATATATATATACATATATATATATATATATCAGATTAGTATGTCCAAGTTGAAAGCTAATCTTTTAATAACCTGATGTAAGTGATGCACTTCATTTTTTTTTTGTATTCTTACAGAGATGGCTCAGGGTTCGATCACTGGAAGGGGGCCATGGAGAACACCTGCCCAACAAGATGCCTTTTTCTGTGCTTCTATGCATCTCCATGGCATATAGATTTCTTGAATTTTGTAAAGGACTCTGATGCTGAAGGCATCTGTTTCCCCATGGTTCAGGGATGGTATAGATGATGAGACTGTTGTCTCCATTGGCATTTTAAGTTTTCCAAGATGGCCAGCACACTGCAGAGACTAAGATAGCAGCTAACACTTATGTCTCATTTGTATTTTAATTTGCATGCATGGCATACGTGTGTACTGGTGCACTCATTTGTGGTTGTGGCTGACATCATTAATTTTCCTCTATCAACCTCCACCTTAGTTTTTAGTGTGGAGTCCCTCACTGACCTGGAAGGTCATTGTCACAGCTAGGCTGACTGCCACAGAATCCCAGAGCTCTACCAGTCTCTGCCACCCCTATTCTGAGGTCACTGACATTTTCCATCCCACCTGATGTTTACTTGGGTATCTGAACCCGGATCCTCATGCTTGTGAAACAGGCCCTTTACCCACGAAGCTATCTTCTCATCTTCCAGTTGTGTCATAAAGATGCCCATTCATCTATGTCACAAGAAACACATTGCCTAGTTGCCTACTGACTCTAAGAAGACAGAGGCCATGAGTTGTTAAGGTCACTGAAGGCATGGTGCCCACATTACAGAGGGGGAAGACTGACCCCAATAAAGCAAATAAATACAATTTAGTGTATAGTAAGTATTATAAAAGAATCTAAACTACTATCAGGAAAATTGGGATTTTTAGAAGACAATGTAATACATGACAACTCTGAGCCAAATAGGTAGTCATTACATTAAAACCCATGATGGCAGCATTGGCAATGCTGCTGCCCAGAGTGGTTCAGTGCACTGCTCTGTGCACTGCATAGCAGCCTCTCAGCCTTCCAGGGAGCTAACAGTGCCTGGCCCCCAGTAAGTAGGAGGCTTGATTGTGAAGAGGCTGATAGGTCGTGCTTGGATTTTTTTTTTTTGTTCTGTCCCAGGTACAGATAAAAGACACCAGATAGATTGAAATAGAGACCACACCTGAAAATCCAAGTGGCACTGAGCTCAAATCTCCAATGCTCTGGCAAACGGCACAGATGAAAAGGCTAGATCCTTTCTGCAGAGTGGGTCAGATGGCCAACTCCAGGCCCTCATTGCCTGCCCTTCATCCCTGCTTCTGAAAGAGGAGGATCTTTTTCATTCTTTTAACTTTTATTTTACATTTCAATCACAGTTCTCCTTTCCATCCCTCCTCTCACCCTCCTGTCCCTTCCCAGCCCCCGCCCCCAGTCTACTGCTCCTCATGGGTAAGGGCTCCCATGAAGTGTTCACGAGGTCTGGCACAATAGGTTGGGACAGGGCCAAGCCTCTCCCCCATGCATTAAGGCTGAGCATGGCATCCCACCATAGGGAATGGGCTCCAAAAGCTAGCTCAGGTACCAGGTTTGTATTGTGGTCCTACTGCCAGGGGCCCTTCAGATAGCCCAAGCTTCATAACTGTCTCCCACACACAGAGGACTTAGTTCAGTCCCCTGGAGTCTCCACAGCTGTCAGTCTAGAGTTCACGAGTTTCCATGAGCTTGGTTCAGCTGCTTCTGTAGATTCCTCCCTCATGATTTGACCTCCCTTGCTCATATATACCCTCCTTGGCCCGGTGCTTGGTTGTGGATCTCTGCATCTGGTTCCATCACTTACTGAATGCAGGGGCTATGGTGACAGTTGGGGTATTCACCAGTCTGATTACAGGGGTAGGCCAGTTCGGGTATCCTCTCCACTATTGCTAGGAGACTTAGCTGGGCTTTCTTTAAGCTTTCTTCCCGGGTGCATTCATCCTCATTCCCCATCCTTCTCTCCCCCCTTTGCTGTCCCTCTTCTCCCTGTCTCTTCCCTCCCTCTACTTTCTATTTTCATCCATCTCCCTGCTCCCTTTCTCTCCCAGTATCTCTTTCCCATTTCATTCTTTCCTCCTTCTCCATCCTTACATCTTCTCTCTTAACCCTCTCTCTATCTCTGTTATCTCTCCCCTCTCTGTCTTTCCCTATTTTTCTATGTCACCCCCTCTTCATTTTCTCCTTTCTGTCTCTTTCCCTCCACTCCCTCTCTGCCTCCCCTCCCCCACCTCCTTCACCACTGTTCTAGTCTCCTTGCTCAAAAGGACAAGCTCAGCAAATAATCTGAGGGAAGCTCCCTTCACTGCTCCCTTCACTGCTGCTTCTGCCTAGATCAGCCATCTCCAGAGCTCTAAGCTTTGGTGGCAATCCGGATGCTCTGTCCTGTAAACCTCTACCTGTAATTAGGAGGTCCTAGTCCCTCAGGGAATTCTGGCCCTAGAACTCAATTCTGAGAAGGCTGTCACAGACAGGAGAGATGGTTCTCCTCTCCCCTCCTCTAAAATCCCACAAGTGGTTGTCAGGTGAGGGAGGCACAGGTTCAGCACCAGTCCCAGTGCTAAGTCTCTTATCACAGCCTCCACACTGTGGGTTTAGTAGCTTAACTTCTTTCTTCAAGGCAGAACTCAGGACTAAGCTGGGAGAGCTTGGACAACAGCCTCCGAGCAAAGAAGAAACGGGAATCTGATAGAGGAAAGAAGGTTTCCTGTCCCTTGGGAGAGTCTGCCTTCGCATGGCATTTAGCTGGGATGGAAGGGTGGTGCGGATGAGCCCAGGCAGTCAGGTTCTCCAACAGATCCATCTCTCCCTTTACTCTGTCATCAGAAACCCTGTATTACTCTGCTTTGTAGTGTGGAGCTCATTTCCAGGTGATATACTTGTTCCTCAACATCAGACAAGTGCTTTCTGAGTGTCTTCAGGGTGTCAGGCTGGGTTCCAATCTAAGTGCTTGTGCTAGGTGCCCACACCTTGGAAGAGAAGCTGCTGTAAGGTCTCCAGTCTTAGGGAATCATGGCAACATCAGTAACAATGGACTCAGAAGTGCTTAAGGCTTCATCTGTGGCGGGAAGGCACTACAGTTCTTAGCCCCGTGTTGTTAGTACAATGATGCCAGATATTTCCAACAGCCTTTGATATCTGGAATGGAATTTTTAGTGTATACACACACACACACACACACACACACACACACACACATGATCATGATATTTGAGATATTAGGTCTTGTTTTCAAAATTATCTGGCTGGATAGGACCAGATAACGGTCCCAGTTAAAGAAGTGAATGCCCAGTGGTTTTGAGCCTTCCTATGGGACACAGGTTTTGTGGGAAGGAAGGAAATAGAATATGATGAGGTCCTAGGCAGCCTGGTCAAAGCCAGCATCCCCTGCTGGGATATTGAACAAATCTCCTTGGTCCCTCACATGTATTTCCTAGCTTATTTTCAACATGAACCAGGATGACCCTTATTAAGTGCAGACTGGGTTGGGGTGGTTCCTTGCATAGTGTCACCCCAGCCTGCTTCTATCTTCTGTCCTTCCTTACTTCCCCTCTTTTCTTTCTCTCCCAGCCATGCTGCCTTCCCTTCAGTTCCTGGCCGGGGCCATTTTCCTCTCTCAGGACTCCTAAAATAGTCTGTTCCATCCTCGACATACTCTTCTTACTCTGAGAATCTTTTTCTTTGCTCTAACTCAGATTTTGAGTTCAGTCACCTTTAGGGATGCTTGCCTAGATCTTGTCACCCCAAGTCTCTGTTTTAAAGTGTGCAGTTCAGTGCTATACAGTGCAGTAACGGTGTGAAGCCATTGGATTTTTTTCTGTTTTGAAATTTTTTCCCCAGCCCCATGTCATAGTCATGTGGGACAGTGAATAGCAGCTTGAAGCTCTGTTAATACCACCACACTTTAGCCTTTTTCCCCCTCCAGCACTGGAGTGATTTGACCAGATAACTTGTCTCCTAGCTCACCATACCAGGGCCTGGCAGAGAAGAAGCAATTGGTCAAATTGAGTCAAATTAGAGGACAATCCTTTTAAATATTTATTCCTTCATTCATTGATATCTTCCAGAGATGCACAGGGTTAAGACCACAAACTTCTTCATAGATCATGGTCAAGGGGGTCAGGTCTGCATTAGTTGTTACCTTTATCTGTCTCACAGTACCTGAAAGGAGGAAAGGTTTATTTTGCCTCAGGGTTTCAGAGGGTTTCCTGATGTCACAGCAGGGAAGAGACATGGATCAGCTCAGTCAGTGGTAGGGGACATGTGGTAGAAACACAGCAAGGCAGGCAGGAAGAATAAATCAAGACAGACTGGAACCAGGGCCTCCCTCTAGTGACGTACTCCCCTCAGCCAGGCCCTGCCTTCTAAAGGTTCGATGGCTTCCCTGCAAAAAGCACCCTTAGCACAGGACCACACATTCACGACATAGTCTGAAGATGTATTAGTTTTAAATCATAGCTGGTCCCACGTACAGTGACAGGTTCAAGGAATTTGGCTGGACCAGCAGTGAGAAGCCCAGACATCCTTCACCAGCAGTGAGATGCCCAGGCATCCTTCAAGCCTCTCAAAAAAGGGGTATTTTGGTCTGGAGACTTAGGGATAACACCTTTTCAGTGGTGAAGGAGAGCCTTCTGAGCAGGATATACAGTCATCACAGAGAACCTTAAGAACCTGGGACAGTGACCACTGTGTGTTTAGCTTGTGGCACCCAGAGACACGGGCCACCCCATTCTCCAGTGTCTGAGAATGGGAGCCATTTCAAACAGTTCTTGGTCTCCCACAGATGCTTACAGAAGGCTAAGGTGGTCTTCTTTTCTTCTAGAGAATGTTTGGCACTTTGCTAAAGTTTGGATTAATCCCATATCCATGTAATGCTTCTCTCACTTAATTAGGGAAGCCATTCTATGGTGGCCTAGATTGAACAATAAATTACATGCACAAAAAATTATCCATCAATAGACAGAGGTTTAAGACAGTAGCTTTGTTGTCAAATGAAGAGAAATTCAAAATGATACAAAATCTACCATTTAATTAATTAATTGATTGATTGATTGATTGATTGATTAATTAATTAATTACTTTGTTCACAGTCTCCTGTATTCTAGGCTGGCCTTGAATGCACATTTAGCTAAGGATGGCCTTGAACTCTTCTGCCCCTGCCTCTGCCTCTGCCTCTGCCTCCTAAGTGCTGGGATTCTGGGCACGTGTCACCATGCTGGGTTGATCCTGTCCTGGGGATGGAAGCCAGGGCTTTGTGCACTCTAGGCAAGCATTCTGTAGGCAGAGCTCCAGCTCCAGCCCCAATTCACCATTTAAAGTGTGCAAGCGGTGTTCTGTAGGGCATTCTCCGTGTGCAGTTGTCATTTTGATTCAGTTTTGAAACTTTTTGTTAACAGCCCCCTTAGAAAGCACGGTTCTTATTAGCAGCCCTTCCCTTATTCCCCCACTCTGGATCTGCTTCTCAACCTCCCTCTCGATGGACACAGGACTCAGCAGAAAGGTCCTGTGAGGAGCTTCCAGACCGTTTTGAATCTATTGCTGGTTTAGGCCTTTAACATCCCCCACCCCCACCAGGAACCACCCCGCCCCACCCCACAGTGTGTATTTATCTAGGCATTCTCTTCACCAGCTGTCCATAAACTCCTCCAACCCCATTGTGTATTCAGATGGAAATAAATGAGTTTAATTACTTAAAGTAGATTTGGAATTCAGGGGCGAATGGCTCTCCTCTCTCTATTCTGCATGTAAGCCTGGCCACAGGAGGAATTGTAAAATGTTCAAGTCTTTGAGAGATTGCAACCACTGGGCTTGGCAGACATCAGCATTTGGGCTGGATGTGCTCCGAGCTGGGTGGAGGAGGCTGGCTCTTCCTACCTCTTCAGCTCTGGCAGCCTGAACAGTGACGGGGATAGCTCAGCCCCTTTCACCTCTTTCCAAAGGATTTCCTGCCAGGTCCCACATGATCCTCTAGGGTCACCCACTGGAGCAGCCTGTAATTTCACTGACCACCAAGTGATACCCTGTAGCCACCAGAAAATCTGTTAGGTGAGGGTCAGCAGGGCTGCTAATGGAGTGGTGATGGGACAGTTTAGGCAAGCCTTCCAGCAAAGGAAAATTTACAATTTAAATAAGAAAAATAATCAATTCTACATGAACATAAAGAGGAGGATGAGAGTATCTGTGTTTGGCTATGACTGTGGTGTAAGGAGTCTTGGCGAGGTCCTCAGTAGGTGGGGAGGAAGCTGAGGACTGGTGAATAACTAGAGCCCTGGGAGTTAGCCCCAGCACAAGGAGGGGTGTACAAGGAGGGGCCACAGCATCTCTTCAACAGCACACCTGGGGCAGGTGGCAGATGGAGATGTCAGGCCAAGCTAACCACCGTGTCTTCTGCTGTTTGTCTTAACTGATGCCTAGAGACCTTTCCTGTCATCCCAGGAACCACTCCTGATCCTATAATTCTGTTTTCTTTTTTTTTTTTTTTTTTTATCCCCATCTTTATCACTGTGTTAGCATCCCTGGAGCTGCTATGATGCTGTGAGTCACAGAAATGCCAGAGCAGCTGTCTGCTCAGCCAAACAGTCTGGCACAGAGAGAGGAACCCCTTTCTAGGCAAAACCCTGGTGGAAATCCCTCAGCCAGTATGAGGGGCCTTCTATTTCTCCTACAAGGACTGGACTGTCCAGTTAGAGTTCAGGGCCATCTTTTCTGCTGATCCCCATCAACTGATTCTACTGAAGCTAAAAGTCACCTCCCGTAATCACTGGTCCTCAGGCCCATGTGCCATTGAGCTGAAGTTTCCTCCATGCTTCCTACTACCTGAACACAGAGGTCTATAGCACTGCCATTCACAAAAGCCAAAATGTGGAAGCATCCCAAATGTCCATCAGTGTGTGAATGGCTAAATAAAACAGTCTCTGTCCCACAGTGAGCTATTATTCAATTTTACAAAGGAATGAAGTTCCATTCCAGGCACAATAATGGGGATGAACCTTGAAAACAGGCTGTTAGTAGAAAAGCTGGACCCGAAGGTCACATACTGTAGGTTTCCATTTGTATAAAATGCCCAGAATAGAGCAGTGCAGAGACAGAAAGCAGACAAGTGATTGCCAGTGGCTGGAGGAAGTATGGATGAGGCCCCTGTTAATGGGTGTGGGCTTTTCTTTTGATGTGAGACATTTACTCTACAAGCACAGTGGTGGTAGCTGTGCAACTTTGTTAATGTACTCAATACCCTGGAGCCACACACTTGGAAATTCTGGATTTTATGTTATGCATATGTTACCACCAACTTATCTTTAAATGTCACCCTAAGGGCTGGAGAGATAGCTCAGCAGTTAAGAGCACACACTGCTCTTGCTCTTGCGTAGGACCTGAATTCAGTTCCCAGCATCACATTGGTGGCTCACAACCACCATAATTGTAGCTGCAGGGATCTGTTGCCCTCTGCTGTCTTTTCAGCACACTTGCACTGATGAGCACACTGATAAACATGGACACTAGAGTCTATCTCAGCTCCCCTTCCTGATGTCACACGTAGCTACCTTCTGGCCTTCCTCAGTTGTGATACTCTGAAAATAGGGTCAGGCAGGGACACTGGGTCCTTGCCTTCTTGAAATAGGTTTTAACTTCAGAAGCTGCAAGGTAGATGGACAAAAGTCAGCCATTATGCAAGTATCAGGGCACTCAAAGGCAGAGGGTCATTGTGATGATTATTTTTAATTGTTAACTTGACCAAATCTAGAATTACCTAGGACAGAAGTTTCCATGGGGGATTGTCTAAATTAGACTGGTCATAGGTGTGCTGTTAATCCTAATGGGAATACCTGCCCATTGCAAGAGACACCACTCCCTAAGCAGGGATCTTGAACTATGCAAGAGCAAAGAAAGCAATCACACACACACACATACACACACACACACACACACACACACACACACACACACACACACACACGGATTCCTTCCTCTCAGCTCTTGACTGTGGATGTGATGTGTTTGGCTGCTTCAATCTCTGCCATTTCCTTGACTTCCACACAATGATGAAGTGGCACCTAGAATTGTATGTCAAATAAACCCTTTCTACTTTAAGTGCCTTTTCCAGGACATTCTATCACAGATACCAGAATTCTAATTAAGACAAGTTATCTTTCCGAAGGGAGAGAGACTAGTTTGGGTAAATGGCATCTTACTCAAGCCTGGGGTGCTCTTTAAAATGATATATGTGTAATTAACAACTAACCATGTGATGCCAGGAAGTGATGGCACTTGCCTTTAACCCCAGCACTCGGGAGGTGGAGACATGCATATCTTTGTGAGTTTGAGGCCAACCTGGTCTACAGACCTTGTTCCAAGACAGTTAAGGTTATTACACAGAGAAATCCTGTCTTGAAAAACAAAAACAAACAAACAAACAAACCAAATAAACAAAAATTAACCATGTGACACTTTAAAAGAACCCATGAGTGATATGTACTGCTAAGCAGGGCTGTGGAATAATAACAGTTCAAGCTGAGGCTGGAGCCATGTCTGAGTTCATGACCCTGCCAATTCCAGGGTCTTTGTTGATGTCCTAGGTTCTTGAGGGCCAGGTGGATGCCTGAGGTCTGGTTCACCACTTGGGGCCATATTGGTGTTCAAGGGCCATGATGCAACTGGGTCCATGCCAATCTGAGTGACCTGCACTGCCATCCCAGTCCTTGGTGACATCTGGTCCCCACCTCCTGCCAAAGACCATTTCTGGGTCTGTGGTCCAACAGCAGTCATGAATTGTTTTGCCTCAAGGGCCACTACCTAGAGCCATGTTAGTGTTCAAGGACAATGCCACTGCTGGGACCATACAGATCTGAGTGGCCTTCACTGCCACCAGAGGCCATGCCAGGGCCTAAGCTGCTGCCAGGGCCATATCTGGGCCCATGGCCCTGTAGCAACTGTGGTCTGTGTTGATGTCCATTGCTCAGGTTACCACTGAAGGCCCTGAGGATAGAGCTGTACAGAGTTTACCCTGCCCCTCTCATGATGCAGGACTACAGAGAACTGACCCAGGACCTCACCTGGGCAGCTGACCCCATTGCTGGTAATGTGAGTGAGCTGGCCCTGAAGGTGTGAGAATGGGAGGACCAGCCCCAATGTCTGTCTGTCACATGGTGGCATGGGTGAAGGAGAGATGCCCCTCACCCCTCATTACCTACTGCAGCTAGGAAACCTGGTCCCTGGGTCTTCAGAGTGGGAGAGCCAACCCTACCCTTCACCGGATGCAGCTTTCAGCTCTGCCCCTCACCATCTGCAGCTCTCAGGAGATTGGGCCCTGCACCTCAACTGGGCAAAACAGTAGAGCTGGCCTTGGTCGTGTGACTGCAGGTGAGCCGGGCCCAAAGTCTGAGAGCAGAATTGGCCCTGACTCTTGCTGCGTGCTGCATTGGGTGAGCTAGCCAGGGCAGTGCTGGAGAGCTTGCTCTGGAGTGATGATTGGGGGAGGGGGGGAGCTGCAGGCTGACTAACCCAGCTACCACCCAGACCCAGAACCAGGAGCACGAGTCAGCCCACCCCAGCATCTACCTCATCTATGAATGGCTGGAGCATGTGAACGGGCCAGACCTGCAGATCCAAAGCTACAGGATCTCTATGACACAGGACAACAGGGGGAAATTTTTCTTTTCTTTTGTGTGTTGTCGGGGAGGTTGCAAGGACAGAGGGATGAATACAACTTGGAGTTGTGACAGTGGTGCAGGGGAAATTTGGGAATTTGAGGATGAGGGAAAAGGAATGGGGGAGTAGGAGAGATCCCATAGCCATTATCCCTCTTCAGCCTGTTTTGGAAGATAGGGAAGCATAGAATATACTTGTGACCCAAAAGTGTGTTGTGGGACTCTGGTTGGTTTGTACCCACCTCAGTCATTATCTTATTATTTTGCAAGGTCTGGACCTACAATTAATATATCAAGTCCTTAGCCATAGACATGTAGTCTATATAAGATTCATCCACATACATCCAGTGTGTTTGTTTCATGGTCCAGTTGGTAAATCCTGCCTTTCCACCAGCTCTGGGGACAGCGTTCAGGACCTCAAGTGTTCACAATGAGACTAAAGCCCCAACCCCATCTTTGCTTTTAATCTCCAGACAGAAACTTATAAATTATACTAAGTTTTCCAGGCCAGCTGTGAAGTCAGAGGCCACTTATTCCAGGATGGCCTCAAACTAGTAATCTTCTGTATCAACTGCCCGAGGAGCTCAGACCACAGGTCTGTCTGCACCACCAGGTGACACATTAAATTTCATAGTTTCCTTTGGGTGTGTGTGTGGCAGTGGTGTGTGGGGAGACTAGGCATGCATGTTTGTGACAAACTCCTTGAGGTCAGAGGACAACCCTGAGTGTCACCTTGTTTGAGACAACCCTGTTACTGTATGTGTCAGTCTGGCTGGACTCAGTGTTTCAGAGAGCCCCCTGTCTCTGCCTCCAGTCTAAACACAGGAGTACTGTGACTAGAGATGCACTTTCCTGGGCTTGGCCTTTACCCGATTCCTGAGAATTAGGTCTGAGGACTTGCCTGGTCTCCTGTAGACTAGAAAAGTGTTCCACCATTGAGCTACACTCCAGGCCCTGCTTCACATTTCATTTTAAAAACAGGGTCTTGCTAAGTTTCACAGACTGTTCTTGAATGCATTCAGTAGCCCAATCTGGCCTCAAATTAATGTTCCTCCTGTCCCAGCTTCCTGATTAGCTGAGATTGTAGGCATTGCATAGTAGGCTTCTGTGGACAATGACCATTCTGCCAAACATCACTGATTGCTCCTGTGTAAATCCCAGAACAGCTTCTGTGGTGAGTCTTTTCACTTCCTCCCCTTATGGATTAGGCACTGATTTGCACAGGGTAGGTGAGCTAGCAGTGCTTGAGTTGGGATGTGAACAACCTGGAAAAACAACTGTCCACACTCCACAATTTCACTATCAAACCAGCATCTCTGAGTCACTTTCTCAAGATCTCCACTTTGCTTACTGGGAACTGGGATTGTTTTCCTAAACACAGAGTGGAAACAAAAACTGCTACTAAGTTCAAAACACATTGCTAAGAGTTCCTATCATGAGACTTGCTCTGAATAGCTTTGGCTTTTCTTATCAAGGTGACAAAATATCTGACAGAAGTAACTAAAGAAGGGTTGACTACCTTAATTGCCATCCTAGAGCCTTCATCCAGTAGCTGATGGAAGCAGAAGCAAGCACCCACACCTAAGTAATGAGCCATACTCCTG
The DNA here is from genome assembly GCA_030556225.1 of Cricetiscus sungorus. Classification (NCBI taxonomy): domain Eukaryota; kingdom Metazoa; phylum Chordata; class Mammalia; order Rodentia; family Cricetidae; genus Cricetiscus; species Cricetiscus sungorus. Next base: position 8,180,617 of record JANBXA010000069.1, on the reverse strand, counting down.
GAATCCCATTGTAGAGAGGGGGGAGGGATGAGCATTAGATCAAAGCAAGCCCTCTGAATGTGGGTGCCAGTTAGGAGACCTGGGAAGGTATGGGACCTCTAACAGTGGAACCAGTATTTATCCCTAGTGCACAAATGGACCTTGGGAGCCCATTCCTCATCGAGAGATACTCTTTCAGCCCAGATACATGGGGGAGGGCCTAGGCCCTCCTCCAAATGATGTAACAGACTTTGATGATTCCTCATAGAAGGCCTCACCATCCTTGGGGAGTGGATGGGTGGTGGGATGGGAGGATGGGAGGAAGAGGGAACTGGGATTGATATGTAAAATAAATTGTTTCTAAAATAAATAAATTAAAAAACATAGTGTCATAATCAAATATGTAAAATCCAGTGCAAATAAGAAAATATACTCAAATTGCAAAATTTTCATGATCTTAATTTTTCAATAAAATATACTTACCTAATCTATGACTAAGCTGTTTAAATTTTTACTCTTAGTATTCATGTAATATATCATCATTTGTCAATCTCTGTATTGATATTGAAGATTTTCACTTTCAAAAAAAGAAAAACGATATGCAGGTAGCAAACAGTTGTTGGGGGGTTTACCTTTGACATTGTAAGCAAACTGTAACTCACTCACTGGGCTCAGGTACTGTTGGGTTTTCATCTCCAACTGTTGCCAGATTCAAAGGTCTGAGCCTGCCATCTTAGCTTCCCAGAATGCTGGAAGAAACTGGGAGTGGTGAGATGTTATTGAAAAGGTAACTAGAGGGTCTGGCAGGATGGTTCAGTGGGTAAAGGTAGTTGCCACCAATCCTAACAACCTGAGTTCAAGTCTCAGAACCCACACGATAGAAGATTACTGACTCTTGAGAGTTATTCTCTGACTTCCATTTGTGCCATTGCTTGCATACACAAATATTGGGTGGTTAGGTAGACAGACAGATAGACAGACAGACAGATAAAACCTAAAAAATTATTGGTAAAGACGTGGAGACAAGACCTTGCACAGATTTGGTAGGAAGAGAGTCTCTGTGGATCATGGCATGAAAGCACCTCACAACAACAAAAGTAGAACAACCAGATTGTTATGGGCATGGATCTGAGTTCAGAGGTGCCCACTGAAGTTCTCTGGTTCTTGTGTCTATGATGAAGATTTATACCAGGGGCCCATGGCTTTTACACCAGGCAGATGTTGGCTGAGGTTCTAACTGCCCTCATTGACTGTACTTCCCCAGGTACCTTCTTGGCTGCCCCCAGTCCTCTTGTCACAGGCGCCATTTTGTTCCTGTGGTCCTCAAACCAGCTCCTTCCCACCCTGGCTTTAGAAGGTTAGAAATCTTTTGTTTTTTCCTCCTTTTCAATTACAAAAGCCTGTTTGAACAGCCTCTGTGACAGCCCGTGTTCAAACAAGCTTTTGTAATTGAAAACAGAGCTGGCAATGTGGCTGCAGGGACTCCTGCCTCAAAAGGAGGGTGTGTAGACCATGCTGTGAGCTGGTCCCAGAGGCCACATTCAAAGAGTTTAAAGCTCCCTTCCAATTAAAAAAAAAAAAAAAAAAAAAAAAAAGGAAAGGAAAGGAAGAAAGAAAATCCTGTTTAAACACACAGTCCAATCTGGCTGGTATGAGTGATTCAAAATGGAGATTGTGGCCAGGCAGTGGCTTTGGTCTACCTTCTTGGAAATGGAGTAGGGGAGGGGCATTGCTTTCCCCAGGCCCAGCCTGATCTATGCAGTCTCCCAGGCTCCCAGATATTTCCACAGCTAGGTTCATGTTCAAGTTTAATGTGTTCCCCCTTCCTCTCTCTCTCTCCCTCATCATCTCTCTTTTACTCTGTCTCCCACCTCCCAAGTAAGTGTGTGTGTGTGTGTGTGTGTGTGTGTGTGTGTGTGTGTGTGTGCGTGTGTGTTATGAATTCAATGACAACAAAGACTCAAGGAGAATTGGGTTCATACTCCAGCTGTGTGACCTTGGGTAAATATGGGACCTCTCTGGGTTTTGTTTTTCCAGGTTCCTTGTCTGTAAAACCACATCACTTGAAAATTGCCTGAGTATTGAAGGAGGCAATCTATTTAAAGGAACCCCATATTTCATGCTAAGACAGGCTCCTTTGGATAATGTGTGGTTGTTTTACCATTTAAATGGATAACAGTTTTAATAGTGATACTATAATGAGGTGAGGGACTTCTCAGGTTAAGAATGAAGATGTTGACTGCCTCAATAGCATCCATCTCTGTGAACTCTTAAATTAAAATGAGGATGATGATAGATTTATGGCTCTATTCACCCTTGCCCACTCAAAAGTATGCATCAATAAGTATGTGTTAACAATGTGCCAAGCTCTGTGAAGGAAGGTGTAGAGAAAGCTAGGAGAAAGCAAAGGGCTGGGTGTTGCCTCTTCCCAGTAAACATACCACATGCCATGTTATTGCACTGAGATGTGTAGAATCATTTCTTCACCCCAGATACACAGGGCATCTACTGACAGACTAAGACTGGGAACCGAGTCCAGCTCGATGAACCAATTATTGAAGTTACTTACAGAAGCATGGATGACTGGAAGGCAGGCCCACTACAGGGTTCTACCAACAGGCCCCAGCAAGGCAACTGTAAATTTTGCTTCCTCAGCAGTGTTGGGGATCAAACCCAGGGCTAGGGATGCCTAAGAAAGTCCCCTTGCACTGATCTACACCCATCCTCAGCCCCACCTCCTCTACTTTTTAAATTTTCTGTGTACCCTTGAGGAGGGGAGGGCCTGCCTAAGGATCTTCCGGTTGGATGTAAGTTTCCTGAGCCTCTCCTTCCAGTTATGGAATAAGGATTTTTGAGACATGGTCTTATGCAGCCCAGAATAGCCTCAAACTCACTGAGTAGCCAATGATGACCTTGTAATTCTGGCTTTCTGGCTTCCTGCTTCCAAATCAGCAGAGCTGAGGTTAAATAGTGTTTCAGGTGTGCTCAACCACACCCAGTTTATGGAGGTGCTGGGGATCAAACCCCGGGCTTTGTGTGGGCTAGACTAGAGATCTACAATGGGTCTGTATCCCCCAACCTCCACAGAGAAATATCTATGTGCCTGTTCTCAGGCAAGTGTTCTGACTCAGGATGGCATGGTTATGTCTAGATGAAAAAGCTGCAGGCTGTATATATCCCAACTTTCTATAAATATGGGATAGTGAAGAACCAATGAAGAGTCTGTTCACTCCTTTCTTAGGAACTTAGTTTTTTATGGTGTACGTGTGTGTGCGTGTGTGTGTTTCTTGGCTCCAATCTCCCCACTGAGCAATACCACATTATGTCATGCCACACTGTGCCACAGAACACCACACCTTTCCATACCACACCAACCCACACCACACCACACCACCACACCACACCACACCACATCAAGCTCTTCTCATTTCTACAATGTTGTGAGGCTGCTGCTGAGCCATTTGGTCCATTTCTCTTCCTTGGGAAAGGGGAAAAAAAGTAAAGCGCTCAAAATTATTAGGTAATGATATCACTTTAAAAGGCGACACAATATTTTACCAGCATGATGCCACTTAGCTGTGGTTTAATAAAATCCAGAAAGCCCAGAGCTGAAGAAGCCATCGTCAGGTGGGGGCAGACAAGCAAGCTCTCGAAACTCACATCAGGAAAATTACTTTTTCTTCAAATGGAAACTTTTCAATTGCTTTCAAATAGCTGGTGCTGATGGAAATAATTCCCTTCCCACGTTTGCATACGCTGCCTGTGTCTTCTCTGCATGGTGCCAGGCGCTTCCTTAATAAAGATGGCTGCAAGGCTCTGATGTTGCCAGGCTCATTATTTAGAAAAGGCACCAAACCAAGTCAAGGGGAGTCAATTGATTACTAAATGCAATTCCTGTTTGGTGTCCCCTGAGGCAAATAAAGGCCACTGGGGGAGTGTGGGAATGTGTATTCACAGGGCAGCTAGGAGGCATCTGTCTCCTTTACCAGTTTGGGGTATCTTGTTTGGATAACAGGTACTAATAGGGCCTTTCCTCTCTTATTTATTTTCCTTTTGGCATCCTGGGATTGTTAATCTAGGGCCTTGAGCATGCTAGACAAGTACTTTACCACTGCGTTACACCCTCAATCCTTTTAAAAATAAGCTAATTAGTGTGTGCAAGTACTGTGTAAACTGTTTCTGCCTTCCCCGTGCTGTGATTAGAATGCTTCTTACCATCATGCCTGGTTTTTCATGTGTGTATGTATGTGTTTGTGTGTGTATTTGTATATGAAACACATACACACACCAAAGGAAGAGAGAGAGAGAGAGAGAGAGAGAGAGAGAGAGAGAGAGAGAGAGAGAGAGAGAAAGATTGGTACTGGCTCATCTATGTCATATTGTACATGTGGAAGTTAGAAGACAACCTTGGCTGCCAGATTTTACCTTCCTATCTTCTCTGAGACAGACTCTCTTCAAATGCTGGCCTGTGAATTTCTGGAGATTCTCGTGTCTCCATTTCCCATTTTCCTGTAGAGGTGCCCTGGCATTACAAACACTTGCACTATAGTATTAGGCTGTTAAGTGTGTTTTGGGGACCTAAACTCAGGTCATCAACCTTGTGTGGCAAGAAATTTTTAAGAATTGAGCCATGGGAAGCCTCACCCTCCCTGAGTAGTGGATGGGGTGGGATGGGGGGGATGGTGGAGGAAATGCCAGGACAGGAGGGAGAGGGAACTGGGATTGGTATGTAAAATAAGATTGTTTTAAATTTAAATAAGAATTAATTTAAAAAATGAATTGAGCCATCTCACTAATCCATATACTAGGGATTGAACTCAGCTCCTGAAGCTTGCTTGACAGGCTCTCTATGACTGAAGTGTCTCTCCAGTCTTCCCCACAGCTCCTCTTTAACACTTTATTTTAATCCAGACAAGGTTTGAACTTGCAGTACCCCTGCCTCAGCCTCTTGAGTAGCTGGCTAAAGTTTCCTTTTGCTGATTGGAAGATGGGGGAAGAGATTGAGATGCCATTGCAGAAAACCAGAAATCATGTCCATTTGTGGTGTGTGTCTGTTAAACATTGCTACGTTACTATAATGAACCAAGACTTCAGCATTCATTGTTTCCTTTCTCCCCCATCCTGCCACAGTCTTGAAACAGAAAGGAGAAGTTCGGGCTGAAAGATGAATGTGTGTTCTTTGTGTCCAATAACGAGGTTTGTGAGTGCTGGTGGGTGCCCAGTGGTTTTGTATGGACACAGTATGACTCAATGGGCCAGAACTCACAGTGAACCACATCCTCTAATTCCGCTGCCTTCTGTCTCTCTTATCCAGTCATAAAGAATGCCCAGATGGGTACAAGTGGCCTTAAACCTCTTTTCAGCTTGCCAACTTCCCCTTGGCTCAGAGAGGCACTGAGCTGGGAAAAGACAATCAGACCCAGCTTATTGTATTTATGGTAGCCTTTGCATTTGTTTTTGTGATTGCCTGTTATTTATGGCAAATGGTAGTGATTCTGCATTTGGATAAGGCTTCCTTTTTAGGTCCATTTAAGTATTTAAGAAGCAAGTCTGCTTGAAGGAATACATAAAGTGTGGCTCAAATCAGCAAAGTTAAAGTGTTGCCAAGGTGGACAGCCTTAGCCTTCTTGTACTTGGAAAAACTGAGACAGGAAGATCTCAGGTTTAGGGTCAAATTAGGGAGAACCTGTCTCAAAAATAAGAGGGCAGGAGCCGTAACTATGTGCCAAACTCTTTCCAGGCATGCATTCAGCCTTAGATGCAATTCCCACCAATGAAAATAGGAAGCTGTTGGCTTTGCCCATGGCCTATGATTTATGTCAGGAGACTAAAGCCTGTTTTGAGGATGTACCTACCCACCAATGAACTAACAGAGAGTCTGGGGTAGGTACAGATTGACTAAAAGCCAGATGATGTCTGTCATAAAAAAATAAGTGGCTATACCATGGAGAGCCACCCAGGCCAGCACCGAGTTGGTAAGGAGCGGTAATTGGATTAGACAGAGAACCAACCCAGACCCAGGGGCAGTAGTATCCACATATGGAGGGTGTATGTGTATGTCATGTGTATGTCTGTGGATATGTGCATGAGTGTGCATGTGTGTGAAAGCAAGACCACAGCCTTGAATTTCATTCCTCAGCTATGTTCTCCCTTCTTTCCAGAATCTGTCATTGGTCTTGGGCTCATTGATAAGGTTAGGCTAGCTGACCAGCAAGTTCCAAGAATCTGTCTCTGCCTCCCCAATGCAGAGATCATACAAGCATGCACAAATAACACTGTCCCTAGGTTTTCCCATAGATTCTGGGAATGTACCTGGAGTCCCCAGGCTTGCATGGGAAGAATGTTATCAACTAACCTGTCTTCCAGGAGCAGCAGTCTTCATTGTAGTTTCCAAAGAAGAAGTAGTAGCATTAGGATAAAGAGGTGTATACTTGGCTAGTTTGAAGGGTTCTAGTGAAATCTGGGGTATGCAAGTTTTCTCTAGCCCCCTGGTACAACTGACTCTGGCTGACTAGGGCAGGCGTTGACCCAGAGTGACAGCCCAACCAGGTGGTTGAAGGTACGGGGTCTTCATGGTAGATTTGCTTCTGAAGCACTGTACTGCAGAGGTACCATTTTCTATGTGTGAGAGTAAGGAGTCTCCCTAGGATCAGCCAGGCCTTTATCTGTCAAAGAACACAAAAAATGTGTGGTCAGAAATTCTTAACTGCTTAGTGCTAGGGCAGATCTCAGACTCAAGTCTCCCAGTTCAAGTCTGGAACTCATCTGTTCTCCACAACCCCAGCTTGGGTATCCTGCTTACTGGGCACATGCTCTGAGGTACAAGAGTTACAGAGCATAGTAAAGCTGCTCATCAGCTACACTATAGGGAGACTGGATGCCCACACTCTGCCTCTGTGTAAGCCTCAGAGGTTTCTTGTATCTCTATGTCCTGTACACAAGTATACAGATATGTATATATAAACACACATAACTGTACACAGAATAAACTTAAGACTTTTGTGAACCTACATTTAACTAGTGTATCTCTGTGGAATGACTGCAAGACTTTTCCCATTGTGTGTAAGTACTCGGGGCCTAGGGTTAAGGAGCAGAAGACAATGTCTGTCTCTGTCCTTAGTGAACCGACAGATGACCCACCACAAAGCAAAATGCCATGGCATTAACTTGTATAACACAGGTACAAACAAAGCTTTTGCCTAGTTTCCTTTCTGGAGTTGGGATAAAATACTCTGACCAAAAGCAACTTAGGGAAGGAAGGAGAGGGTTTACTTTGCTCACACTTCCAAGTTGCAATATACCATTGAATGAACCCAAGGCAAGAACCCAAAGCAAGAAGCTGGAACAGAAACCATGGAGGAATGCTGCTTATTCTGGCTTGCTAACTAGTTCAGCTAGCTTCCTTATACAGCCTAGGACCACCTGGCCAGGGAATGGTACCACCCGTAGAGGACTGGGCTCTCCAAAATACATTATTAACCAAAATCATCCCCCACAGATATGCCCATGAGCCAAATCAATAAAGACAATTACTTCATTGAGACTCCTTTCCCAGGTAATTCTAAATTGTGTCAGACTGACAGTTATTGGTAACTAGGCCTCACTATGCCATAGGAGACATTTCTATTCAGAAGAAAAGGGTGTGGACTTAGTAGGTATTTCCAAAGGCAAATATTTGCCTATCCATATGACTGTAATACATAGTTCTCACATAAATACATCTATGTTTGTAATTGCATTTATAACATATATGTGATATGAAAATAAATATTGTCACTTGTATGACATATACTCATATATTTATACAGAAGCATTTTTGTCTAGGGATATGGTTCAATGGATAAAATCATTGCCACATAAGTATGAGGACCTGGGTCCACATCCCCAGACCCTGTGTAAATCTTGATGCATTTGCAGGTCTATGTAATTTCAGCTCTCCCATGGTAAGATTGGAGGTAGTGACAACCCTATCTCAAACTGACTCAGGTTGTCCTCTAACTTCTACACACTCATGTGTCATATTAAGGTAATAAACAACTATGGTTCACAAATGAAACATGTATGTGTATAGTTATAGGTAAATACATATAGATAACATGTATACATGCACATATAAACTTGCCTATAAATGTTTAATATACATATGTTACAAAATACAATTTTCAGTTGAACATCAGTTCTTAATGGACGTCAAATATATGCTATGAAGAAAAATAGCATCTAGACAGTTATTCCATCAGCTGTTAATACACATCAATTCTATTCTTTACTATCTGTCTTCAGCCAATCAAGATAATTTGCATGAATATTTGCATTTATTTTGAAAACTTCTCTGCCCAATGCTAAAGTACCTCTACACTTTTGTATTTTTTTCTTACTTGCTTTAGTATTTTACCCATGAGTGCCTGAAACAAAACATTGTTCCTGGAATAGTCTCCTGATGTGTTTTCCTGGGATGCCATTAACATTTGGGTCTGTCATCATCCATGGTCAGAGCTGAGACCAGTTCTGTAAAATTTCTCACCCCTTCTCTGACCTGCATACATACCATTTTATTTCCAGTATATTTCAATTGTCAACTGAGAACAAGACCATAGGCTGTCATCTGTTATATGTTTAATACTCCAGACTTCTGTGGTAGATACCCACTTCTCTCCGCATCTTTCTCTACCTGTGACCTTTGCAATATACTGTCCAGTTTATTTGTCTAAGAGGTGGACACTGTTTATTGATCCCTTGAATTCTAGCTGGCCCTGTGACTTCCTTTGACTAATGAGATACTTCAAAATGGACTCTCTGTAACATGAGGTTTGTTGAAAGGAAGTTTCCGCCCCTCCAGTCTGGTCTCACAACTGCTTCAGTCCAAAATATGCACACAGAGACATATTAATTATGAAACTGTTGGCCAGTGACTAGGGCTTCTTATTGGCTATCTCTGTATTAATTATTAACCCATTTCTATTAATCCATATATTTCCATGTGGTCTTGGCTTACTGGGCAGTGCTGGACCTGCATCTCCTTTGCCTGCTACATGATGACTGCTCAGTGTCTCCTCAGAGAAGAGGGAACCTCAACTTCCTATTGGTCCCTGCTTATATCCTGATTTTGCTCAGCTATCATTTCCTGTCTAGCCAATGAGACAATCATTGTTTTATTCATTAACCAATAAGAAAAGCATATATGCAGGAGAACATTCCCCATCAACTCTCATCCACAGGAAGTTCAGGGAAAAGACTGAAATTTTCTTATTTAGCCTCTGGAGCCCAGCTGAACAGCCAGGTGACCCTCTTCCCAAGGGTCAAATTGCAGCCAGGGAACCTTAGACATGGAGTCACTCTGCTTACTGGTGCTTACCATCAGAAGAGGAGAAAGCCATCCCAGAGTGGAGGAACCAGTCTTTCAAGCCCAACCCAAATTGCCAAGTCATTGGCATTTCAGCAAAATAAATGATTATTGTTCAAAGTCAGGACGTTTTGGGAAGGTTACTATGTAGAAAAGGTGAACCCTGCTAATTATATGTGGTTAGTGTAAAATAATAGAATTGTTGAAGCAAGATGGCTCAGTGGTGAAATATTTACCTTGCAGGAGCCATTACCTGGTTTAGATACCAGGAACCTGTTCAAAGGTGGGAGGGAAAGAGCTGGTTCCACAAAGGTGATCTCCAGATGGGAGCTGTAGTGCATTGACCTCCAGATGGGAGCTGTAGTGCATATTCATGTGCAAGGGCACACACGCGCACACACACACACACACCACCACCACCACCACCACCACCACCACCACCACCACCACCACCACCAAACAGCTAAATAACAATAAATATTTACTATCTCACAGTTTCTGGGGATTGGGAATTCAGGAGCCATTTAACTGGGGGACTCTGTCTCAGGCTGTTTAAATTATGATAAAAGGTCCATTTTTTCTGGGCAGACTTTTCTCCCTCCTTCCCCCAGCCAGTCCCAAATAGCCATATAGACTTAATATTAATAATAAATGGTTGACTGTTAGCTTATGCTTATTACTAACTAGCTCTTACAACTTGAGTTAGCCCGTATTGTTTACCTACAGGCTGCCACATGGTGGTACCTTCTCTCAGCATGGCTTGTTCATTTACTGCTTCTCTTGTGTCTGGCTGGAGCCTCCTTGGACTCCACCCATCTTCTTCCCAATTCTCTCTGCCCCCCAAATCCTGCCTAACTATTGGCTAGCTTTCTTCACAATAAGAGCAATACATTTTCACAGTGTACGGAAGGATTATACCATGGCACATTTTTAAAGTTGGTTTATATGTGGCTGTCAGCCTGAGATTGTCAGATCTTCCAAACTCTGTTAAATTAGAAATGGTCTTAAGCCCAGCATCTATTAGAAAGAGTGGGCAGGGAGGGATTTAGACTTACTTCATCTTTACCTAAGGATTTGTGGGCACATTTTCTGATCATCACACTCACTGAGAGAGTCTCAGCCAGAGACTGAAAACTCCAGCTAAACATGTTCATAAAGTTAACACTATGTCTTAGACACAGACCTGGGTGTCCTAGATGCATAGACCCACAGCAGCAAGGTGGCTATGTGGTTTCAAAGAACAGTAGCACAGTGGCCTTCCTCATCTGCTGGATGTGGAATGGGATTTCACCTGGAGCTCTGTGGCACCACTGAGGTTGCAGATGCTCTCAGGCTTCAGCTTTCTCATTTCTCAAATGGGGCAGCTGCCATCTGTCTTCCTTATGGTAAGTGCTACTGAAAATCTCTGGGCTTGCCCTCTTCGGTCCTACAGACTACTTCACAGTCTGCATTATAGTCAAAGGAAGAGGAGGGGAGAAGGAAGAATTGGCAAAGTACTGGAGTCTACAGTGATGGCATTGACCTGGAATCCCAGCACTCGCAAACCTCAGATAGGAATAAAAAGTGAATTAGAGTCTTCTTATGACTTGGAGAGGTCATCTAGGGCTACCTAATGAGTTCCAGGCTAGGTTTGGCAATGGGAACAAGTAGAAACAAACAAAAAAGAAAAAGAAAAACTCACAAAACCAGAAACAATTGACATGTTGTGGTACTAGAACACTTTTCAAGATTCTAACTGTGTTTGTGTGACCTCATGATCTTAGGTGAGTTACCTCCTCCTTCTACATTACAGGTTCTGCCTTTGTTAAATTTGCTGTTTGGACCACAGGTCCCTAGGGCTTCAGTTAGCTTCAGATGAAGATTGCAGGTAAATGGATGGAGGCAGAAACAATCATCTTGAGTGAGGTAACCCAGACCCCAAAACACAAACATTGGGTGTTTTCTTTTATGTCAGAATGCTAGCTTTTAAGCTATAGATAGGAGATTTTCAATCCAAATAACCACAGAGGTTAGGTGGTTAGAAAGGGACAGGATTGGTTGGGGGATCTTTCATAGAAGGAGAAATAAAATATAATGTTAAAAAGAGATTAAAGAAGAAACAAGAATAGGAAGATTAAATGGAGGGGAGGGTGCTGTTAGGAAGGGGATATGGGGAGAAAAAACTAACATTAAAGGCCTTTTTAAAGGCCATAAAGAAACCTACCACAGTAGAAGCTTCCTAAAATTATACATACACAAAGTGAATTAAAATGGAGTGACCATACATTGGGATAAACAACACCCCAACTAGACATCTTATACCACCAAGGACCATCACATAGGAGAGGTTCACATAGGTTCACAGAATAACTCCCCATTCCCCCCACCTTGTATTCATATGCATAGCTAAATATGAGTGAAACTTGTGTGGAGATTCGAAGATCTTGTTCTGTACTGTGCCAAGGATGAAGTGCACTGGAGCAGCCTGCTATTTCTGCTCTTTGCTAAACTTCTGATGCCAGGAAGGGCTTACATCTTGTTGAGGTGCTGGCCAAAGGGCTCCCATAGACCTGCTGTCCCCCAGCTGCAAGACACACAAGGTATTGCCAACTATACTGTTTACTCTTTATAACCTGATGGCAAGTTCCTATTGCTGAAATCACAACTTACTTGAGTCCTTGAACATGGAAAAATTAAGCCAGTGCCCATCTAGAAGCTTTGCCCCACCAATGAGTATTCATGGGGATGGAAGGTGCTTCATATGCTACTGGAGGAGAAAATAACTTCACCAAGCTACAAACACAGAGGCGTACAATACTGACCTGCTTGTAAGATATACTAGTGTAATGTCACAAATGAGTAACCAGCCACTTTTCGGTTGGATATAAGGATCATTCCATGAGATGAAACTCTTACCCTGCACTGTTAAAGAACCTGAGACCAGATAGATCATAAGTCCTAGGGGAAAATCTACTACTTTTCTGCTAAAGAAACATAGCAATACAATGACTCTCAATGACATGATGACCCATAGATCAGAGCATCATTCAGCCCTCATCAGAGAAGTTTCTTATAGTAGATGATATTAACAAAAACTCACAGCTAGACAATGTGAGAGAATGAGAGACTTTGAAGCACTCAGTCTGAAATGGGATGTCTGTCCAACTCCCCTCAAAGCCCAGGGATCTATGCAAAAGAGGAGGCAGAAAGACTGTGAGAGCCAGGGGTGGTAGATGGCTCCAAGGGGACAGCATCCTCCTGACCCAACAGGTCTGGTATACATATGACCTCATGGAGACTGTGGAAACATACACAAGATATACATAGGCTGTAATCAGACAAAATTCTAGCACTGAGAAGGGGAAGTAGACTCTTGTTCCCAGCCCTAACCAACAAGCTATTTGCAGTTGATACCTTCTGGCAAAGGGGAAAACCAGGTTTCTCTAATGGAGTGACACTAGGCACATCAACTCCATTGCAGGTTCCGTGCCCAGGAAGAATGGGCCAACAAACAATAGACTCCATGTCTTTTTGTACACATTACTTTAATTTTATTTTGAGAGACACAGAGAACAAAGGTGAAGAAGGGTGGGTAGGGAGGTAGAGGTATGGGAGGAGTTGAGGGAGGAGAAATAACATGATTAAAATAGACTGTACAAAATTTTTAAGAAAAAAATGTTTTTAAAGTACACAAACTTCAGAAGAATGGCATACTGTGATACTAGAGTAGTCTTTAAGAATCCAGCTGTGACTGTGTGACCTTATGACTTTCCTGATTCTGAATTACATGCTACACCCATGGTGTGTGTTAAATTTGCTGTTTGGAATGCTGGTCCCTAGGGCCTCAGTTACCTTCAAATGAGGAATCCATTTTTCCAGACATTTTCTGAGAATTGACTATCCATCTTCCCATGCCACTCCTTCAAGCCAGGCAGCAGCATTTAGGCATTAATTGGGGTCCTTTTCTAAGGTCACCTACCCAGGATGTCATGTGGAAAGAGTCCCTGAGGCTAGGCCCTTTGGGACATGAAGGTACTAACAGTAAGGTTTGCAGGCTTTTAATGAGATTTTGCTTGGGGAACTATAATTTTTTGCAAATTCTAATCAGAAAAGCATCAAAAGGGCTCTTTTCAGAAAGCAATTATAGGGCCCACCCCATGGTGAGGGCAGAGTGGCCAATCAGCATTGCTATTGACATATATCTGGAAGTAGAAGGAACATGAAATCTCTCCAACTGAGGAAAGGAAGGGTGGCTTCTTTGTAGGATAACACACAGACAAGTTTGTGTGGAGGGGGACCTATGTCATATTTTGGTTTCAGAAGGTTTCTGAGAACTAAGACAAAATTAGACTTCATGGGCAGAGAGTTGATCCTTGTCTCCTTGTCACAACCTGTGGTGGTAAGTTTTAATTCTCAGCTTGATGTAACCCAGAATCACATGGAGAGAAGGTTTCATCGAGAGACTTTCTGGATCAATTCGGCCTGTGGTTGTGTCTGTGGGAGATTTTCTTGACTGTGGGAAGACCCAGCTTGAATGTGGCTGCACTGATCCCTGGTGTTTGGCCTTGAGTTAGTAAAGAGTAGAGAAAGTTAGCTGAGTACTAAGCATTTACACATTCACTTTTCTTTGCTCCTGCCTGTTGTGGCTCTTCAAGTTTATGCCTTGACTTCCTGCTGCAATGGTAAACCGTAATCTGGCATTGCGACCTAAAATTCTCCTTTCTCCCCTAAGTTGATATTTTAACACAGCAAGAGAAATAAAACTGGGACACTGTCTTATTGCTGCTTCTTGGCATAAGCTGCTTCCCTCTCTAGTGCTGATTGTTATGGTTTAAATATATTGTATTCCCCCACAGGCTCCTTGGTTTGAACACTCTCTTTCCAGCTGGTGGCACTGTTTTGCAAAGTTGTGGAAACTGAAGGAGTTGTAGGAAGAAATGGTGATAAGAAGTGGGTAGGACTTGAGGGTTTCATTCAGTCTGGCCCACTTCCTCCAAAAACTCTGTGCACCTTTATTGCTGCTATGTAACCACTATCTTCCACATTGGGCAGAAAGCTGAAGGAGTTGGGGGTGAAGAAATCTTGATTTTGAAGCCATACCAGTTGGTTTTGAATCTCAGTCACAGTGCTGAGTAACATCCCAAGTATGTTTCCCCCTTTGCATACTAGGGGGCATGATATCTTTACTGTCCCATGTGCTGTTATGAAGATTAAATGAGATGACACAAGCAAACCCTTAAACATATTGCTTGCCAGGTCACTGTCCCCAAGAACAGCTCAAGCAGAGAAGGAGTGAGCAAGTCTACTTTGGTGGGAAAGAGAATATCTCCTGAGTTGCTTCTGTCAGACATTAGTTGTATTGACTGCAAACGTAATGAGTACATTCAATTATTTGGGAGCTCAGCTGCTCAAGGCAGACTTCAATGTCCTCCAGGGTGCCCAGAGGTGCCCCTCACTACATCCCATGGATGCAGTCCACAGTTAGGGTAATTTCTCAGATTGTGGACTTTTCCTTCCATTATGAGAGCAGCCCTAACTTGGCTGGTGGTGCAAGGGCAGAACAGTTCTCTGAAAAAGACAAGTCCTTTCACTGTACATCTTAGGGGAGAAAGGGAGACCCTGGTGGTAGTGTCCCAAAACAGCACCACCAGCTGGAGAGATGGTGTTCAAACCCAGGAGGCTGTGGGGAATAGGCAACATTTAAAGTGCAATAATCAACACCAGACAGGGCAGTTGTAACCATAAAGATGCTATTTTAGTTTTATTTTTCTTGATAAATGCTAAAATGCCCTGAGATAAAGCAATTTTGGGGAGACAGAAGGACTTTAGCTTACAAGTCCAGATTACTGTCTATCATGGTGGGAAGACAAGGCAGGAGCCTGGACTAATTCCCACTCTCTCCCTCGGGTGCAACCCATGTCAAGTTCTGACAAGTCAAAGTTGGAGAGAGTTGATGAGTAGGCTCAATCAGTCTCTTCCATTGCCTTCACAGTGAGCTTGGAAGAGAGAAAACCCTGGGAGTCTTTTGGACTGCTCAGTGTTGGGGGTAAGTGCTGAGTATCAGTTGCCATATGTTTCCTGGCTCACTTGGCTTAGATGAGTCTGGTGACAGATCAACCATGGGTTCCTTACAAGGCTGTACCATATTCCATCAAGCATGTGACTGAGATAGAAAGCTGTTAGTCAAGAGGACCCACTTTTGGTTCTATGTACCTTGAGTCATTATGGGGACTGGGGATCTGGTTGGGCTGAATAACTGCTTGAGGACAGCCATTATATTTTGATGAATGGGTTTTTGACTCTTCACAGAATAGCAGCCGTGTAAGTGGAAATCCATGTTCCATTTCTGTGTTCTGCTGGAGAGCTAAGTGTGGTAAATGGAGTGAGATCTAAGCATAAGAAAGATTGTGGGATGAGCTTGTGCCTGATCCACTTATGTGGCTCTTCATCACCTTCTAAAGAACTCTGGTTATGATGTTCTTCTAGTTGGGACACTGAAGCAAGGAGTTTTACTAAGTCCTAGGCTCATAAACCAGTGGCTACATGGGATCAGAATTCAGGGCTATACCATCATCCCTCAGGACAGGATAGTGCTTGGCAGCTTCTGCTTCCTGCTGTCTTCTCAACACTGGCATCACAGGATGCAGGTAGATGCCCAATATGGCTCTGGGATTCACACATGGCTTATCTGGGTGTCCTGTCTCATTAGCATGAAAGGTCTTATCTCTCCCTCAGTATTCCTGATAACCTTCTTTGGTACTTTCAACTCTGTGTCACAGAGAAAAGCCATACAAGTGTCTTAAGCACCCATGCATATCCTGTCTTCATCCTTTGTCCTGAATAGAGCTGCATGTCTGGGGTGAGAGGAATCTCCCTGGTTGTTAAACATAGCCCAATTTCAGCCTATTTTGGTGAGGCTACTTCTGAAGAGTGAGGGTGGTCAGTAGGCCAACCACCCTCTGGTCAAGTAGAGAGGACTGCCTATTCCATTCTGGCAACTAGGGAGTCAGTTGCAGAAGACTGAGCCAATCCCCAGGAGCCAATGATGTAATCTGTCACACCTCGGTTATAGTGTCTCTATAGAAAGCTCCAGCTAAAGGCTGTGCAGGCTTCTAGGCTAGGAAGCTTAGGGTCCCATGTCTTCAGGAGGCTCAGAGGCAGCCCTGCCCTTCCCAGGTGCATCTCTCCCACCTGGCTCTTCCTGAGTTACAGCCTTCAAATAGACTAATAGCAGTTCTGTGAACATTCTACAAAGTATTGTTCCCAATACCTTGCACTTGCCACTGTCAATTAGAAGTAGCAAGGGAGGTTGGAATTTGGCAGCCACTTGAAGCGAGGCCTTGCCATGGATGGAGCACCTCACTAATGGATTGAGCATCTCACTTATGCATGGAGCATCTCACTCATGGGGCCAAATGCTCACTCTGCTTACATGGTGTCAGAATTGAAAGGTATGTCATGACACAAAGTTGGTGTCCCTAAGAATGGGGCCATCTGCTGATATGGCTCAGTGGATAAAGGAACTTGCAGCCAAGCCTGACAGCCTGAGTTTGATCTTTGGGACCCAGATGATTATGGAAGGAAAGAGCTGACTCCTAAAAACTGTCCTCCAAATTTCACACCCATGTCTCCTCAATGGGTAAATAAATGTAAAAGAGTGCTCAAAAAGAAGGAAGCTTAGTCATATGGTATTCGAGGTTTGGTAAAGCTGAGGGCAGAGGTCAAATGGCCGAGAGAGAAGGGTCCTTTAGCTGGCATGCACCTCTATTCTGTGTCCAGTGTTTCTCTTTGCTGCTGTCTTCTTTCCACACTAGATTCCCTGCCCTCTGAAGAGAGTGTGCTCTGTGTCAGTATTCCTGAAGGGGTGTGTCTGCCTGACCACCTGAGAATGTACCTACCCACCGTGACTTTCTATATGCAGTAAATGGAAAACCTAGGTTGCCTTTTGCATTTGCTAAAAGTACCTGCCATAATTACGGCTACCCATAACAAGAGCTTATGTAATTATTAGTGTGAATGGCTCTGCTCATTATGGGATGCATTTTTTAATTTGCAAATGCATCACTGGGGTCATGGTGATCTGATTCCCTTTTTGACCGTGAAGCTGAGAACACATGTTCCACCATTTTCATGGCTGAGCTTCTGATGAGATGGCAGGGATAGCAACTGGAGGAGCTGCAGATAAAAGTTAAGGAGCACCATGGATTTGAAACAAGTATGAGGAGCTAAGATAAAGGGGTGTGCCTTGTTCTTCCTCCAGACCAATGCCAGGAAGTGCTAACCTTACTGTGTCCTTCAACTCAGACTTCTGTCTCTCAGAACTGTGCCTGTGGAAACTGCAGTCGGTGCTGTTTGCTGCAGAAGCTTCAAGGCATAACCATCATGTGTCCCATCACCACCAGGGTACGGTGATGCCATTCACCTTCGCAAACCACAGATGTTTTGGTTTTTGTTCATTGTTTGACATCTTCTCTTTCTCAGTGCTTGTTGTTATCACACCACACATGTGTGCACCCACACAATACACTTTAAAAAAATTTGCTCTTTGAAGGGAATATGGACTTCAAGGATGGTATATCATCTCCAAATACTTGTCTGCACCATTCAAAACATAGGCTGTTCTCCCACACAACTGTGATATTGCAAGGAACACTAATACAGTGCTCATGTGCAGACTATGTCAGGTTCCCCCTCTTGTCCTGAAACAGCCTTATGGCTATTTCTTTCAAGGATTATATTGAATGTGGACATCATGCCTTTCCATTGCCCTGTGGCCTAGAAGGGCCCATCTTCTGTTGTGTTGATGACTTTTACAACTCTGGCATTTTAGAAGTCTTGAGGTCAGTTGTGCTGTGGGCCAGTAATCATCAAATGGGATTCCTGCACCACCAGCATCAGCTGACATATCCTCAGGCTATAGTCAGACCTACCAAATCTAAACCTGTGGAAATGGGATTCATAAATCCAAAGTATGCATGTGTGGACCTGTTTTTTTTTTTTTTTTTTTTTTGTGTGTGTGTGTGTGTGTGTGTGTGTGTGAGAGAGAGAGAGAGAGAGAGAGAGAGAGAGAGAGAGAGAGAGAGAGAGAGAGAGAGAGAGAGAGAGAGAGAGAGAGAGAAAATAGAGATAGGATTTGCACTATAAATGAGTTACCTTTTTCCTCACTTGGATGTAAGGGAGGAGAACCTGTTTTTGTTTGTTTGTTTGTTTGTTTGTTTTCCACTTGTGGTTTCAGTCCATTGTGGTAGAGAAGGTGTGGCAGATGGAGAGGCTCAGCCCCTGGTGGTGGTAGCTCCTCATGTAGCTTGCACACATCTTGGGGGATAGAACAGGGAGAGTTTTGTGTGACCAGCCAAACATACTGTACCTCAAGCCTACCCCAGGGGCTTACACACTTGGGATGTGGGGGTTCCACATCCCAAGCTAGAGCCATCCCCTGGGGGCCAAGTGTTTGAACATGCCAGCCTGTGGGGGACATATCTTATTCAAACTGTAGTGTGGTGTCCTTTGTCCTTTGGGATGGCCCTCAAAGGCAAGATCTCCCATATGTGTCTGACAATGGGATGTGAATCATCCCAAACTCAGCAAACACCCAGGTGCTTAGATCTTGATCTCCAGGCATCAGGCTTCAGTAGGTCTGTGCTGGGAATTGAGATCCACCACTTTTTAAAATGTTTTTGTAAGGATCAGTTCTTCATTTAGCTACAAAGTAGAGTTTCTTGGAGAAGTTAGGACAAATGGATTAACCAGTGGTGTGGCCCCACCCTGTAGTGTCTGCTGTAGTTGGTGGGTGTCTAGGAATGGTTAGAGAGTCTATAAACCCATTCTAATTAAGACCAGGTTCTTTAGTGTTAAAACTCAGCTCTGTATGAGGGGTTTGAACCCTTAGGTGGAACCACTAGATAAAGTTGTGATACCCAGCTAAACTTGACATGCCCAGAGTAACATTGTTTTGTTTTATCTTTATTTTTCACATGTATGTGTGGGGTGCATGTGTGTGTGTATATGGGTACAGATGCATGTCTCTCTGTATCTGTGGCAATCACAAGTTGGCTTTGGCTGTCTTCCTCTATGGTTTTCCTTTCCCAACTTATTTATTCAGGCAGGGTCTCTCACTGAACCCAGAGCATGCTTATTTGACTGTTTAAGCTAGCTACCTAATCCCGTGAACCCCTTTCCTCCAGCTCCAAAGTGCTGAGATTACATTTGGCTATCAATGTCCACCCAGCTTTTTACCTGGGTACTGGGGATCACGTGCTTTAAGGTGAGTGCTTTACCTGCTGAGCCATCCATCTCCTTAGCCCCAACATTTCTTTTTGGTATAAGCACTTCCCAGTTGTTTTGCACACTTGGGTAAAGGATCCTGTGTTGTTTGCCTACAGTTCAAGGTGAATCTGTCACATTTTATTTCTTTGTCATTCCTGGATACCATCCTCTAGGGAATAATTGGAAATGTCTGTAGTTCAATTTCCTTGTTACCATTCTGATGGGGATGCCCTTATGTATTCTGTGAATATATGTTCTCTTATTGGTTGATGAATAAATGCTGATTGGCCAATAGCCAGACAGGAAGTATAGGCAGGGCTACCAGACTAGAAGAATTCTGGGAAGAAAAAAGAAGAAAAGGTGTCTAGGGAGACACCATGTAGCCACCAGGGAGGTAGGATGTTTGAGCATTCTCTGGTAATCCAAGAGTACATGGAGATGCTTAGATTAATAGAAATGGGTTAATAGTTAAGAGAGAGCTAGCCAATAATAATCCTGTGCCATGGGCCAAACAGTTCATAGTTAATATGAGCCTCTGTGTATTTATTTGGGGCTAAACAGTTGTAGGACCAGGAGGGACAGAAACTCTGTCTTTACCACCGAGGTGACATGTGCCCCTGGTCTCTATGAGGTGGAGGACAGGGATATGTTCCTCATTCAACACTGTGCAGGACAGTCCCACAAAAGAGGCTGACATAACCCAAACATCTCAGTTTGAGTGATGCTGTCTGCAGTCCTACTGCATCTCTGGTTGACTGAGGGAAAGGCCATCTGGGTTTGTGACAGGTCCCATGATTGCCTATAATTGAAGGAGAGGTGGGGTAGGCCCAGGATGGATGGAACACCCTCTGGTTTAGCTCAACCAGGTGGGGCAGGGAACATTCATGCCTCAGCAGATGGTATCAAGTCTCTGCCTTTGGTACCATGACCAGATTGCTGGGAGCACTGCATTAAACTCAGCAGAAAATGACCACGGCAAAGGTACCTAACAGGGAAATTTTTCATCGTAATTTCAGGGATTCACAGTGCCCTTGGGTGGCATCCTGAGTCCTCCATTATTAAAGCTGTTCTTAATTAAAGTGCTTTATGACCTTCCAAGGGGCCAGGCCAGAAAGGGCATTGTGATGCGGCTCTCAGCAGACTCTTTCAGCTCCAAGAAGCCTAATGAGGACTCATAAGTTAGAGGAGCAGCCAGTAATCACCCCTCGCCTCTCAGCAAGTCGCTGATCATGTGCCATGAGCCCGCAACATTTAATCTCTGCAACCCGGACCTCAGCCAAACTGCCAGGGCCAGGCTTTAAGTGCTGCCTTTCGGCTGCTGCCTGCAGTCCTGTCACTTTTCAGCCAAGATTTCCCAGCTATGATGGAAGTATATGGCACTCCCAGAGCAGCAGGGTAGATGGAGCAACTGGATGAGGAAGGGAGGGCCTTAATATTTCTGAAAACAAGGCAACAATGGGGTCCCAGAGTACCAGGATATAAAATAAGTGCTTGGACCAATGGAAGCTAAGAAAGTCTCCTCAGAGTAGAGGAAACTGAGGGAAACCGAGGAAGAAATAACAGATAACCATCTGAGAATAACAGCAAGGAGAGAAATAGCAGCTGAGGCTATGAACACATAGCCTATAGCAAACTCTGTTGTAGGAAATCCACATCACCTCTTTGATTCAGGTTTTAACTTTCAAGGAAGGCAGTGCTATTATAAAATGAAAGTATGGTCATCTGCTGCACTAAGGGTTTAGAATTCTGTTTTTGTTTGCTTAATTTGTTTGTTTGCTTTTGAGACAGGATCTTGCTGTGTAGCAACTGGATCCACACACAGTAATCTGCTTCTTTGACCCCAATGAATGGGATGACAGTAACACATCTCCACAGACAGCTAAGAGTTTAAAATTCCTCTGTGTAAATGCAGTAATCAAAGCTTAAAACAGAAAACTGGAATGTTAGCATCCATCAATTAGGAAAAGGAAGTGATCCAATAGGAAACCAGGCAGCATAGTTCATGGGAGAGCACAGGATATAAATGAGAAATCAGGGAAGGCATCATGGAAATTTAGCATGGTGATAATTTCCATTGCTCAGCCCGGGGACACGACATCTGATCAATAAGAGCTTATTTGGGAGGATGCTGAATGAAATTTGAATTTCAGACAGACATTAGATAAACTTGAATATAAACGGCAAATGAGTGTATATGAAATATAGTAATTATATGTCCAGAACGTTTGTAGTTAACAAGGAAATTCTCTATTTTAGCTGGCATCTCTAAATGTGGGGACATTTAAGTTCCTTTACATTTGAATATGTATCTAGGAATCACGCAGGTTCTTGTTTGAAATGTGGCTGTCTGACTTTCTGGGTGGGATCTCTATTAACTTAGTTCTCGGGGTGTAGGTAACGTGGAAGCAAACGGAGCCAGCTCTTACCTTTGGCATATGAATGAAGAGTCCTTAGGACTTTTCTAAAATAGATTTTATGTACTTGGTAACCCGAAATCAATATCATTTACACCACAGCAATTGGCAAGTATTACACATCAGAGATTTAATATTTTGTAGGAAAGGCAGCTATTAAGTCAGGCATCTGCCTTGTCTAGCTCCCTGGAGACTCATATGCAGAGGCTGTGCTGGAAGAAGTGATTTCTGGTAATTTTTTTGGCAGGGGACCCACTGGAAGCCCTAACCAGGAGTGGGAATAGAAGTCTCTCAGGCTCTGATCTGGACCTGATTCACAGTTTGCTAGTGGGCAGTGTGTGTGTGTGTGTGTGTGTGTGTGTGTGTGTGTGTGTGTGTGTGTCCATGTCTATACATAGAGGTGCATGTACACGTGTGTGCACATGTATATGTGGAGGCCAGGGGTTAACCTTAATTGTAATTCTCAAGTGTCATTTTCCTTATTTTTGAGACAAGTTCTCTGACTGGCCTGGAGTGTAGCAGACGGTCTGGGCTTGTAGGCAAGAAAGCCCCAGAGATCCTCCTGTCTCTGCCTCTCCAGCTCTGGGATTACAGGCACACACTGGTGTATACTTTTTATTTTTAATATGAGTTCCAGGGCCCAAACTCAACTTGTTCTGCTTGTGTGACAAGAATTGTACTGACTGAGGCATCACCCCAGTGCTTTGGTGGGAAATTTTATAGAAAAGAAAAAAAAAACAGAAAAAACTTTACTGAGTGTCAGATACCTCCTTTGTGCCCTTGAAGTAAGGATGGAACTGGTGGTGCAGTGTTTGGGAATGGCATTGCCAGAGGGCTTGCTGTACTCAGCATTCATCCAGAGAGATCTGCTGACTCTTTACAGAGGCATAGCTTCTTCATGGCTGATCTTGAAGGAACATCTGATACTTACTTGGAACCAGCATTAACTGGTTACTTGCTTATCATGTCACCCTCATTATGCTAAGAAGAAGTGATAAATCTTACACAGATGTCTGCAATGTCACTCGTCCTTCCCTTGGGCAATGGTCATAACCTTGGACCTTAAGGTCCATGCTTAGCTCTGGTAATTTTTAGCTTCAAGTGACTTGATCTCATCATACCTCAGTTTACTCATCTAGAGAAAAGGGGTGGTGATGGTGAGTGGCGATTTAAATAATGCCCAGGTGTATTAATTTCCTGCTGTTGCTATGCCAACCACAGTTTGAGCATCTTGAAACAATACAGATGAATTCTCTTGTAGATCTGAGGTCAGAAGTCCAGATTCAGTGCTATGAAGCCGAAATCAAGGCTCCTCCTAAAAGCCTCGGGGGGAGAATGTATTTCTCACCTAGCTCATGGCCACATTTGTCTGATCTCTGCTTCAGTGTTTTCTACTCACATCTACCTCTGCCCTGTCTGTCTCCTGCCTATAAATATCTCTGTGCTCAGATCGCTGGCACCCCCTGGATAATTGAGCCCCATTTCAGGATCTGTGACTTACTCATATTTCCAAAGTTCCCTTTGCTTGGCAAGATGGACCAAAGGTCCTGGAGGGTTAGGATATGGACATTTTTGAGATTTCTCCAACAGGTAAATTGACAGCATCTGGTACAAAGAAAACCATTGATATGGTCCACCTTCTGTTTGAGACAGGGTCTCATGCAGCACAGACAACCTCTAAATTAGCTAACTAGCCGAGGACAACACTGACCTGGTTCTCCCACATCCACTTCTCAAGTGCAGGATAGCCGCCAGGCACCACACCTGGCATATGCAGCTGACAGGGTTGAATCCCCAGCTGTGTTGTACTAGGCCAATCCTCTACCTATGGAGCTGCACCCCAGCCTGACCCCTTTCTGTGTAGTGCACAGCCTGAGGAAGCCAAGGGGAGCTGTGGCTCAGCCACTGTCTGTGGTGATGCTGACTGCACCTCTGTGGCTTCCTGAGACTTGACCACTCTCTCAGGAAGCTCTTTAGAAGCCACCCCATTGTTTCTGGCCTCACAATATAGCTGAACAAGTCTACGGCACAGAACAAGCTTCCTCCCTACCCTCACTTTTCTGGACACAGAGGTCAAATGACATGAGAATGTGAACTTGGCTGAATGCAGACTGGCCTCCACCCTGATTCCAGGGACCTAGTTCCTGGTTTATTTTCCCATTCAGATACCAGTTCAAGGGTGTGTCCCAAGAGGACTGCTCATCACCTAGGAAACAAGTGAGGACTTTTAATTTAACATCCCAAGCAGAATTTCTGAATTCCCTTCCCCAGGACAAAATGTCAGTTTAGTAACCAGGTAGGTGGTCATTTAAATTACTTGGTGACATTTTCAGCACAACATGAATTTACATGTTTACATTTTCCTTCTGGAAAACTTGTTTCATACAGTGATCTGATCTTGCCTGGGAGGTTCCCCCCCCCCTTTGGGAGGGCACAGCCACTGCTAAGGGTGCAATAGTCCCCATCAAGCTTTATCTGTACAGGCCAACATCAAAGGGTCAAATAGGTGTGTTTATTAGAGTTTATAATGGAGCATTAAGAAGTTGTATGATGAGCCTAAAGCAAATGAGTGGCAGTCTGAATCAAACAATTCTGTTGTTTTGGTCCTTTGTTTCTTTGTTTGTTTCTTTTTTGTTTTTGTTTTTTTCTGACAGAGTAATCTGTCACTTTGTAATCCAGGCTCATCTCCCACCCATCCACCCATCCTAGCCTCCCAGGTGAGAAGATAACTGGCATGTGCCACCATACCCAACTTGGGTTGAGTTTTAGTGGGGATTTCACCTGCGGATCCTAAAGAGAGGGACTGGTGGCTTCCCTGCTGGTCTCCCTCTGGCCCACATCTGTCTGTAAAAGAAGCATTCTGGAATGCCAGGGATCAGGGTTTCTTAAACCACTTTGTCAATTGCACTTGTGATGGTCAAGTTTTGTCAACTTGACACAAGCTAGGGTCATTTGGGAAGGAGGACTCTCAATTGAGAAAATGTGTTCACAAGATTTGTCTATAGGCAAATCAGAGTACAGTTTCTTGATTAATGATTGAGTGTGTGAGTCCAGCTCACTGTGGGTGGAGCACCCTCGGGCAAGTGGTCCTGAATGATCTATAAAGCAGGCTGGGCAAGCCATGGGGGCAAGCAAGGAAGCAGCTCCCTGTATGGATAGCCCATCTGCTTCAATTCCTGCCTTGAGTTCCCACCTGACTTCTTCCAACTATGGACTACGGTGAAGTAAAGCCTTTCTTCCTCATGTTGCTTTGGTCTTGGTGTTTATTATAGCACTAGAACCCCTAACTAAGACAGGATTTCATCTGTGTGTGCCACTACAGCTACGTGCATGAGTGCATGCACATGGAAGCCAGTATTGAAGTTCAGTGTCTTTCTAAGCTACTCTCCACCTTATGTTTTGAGGCATGGTCTCTCTTTCTCTTTTTCTGAGCATGGAACTCATGAATTAGCCTAGGCTGTTTGACCATTAAGTGCAAATTTACTACTGTCTCTGCCTCCCCAGAATCTATAATCATCTCTGTAATCCTAGCACTGGGATACTGTTACTAGCTACTGTTGTAGCTTTTTCAATGAGTGCAAGGGATTTGAACTCAGGTCCTTGTGCTTGTAATGCAAACACTTCACCATTGGAGCCATCTCTCTAGCTGTTAACCCTAGCCATAGCTTATATTACAATTAGTAAATGGGACTCTGAGAAGGTCTCCCATCCTCAGTGTCACAAGGACATGAAATAGATGAATGTGACTCAGATCTGTGAGATTTCCTATTGGTTCTGTTAGGATGGAAAAATATAGTATAATTCTCAAGTGATCCCAGGAAGCTGGGAGTCTTAAGTCCCTACTTTAATGATTAAGGTAGCCTGTGAGTGAATGAACACAGGAAATGATCCTTGTCTCCAAACCCAGAAGCCTGTGCTAAAGCAGACTTCCTGGTCTAAGAGCAGGCTTGGATGCTTTAAATTAATTGGTCCACGCTGGATGCTACGAGGTGATTGGTTCACGATGTGCGGGTTTTGTTGTAACCCTATAAAAGCTGTCTCAATTCTGTGCTAGGGTCATTGAGCCCTCTACCCTGCATGGCGTACGGCTGACGGCCCCAGTATACTGGAATATAAAGAACCTATGCGTTTGCATCAAGACCGCTTCTCGGGAGTGATTTGGGGGGGCGCCTTTCCTGAGTGGGAGCAGGAGGGACCACACTCTTACAGTTCCAGCACCATGCCTCTAACACATGCTATTTTTTCTTTCGTTTTCCCTTCCTCAACTCTTCCATGCAAACTGTCAACCTGGAGCTGTGACAGTGTCATCTTCAGACATATCCCCACATGGAGTTATAAATATATTCCACTTACAATTAAGCCATGCACAGTTTCTTCTTCTTCTTAAAACCTCTCTTGCTTTTTTAGTGATAATCACATTTGAGTAGCTTGTGTAGCAGTCATTCCCCAGAAAGTGTCTAGCTTCCCATGAGATGCTTGGGGAGCTAAGAAGTGGCCTGGTCCTCCCTCCCTTCCCACAAGAGTTTGCATTCTCACAATGTTTTGCCCTGCCTCTTCCGTCATCCATTGTCTTTTATCAGCCTGGAAGTATTGAAAAGCTAAACATCCCTTTGAGCTAATCAGACCCTTTTATGCAGAGGTGGAGCCAAGTGCCTCTTCTTCCCGACAGCACAGCATTTCCTGGAACTTGAAGATCAATGGTGTTGATAGACTGTTGACAGAGTGTCGCCTGCAAGCCCATTCATGAGGATGCAGGGCTGCAGCTGTGTTCAGAGCCTCCACCCAGAAGGCTGGAAGCCAGCAGGACATAGAGTCACTTCTCTGACCTCTTTGCTTTGACAGCCCAGGGTTGTTTTGGAGGGTGAGCAGAAAAATTTAAGAAGTGTGTCATCCAAGAAATGTTTGAACTTCTCCCAACCATCTAGGAAGGGTTCACATCCCACTAACTCGGCCTGTCTCCAAAAGTATTGGACTGCTTTCTTCATTAGTATATGGCTTTTTGGTTTATTTGACATAGAATTACAAAGAAAAAATGAAAACAAGTAAGCAAAACAAAACAAAACAAAAATACTCAGGGGCTGTGGAGATGGCTCAGTCAGGAAAGTGCTTACCATTGAAGCAGGTGGACTTCATTTTGCATCCTTAGACCCCAGAAAAGTCCAGATATGAAGTGGCACACTACTGTAATGTCAGCCCAGGGACAGAACTCCCCTGAACTCACTGGCTACTCAGACTGGTCAATTTTCAAGAAAAGATCCTGCCCCCAAATAAAAGATGGGGAGACTGGGGGAGACTCTAGACACATGAACTTTCACTAGAGAGACAAATGCTTTCATTAAGTTCTCACATTTAACCACCTGAAGCCCATTAGTTGGGTGGAGATTATGGTGATCATGTGTTTGGTAGTTCTTAAAAGCCAGCAGTTTTCACAGTCACTGAATGACAGTAACAGAAACCAAAGGCAGGTGATGGGACTGAACTCCTCAATCTTAGCCTCCTACTGTATTTGGCTTTTTAGGATCTCCTCTTTAAAGCTGGATTCCAAGTAGGGATAACTAAAATAAGGCCAAAATTTGTTTTCCTTGACAGAGAAGATATTCAGAAACAGGCGGTTCTTTGGTAGATTTATACATGTATTGAAGGTTCAACTCTGCTTCAAACCTCTGCACATAGCTTCTGTTACATAGTGACATAAATCAGCTGCTAGGATCCAGCTTTCACTTCTCTGGTGTAGTTACTTCTCTCATGGCTGTGCAAAAATATCAGACAAGAAGCAACTTACAAGCTTACATTTTGAAGGGCTACAATCTATTATTGGGGTGTAGGTGGGAGGCAGGAGCAAGGGGCTCAGGAGTTAGGAAGCAGGAACAAGAAGCTGGACAGGCTATAAAGTCTCAAGCACTGCCCTCTCCCCAATAGCACAGTTTCTCCAGCAAAACTCCACCTCTAAAGGTTTCACAGCCTTCTATAAGAGAATCATGTGTTCAAATACTTAAGCCTATTGTGGGGGGGGGCATTTCAAGTTCGAAACACAACAGTTGGTTAGATGGTGAGATGAAGGAGTGAAGGAGAATGCTGGCACCCCATTCTGAGACTTCTTAAGAATCACCATACACACCACTCTGGAGAATTGGTCAAAACTCTTTCCTACTCATTCTTGACATCTATGTGAGCATGGTATCCATGCCATCAGAGTGGTGCTATTGCAAATATCTTGCATGGCTCCCAGACTCCAGGCCCTTTTCCAGCTTAACTCTTCTCTGGACTGTTATCATGTTGGTTTGAAGAATGCCCATCACCCAGCTCCGCCCCCTTCACCGTAGGAAGTCTTCTGTGGACTTCTAGATGAAGTCCAAATCCTATCTTCTGTTCTCAGATCCCACTCACTCTTCCATTATGAACACAAATCTTCACCTTCTTTCTGCTGTTCACACTGTTCTCTGTGACTGGGATGCCTTTACATATTTGTTTCCTGTGAGAGTAAATGCTGAACATCCTTCAATATCATTTCCCAGCACTGTCTCATTCATTCCTTTACCCTACAACTACTGTTCCTCACACAATATGAAACATCAGAACCACAGCTATCAGACTGAAGAATGACTTGTTAATTATCACCATCATCAAAATAGGTGTGGCCAGAAAGATCAGTGGTTAGAGACACTTGCCACCAAGCCTCATGACTTGAGTTTGAACCCCAAAACTCACATGGTAGAAGAAGAGAACTGACTTTTGCAAGTTGTCCTCTGATCACCTCCACACATGTCCAAAGGTGTAAGTGCCCCCCCCCACAAATATAATAACAATTATTTAAAATGACAAAATAAAAATGTTTAAAAAGGAAGTAACATATCCATTACTTTTCTCCCACTGAACTGTAAACTATAGACTTTCTTGCTTAGTGATCCAGCATCATGAGATGTCAGAGGTGAGAGATTTTATTTATTACACAATGGTGAATGTGTTGCCTTGAATAGAATATATTTCTTTTCTCTGATGAGCTTATTGTTGGCACTCCAGCCAGGGATCTGAGTTCAATAAGTTCTTCTAATGCCTCGGAAGTGATTGCCTACGCTTGTCCTAAATGCCAGACGTGCAACTTAACAAGACACAATGATGGCTTATTTACTGACAATTGTATTATGTACCACTAATTTTAAAGTGCACAAGTCAACTTCTGAAATACATTTTTATGTTTATAGGATTCATTACAGCTTTTTAAAAGGCCTTGAGTGGTCAGGAGAGATGTCAGTGAAAAAATTACTTGTTGTGCAAGCTTGATGACTTGAGTTCAGATCCTCAGAACCCACATAAAAGCTCAGCATAGGGGCACTTATCTGTAACTCCAGAGCTGGGAAAGCAGAGACACTCAGATCCCTGGGGTTCACCGGCCATCCAGTCTAGTCACATGGTGACCTCCAGGTTCAATGAGGAACCCTGTCCCCCCCAAGTATGAAGAGAACAGGAAGCAATGACCTCTACATCCACACATACTCTCACACACATCTGCATTTACAAACATATACCCTTCCATGTAGGCACAGATACTCCACAATACACATGCATACACATTCTTATACAAAGGTACATCATTCACACATGAACATCAACACATGTACTACCAGAAATGCACACCACACACATAAACATACACAACATACTACACACATACATATTGCACACATGCACAAAAGAAGCACTCAATGCACATATATACTACTCATATAAATATACTCATATTCCACACACATAAGTATTTACAGACATAGATAATGCATACATCACACAAGCCACACAAATGTACACAACACATCCATGCAAACATACACAGCATACAAGTGCACATATACATATATACCACAGCACACAGACACACCATCACAAGACACTTGAATCAGCTTGTCTACACAAGTTTATGTGTCCACCCCAGTCAGTGAAAGGCTCTCAAAGCTAGCATGTCTAACAAACCCAAAAGCCCATTAACAGCCAAACTTTAGCATGTGTTCACAATACATGTTCATGGTAGATTGATAGGAAGCCTGGCTCAAGGTGACAGAGGAACTGAAATGGGCACTGACAATAGGGGAATTGTGACTTGAAAAGAGAGTGGAAGAGAATATTCTAAACCAACAACTTTAAGCAACCACCGTGTGCATAGAAACAGAAGGAAAAGAACCCTGAAGTTTGTACAAAACCACTAAAGTTCCTGGTTAGAGTAATCATGAGCAACAGCAAAGTCCTTACCTTCATGCCAGGTTTGAGGTTATAGTCGCCAAAGTCACCAAAGCAGCATAGTGCCAATAAATACGGACACATCAAACAATGGAACCTGAGTGGTCACAGCAACAGACCTGCATGTCTGTGGTCAGTTGCCTTCCCCAGCATTGTCAAAGATGAATGAGTGAGAAAGGGAAGGCTCCTCAGTATGTGGGGGCAGGGCACAGGTTGTCCACATGCGTAAATCTGTAGCTGATGTTTCCCACTGATGTGGTATTTGAACACTGGTTTGTTGGTATGTTTCCTGTTTGTTACTCCTATCATCTGTAGTTTTCATGGTTCTTCTGGATCTGATGACAGTTGGCACATCTGTGACTTGTGACAACTTTTCACTGTCACCCCTAGTTCATCTCAGTTTGTGAGTCATTCTAGAGTTGCTTCTCACTGCTTGTCATTATGTTTACAGCCACCTAGTCATTTGATTGTCTGGTGTTCATTTTCCAGTAGGCTGTTCAGGGAGGACTCAGATCTTGTCAGCATTCCTAAACACGTGAGCCAATTTCTTATAATTAAAATGCAAGATTGGAGAGATGACTCAACCATAAAAATGCTTGCCTTCCGAGCAGAAGATCAGAGCCTAATCACCAGAAGTCACAAAAAGAATCTGTGCATGGTGGTGTAAGGCTGCAACCAATCCCAGCACAGCGAGGATCTGGAGACAGATCCCTGGGACACTGGACAGTCAGCCAAGCAGAGCCAGCAAGCTCCAGGTTCCCTGAGGGAGTTTGTCTTAAGAAGATGAGGAGACCATTAATGAAGATAACCTGATGTCTACCCTTGATTGTCACATGGATACACATGTACATATAGTTGTACTCACACACACTTGCACAGCGACATATACACAGCATATACACATATGAGGACACAACAACAATGCATATGCATTTCACAGGTGCTTTTTCCCTGAAGTCTCCAAAGACAGATGCTAAGTGGACTCCTTGGACACATGCTACTTCCATAGATTCTACAACAGTGATAAATGGGGTAATCAGGCTTTGGATCCACCTCTTACCACCTGTCCAGGGCCCTAGAAGCTACCATTCACCCCACTCCAGCATTTCAGAATCCCTTTTAACAGTGAGAATACTTTTAAATGAGTGGTAAGTGTAAGGCTGTTGTTTCTGAGGTCCAGCCCTTTAGTATAGTGTGACTTTGCCATGGAGAAGCTGATGGGATGTAGCATCTGGAGTGACACATTGTATAAAAAATCCAGTGAGTACAGGTAACTGGCTAGGCAAGGGCGTATCTGTCACATAACTTCTGTGGGGTCAGAACCTGCTCACTTTTTGTTGATGTTCTGGGGTCTCCTGCAGAGGCTCATGCAGGTCTCTGTCATCCAAACTGCACATATGTTGGTTTGTTCTTCTGCTGGTCGCCATTCACTCCAGGGTATTTGGGTTCCTGCGGAGCAAGGGATTTTGGTTGTTCTGAAGAGTTAACATTGTAGTTGGAGGTTTCTTATCCTGCATCTAGTTCCCAAATAATCACTCTAAGGCTTAATATTAATTATAATTGCTTGACCAATGGCTCAGACATATTACTAACTAGCTTTCACCATTAAATTAACCTGTTTCTATTATTCTATATTTTACCATGAGGCTCATGGCTTGTTACCTCAGTCTTGCTTCTCTGATAACTACATGGCATCTCCATGGCTTCACCTTCTTTTACTCCATAACTCTGTTTGGATTTCCCACCTAACTGTATTCTGTCTGACCATTGACCAAAACAGCTTTATTCATCAACCAATAAAAGCAACACATATTCATAGGACATCCCACATCACAACACTGAGAGCTTGAAAGCATCCGTGCAGTGGAAATTGTCTACTAGTTTGTGCACAGACTAAAATAAAGCTTTTTGCGAGTCATCACTCTCTTAAGGTCCTGTACTCTCTTAATGTCCTCTCTTGTAAGGTCCTGAATAGTCAACTGTCCCTATAAAGATACAATATTAAATTTTTTATTTTCTATCATATGGCATTGAATAATGTGACTGCTTATATTTAGGAATGGACAACAAAGTATCACCCACACTAATAAATATTACACATATACATGACAGAAAAGGGCATTAGATCTATGAATGGCCTCTGAGCTGTGTATGGGGATTAACATGCTCAGTTTTTTTCATATTCATTATACATAAAGTTTTTTTAAAAATTACATCATGTAATTTGACCATAGTCACCCCATACCTTAATGTTTCTCCTCCTTTTGTCTTTTCTGCCAATTTCTTTCCTTCACCTGGCCTCCTTTCTGCTTTAACATTATATATAAATAAATCAAATATATGTATTATATATATGTATTATACATATATACATATATATTTATATTTAACACACATATAAATTTGTTATAGACCAGCATAAAATCTGGGACCTACCGTAATTTCATGTAACATGATAGTCTCTGTTTCCATCTGTTTTCCAGAAAATGATTTTTATTGCTGAATAAGACTTCCATTGTATGCATACACCATATTATTTACCCATGTTGGTGCCCACCTATGCCTACACCATATCTTGGCTGTTGAACAGTGCTGCAATAAGTGTGCATATGAACATAACTCTGTGATATTCTGACCTGCTCTAGCTGGGTCACATAGTCATTCAAAAGTCCTAGTCTGTAATGAAGTCTCTGTACCAGTTGCCATAGATGTCACATGATTTTCCATCTGAAGCACTGGTGTGTAAGGCTTCCCTTTCCCCAACATCCTCACCAACAATTTATTTATTTTCTTGAGAATAGCCATTCTGACTGCCATTAGAAGGAATCTTAATTTAGTTTTAATTTGCATTAGCCCAATGGCTAAGGGTGCTGAATGCTTTTTACATGTATGTTGACCATTTGTACCGCAATATTCACTGTGGGAAAGACAACAAAATAATACTAGAAAAACTCAATATCTGCTTGTAGAAGAACAAAACTAGATCCCTAAATCTCACCCTCCACAAATACCAAAAATGATGAAGGACCTGAACTCTAGACCTGAAACTCTGAAATTGATAGGGGAAACTTCATATTAGAACAATAGGTGAGGCCTATCTGTAAACGCCTCCAATGTCTTAAGGAACCATACCATATGTTTACAAATGG
The DNA here is from genome assembly GCA_030556225.1 of Cricetiscus sungorus. Classification (NCBI taxonomy): domain Eukaryota; kingdom Metazoa; phylum Chordata; class Mammalia; order Rodentia; family Cricetidae; genus Cricetiscus; species Cricetiscus sungorus. The sequence goes on along the minus strand of JANBXA010000069.1, from coordinate 8,147,255 downwards.
GGTTGAATGAAATAATATCCCCATGTACAGCAAAAGAACCAATTGAGTGAACTGACAGCCTACAGAATTAGAAAAAAACCCTTGCCAGCTATGCATTTGACAGACTCTAGATAAATGCCTAGGATATATAGCTAATTCAAAAATCCTATCTCAAACTAAACAACCCAGTCAATAAATGGGCACATGAAATGAACAGACAGTTCTCAAAAGATGGAATATCATATTTGTTGGTTCAAGGCAACAAATGCTACCTCACAGATGTACTCTATCTTCTGACCACTAGTTATTAGTCTGCTGTTGTGGGCTTTGAACCTGGGACCTCATGCATGCTAGAAAAAATACTCTGCCAACTGAACTATAGTCATAGCCTGCTCTTTACTAAAGCATCAGTTTCTTCACATCTACTTCTCTTACTATGACTCTATGTCCTGCATTTGGTTTGTCTGTTTGTCTCTCCTTCATTTCCTCAGATAGAGGATAAATAATTGACTGTTGCTGCTATTGAATTATGTACAGCATTAGAGGGGCTTCCCTGCTCTTACCCAATGACTTCATGTCCTCTTGTGCTTAGAAGATGCAGGAAACATATAGGAAATGATTACTGGCTTCATATATACCCGTGTTTTCACCTGTCACTCACTGTGAAAGCTCATGTTCTATTAATATAGCATTGGTAAGGCCAGCCTCTCCTTCATAAAGTGAAGAGGACTCAGTTTTCATTGGAGAGTTATAATATAGACAAAATAAAAGTGTGTAGGAAAGGCACATACCAGTGGTCAGGAAGGAGTAACTGACCGATAGCAATTTTCTTTATCTGTCATGGAACTGGCAGTGCAGAGATGGCTCTGTTTAGAACCCATAAATGTCACTTGTTATTGAGTAGAAGGGACCTCCCAGAGAAGAGGTACTGCAATGTGTATAGAAGGTGTGTGCAATAGCTGTCACCTTTAGGGTGGTTCTTCTACCTCAAATTATAAACCCTACGAGAACTTTCACTGCCAAGCCCAGGCATTTGCCTCCTATGTGACCAGATCCATGAAGTCTATAACCATCATTGATCATCAAAGGTAAGCTCTCCCACTTAGCTCGGTGAGGACAGACTTCTCTTCCTAGAGAGGTTTCTCCTGTGGATGTAACATAACCCCAGCTGCAGCTTAGAGGTTCCTTAACTCCAACTGCACACACAGAAGACACAGAGTCAGTTCCTAGCTCCAGCATGACAGCTCACAACAGCCTGTCATTCCAGCTCCAGGGGGACATGACACCCCCTTCTGGCCTCCATGAACACTTATGCTTGTGGTGCACTTATTTATATACAGGCAAGACAATCATACACGTAAAATAAAAATAAATTTTTTAAAAAAGTTAAAACTGCCAAGTAAATTTTCCTTCTCCTTTTTCTTTTTTTTTTAATAAGTTAAGCCTGAGCCATGCAACAAAAGTGCCTTTGATGCCTTTGTTGTTCAGTACTTAATAAATCACAGCACATAATTATGTTGATAAATTCCAGCAGCTGGGCTGACTCCCCTTTTCTGATGCTGGCTGGGAATGTCTCTGATAAATTGATCTTCACTCCCCCGACTGAGCTGCTATCCTGCTTGGGATCTGCTTGGCTCCACCATCTCAGCTGCATGGCCATCCATCACTAGGGCTCTTCATCCTTCTTCTGTATCATTCAAGCAACAGCTGGTTCTGATAATGCATTAATGTAATACATCACTGAGCGCCACGCTAGGCTTCTGTGGTACTCAGAAGCCAATGTGATAGGGATGGAAATGAAGAAGAAAAAATGCTTAGTGCGCTGATAACTGGAAAAGTTTGGGTTTTGTTGTAGAGTTTTGGTTTCAATTCACTTGGTACTCAAGACTTCAGAACGTTGAGTTTTCTCCTATGCAATCTGTTCTCATCGACCAGCTCCTCCTTAGAGGCCCCCAAGTCATGGCCACAGTTCTTGCTGATTTTGAAGCAGTAAGTAGCATAATTTAAGGTCAGGGTCAGAGTGTGTGGGTTGGTGTCTACATGGCTGGATCTGTTGCTTTGAACACTAGAGCTCATAGTAGACAACTGAGTTTCTCTTCCAGCCCACCATTTAGCAAATCTGGTACTCGGGAGATGGAGCCAGCAGAGGAAAATATAGAAAGGAGAGAGTGAGTTCTGGGGACACCAGAGTTAGGGAACAAATGCTTTGAAAATTCACTCAGACTCTGTTACTACAGACTAACTAACAGGCTAAAGCCATTTATGTGTATAAATTAGGTACAGTTTCTTCAGAGAGAGATGGGCTAAACATAGATTCTCAAGCATTTAATGAGAATTGTTTACTGTCTGTTTGTTGACTTTTGAGGTGGGGCCTCATACAGCTCAGACTGGCCTTGGACTTGCTATGTAGCAGAGGATAACCTTAAACCCTCTGCTTCTTCCTCCTGAGTGTTGAGACTAAAGGTGTGTGTCACTATGCTCAGTTTATGTGAGAGCTGGGAATAGAACCTTGTGGCCTCATGCATGTTAGGCTAGCATTTTGCCAAGTGAGTTGTGTCTCCAGACCCGCAGAACTGGATTAAAGATAAGTGACTATTGCTGCTTAGAATACTGTGATGGCTAATCTTGGTTGTCACCTTGACTAGATCTGGAATCAACTAAAACCCAAGCTGCATGGCACTCCCATGAGAGACTTTCTTGATCAGATTATTTGAAGCATGGAGATCCACCCTAAATACGGGTATCCCCTTCTGCTTCTGGTGGCAGCCCAGGTGAAAGGAAATAGCTTTTGCCTGCTTGTCATCACTCTCGCTGGCAAGCTCATCTATCCTGTTGCTGTGGCATTTCTCCACTAACATCAGAACCAATTTCTTGGGTTTCCAATGTGGACTAGAAACCAGCCACTCTACAGGAATCCTCTAGGACTCCAGTGCCAGACTGGGACTGTAAGACATCCCGACTTATGGATCAAACAGCTACTGGCTTCTTGTGCTCTCCAGTGTGAAACAGTAGTCATTGTTGAACTACCCAGATCATATCTTATAAGCCAACCTAATAAGTCCTCTTTTAATACATATATTTTCATTCTATTAGTTCTGTTTCTTTAAAGAAGCCTGACTTGTAAACCACAAGGCAATCCTAGCATGGTCCAGATCCCCACAAAGATTCTTAAGGTTTTGGTCAAGGCACCTAGGGGCAAACTTCACACTCAGAGGGATGACACACGACCTTCTCATTTTCTTTAAGCATCAGCATTCACAGGTGTGACATGTGATCTTCCAAAACCAAGATCACCATGGAGACCCTGCAGCCAGCCATTTCAAACCTGGTGACTCACACAATCTGTGGTGTCAGAGCCCAGGCACCTGCACAGCTACAAATCCATTTCTTGGGTGATTTTCTTGTGAGCCAAGGTCAGGACCTCTAGAGCTGGGATGTATGTCTAAATTTACTGAGTTCTGCCTGCTACAAATGTGTCTGGTGGTGGTGGGTAACTGGTGAATTTTCACTGCCCTCTCCAGCTCTACAGAGTCCCATGATTGTGGAGAGTGCTGAGTATCCACCAGCCACCCTGCCATGCAGATGCCCATATGGATGCCCTCACAGACCTCCGCAGCACCAGGTATCACCATCCATGACGATCCTTCAGGGAGACCTGTGCATGGTGGAAGATGAGTTAGAAACACAGAGGCAGACCTAAAGGCCTGCCAAGACACTTGGGGGAAAGTATCAGGATGCTTTGGTTTCCATGGAGACCAGGTGACTGTCACTCACCTTTGGCCTTGGAAACAGTCTCTAGCCTGGGAAGCGCTGAAAAGCTATTGCTTATGACAAGAACAGAGAACAGAATGTGGAGGGAGATGAGCCCGGTGCCTCACTCGGCTGCCTGTCTTGAGCTGCAAAAGAACTTAAAAAGGAATTCTCAAACAAGAAAAAAAAAAAAGTAATAAATGGACTAAGCTGAGGAGACAGGAGGTCTAGGAGGACATCCAGCCACATGATATATATTGGGCAGGCAATTCCCCCTCTATCCTCAACTGAAAGAGAGGAGGCCTCTAGGTGAGCATTAGTTACATTAGGTCAAACTTTTAAAACCAATTAGAGGGTAGAAATGTATAAAAATCCTAATCTACCTATCATCTATCTCTATTATCCACCCACCCACCCACCCATCTGTTCATCCATCTATTCTATCCATCTGTCCATCCTTTACTGTTCGGATGTTAGGCAGGTACTCTGTCTGTGAGCTAAGGCCCACTGCCTGCCTTCTCACTTCTGCTGAGGCCAGTATTCTGTAACACTCAGGAGCTTGTATGACGATAATGTACAGCCTGCCCTGGCTCTGTTCTTTCTCTATCATCCTGGGAGCAGCTATTGAGTGTGGACCCCTCCCTCTTTGTAAAGTGGGCCTGGGATCTGGGAATGTTCTGGGGATTTTCTGCATACCCTTCCACCATTATCCCCAATGTTAGCATCACACATTTACAGGGAAGCTTCATCAGTCAAGGAGCTCATGCTGGGATATTTCCCTTTGTTCAGCACCACCTTTCAGGAAGTTTTCACCTGGGTTCTTAATGAGAACATGTTTCTTTTATGATCTATCCCCGTCCTCTGCTTTGTAGCTAAGTTAACAAGATACTAAGTGTCTCCATGATAAGCTCCTCCCACACCTGGGTGCTGGGGAGGGAGACAGGGCCTCCTTCATGCTAGATTAGTTCTCTGCCATTGAGCTATGCTACCCATTATGGCAGTGTGTGTGTGTGTGTGTGTGTGTGTGTGTGTGTGTGTGTGGGGGTAGGGACCTAGAACTTATCAAGTAGGCTAGGCTGGTTCACAAGTCCCAGGAATGACAGTGCTAATGTGATTCTGGGTCAAACTTGGGTCCTCATAGTTACACAGCAAGCACCCCACCCACTGAGCCATCTTCACAGCCCAGTTGGGAAATTTTTAATAAACTGTTTAAGACAGTTTTAGCATAAATGGGAGTTTATTCATTTTAAATTTAAACTATTACTACTTTATTTGGACTGTGTGTGTGTGTGTGTGTGTGTGTGTGTGTGTGTGTGTGTGTCTTCTCAGGACAGACATAATTGGCAGTGAAACCTTCCAGTAAAACCTTCTTTACCTGACTCTGGGATCCTGAAGATGCAGAGTCAGTAAGGCTGGTAAACCTCTGCAACAGAGGCTCTCTTGATGGTCAAACATCAGATGCAGCCTTTATCTAAGTTTCACGCCAGGGAACTTGAGGCACAAGTTTGTTTGTTTTCTGCCCCTGGCAACACACATGAGTGGCTAGCACTGAAGCAGGTTTGAATATACCCACCTGACATCAGTGTTCACATGCTTGCTGTAAAACTATGGTATTAGAAGTTTTATCAAAACTATGGTATTGGAAGTTTTATCGATGGGCTCCTGGAAAGGGTTCCAGGCAGCTGCACACACCTGTCTCTCTTGCTTCTTTCTTACCACAACCATTCCTCAATTCAAGGCAGGAAACAGGGAGTTAAGCCAATGTTAACAACCTTGATTCGTTAGCTTGAGCATAGAGGTCATGTGCTAAAAAGGTGATTTGCTGTCTCCTACGACTATTTGCATCTCACATGCAAGTGATTTCTTCCTTCCTAGAAAATCTTGTCACCAGGTCACAGCTTGCTGAGAGTGGTGGTAGATGGTGACAGCTCTCAGCCTCTTGGACCTGGCTGGGAAATTGGAAGAGATTGCTGACCACATCTTTGGGGCTTCCTTCTGGAAACCAGATTCTCAGCCTGGTCCTGGATAGCATTCAGGATAGCAGCTGACCCAGAGCTGCTCAGCTCCATCAACTCCTTGGGAATGGGCAATGATCAATGGAAAGCCTACATTTTCAGAACTTTAGAGGGAAGAACCAGGGTAGGCTAGTATTTTTCTAGAGGAGGAGAGTTACCAAGATGAATGAAGAAGTTATTTGTAAAGATGTTTGATGGGCCATGGCCCATACACCAAACCATATAATAACCTAAGCTGCCTTCCCAACTAGTTCCCCAGTGGCCTAGAGGAGGGAACAGCAATTATATGCTGTAGTTGGTACATTTAACACCTTCTAGATCCTTGCTAATGTCCCCTTTTAGCAACTACAGGGGCAGTCCTCAGGCTTCTGCTTTTTCTAGAAGCTTCCACGCATGCCATCTTGCAGTCCTGTGAAGAATGTTTATTTCTGAAGTCAGAGGGCATCTTTGACTCAACATGGAAATGGGGATCATACCCACACATAGATATAAGCATTAAGAAAGGCATGCTCTGGGCTTTCTACAACTTTGTCATTGGCTTTGGCAACCACTGTTACATTTTTCCTTTTTATGGTATATGTGTATGGGCATGCTTGAATGTGATGTGTGTGTGTGTGTGTGTGTATGTGTGTGTGTGTGTGTGTGTGTGTGTACATTCATAAATGTGAATACAAGCATGTACACGTGGAGGTCAGAGGGCAACCTCCGCCTCATCTTCTACCTTGTTTGAGGCAGGGCCTTTTGTTTGCTACATGCAGTGGACTCCCTGCCCCACAAGCTTCAGTGAAGTTTTCTGTCTCTGCTTCCCATCTCCTGAAAGGACTGTGAGAGTAACATATGTGGGCTCTCCTGTTCTGCTTCATGTGGGCTCTGGGAATCAGGACCCAGGTGCTCATGTTTACCCAAAGCTGCTTTACCCAAAGGCCATCATCCAAGCCTTGATATTTATTTTTAATTAGCATATGTGGTAAGATGTTTAATTAGCATATGTGGTAAGATGTTTTCTTATGACATTTTCATGCATACCTTGTTTTGACCAATCCTGCTGTCCCTGGCTTCTGTCCCCCATCTCCATGGCCTCCAGTGTTCCCTCCACTTCCATCTCATGCATTCTATCACCCTCTTCAAAGCCTTTGCTCTTCTCATGTTTCCTGACCACTATCTGTACTGTATAGTCAAGGTACTGATAGAATGGAGATATATGTGTTTATTTAATTATTATTATTATTATTATTATTATTATTATTATTATTATTTATTGGTTTTTTGAGACAGGGTTTCTGTGTGTAGCTTTGGAGACTGTCCTGGCATTTGCTCTGTAGATCAGGTTGGCCTCAAACTCACAGAGATCTGCCTGCCTCTGTCTCCTGAGTGCTGGGATTAAAGGCGTGTGCCACCAATGCCCTGTGACTTATATGTATTTAAAGGGGATTTAGTAGAGTGACTTACAGGCTATGTTCTGGGTGCCCAACAGTGGCTGTTCCCTAATGGGAAGGTCAAGGATCTAGTACTTGTTCAGTCCATGAGGCTGATGTCTTGGCAGTCATAGTCTGGTACTGAAGACCTGGATTCCTAGAGATCTGCTGGTCTTCAAGACGTGCTGGAATCTAAAGCAAGGGGGTTCTAGTGCTAGTGAAGGAATGCTCCAGTAGATGAACTTGGTAGTGAGAATGAGAGCAGGCAGGAAAAAAGCAAAAGCTCCCTTTTTCTATGTCCTTTTATGTGGACAGCCACCAGCAGTGGGCCAGATTTAGGTGGGTCTTCTTTTGAGACCAAAATTTAGGGGTAGCTTACCTTTGTCAAATGATCCAGCCAAGAAAGTCCCTCATGGGTGTGAACAGCTGCTTGGGTATTCGTTGAATCTAGATGTATCTGAGCTGATAACGAAGATGAACCATTATAGATACTCACCAGGCACAAATACTAATAGGTAAAACTTTAAGATAGGCTCCAAATATGAGAGAGAGAACACAGTGTTTGTCTGTCTGAGCTTTCTGAGCTTAGATTATCTCTCTTAATATAGCACTTTCCAGTATCATCCATTTTCCTGCTAGTTTTATAATCTCAATTTATAATCATCATTTCTTAATGGCTGAATAAAATTCCATCGTGTATATGTGTCACATGTGTGTTAGCTCTTCATCTGTTGATGGATATCTGGTTCTCAACTAGAGGTCCCAAGATGGACATCTAAGCATTTAGATGCATTTTGTGTCATCACTGGGTACTGAGGTGACATATTGGAGGCTGTGACACTTTCTCCATTGTGTACATCAGCGCTGTTCCCAATAACAAAGGCCTGTCAGTTCCTCGGGCAGTGGTGTCATGAGTGAGAACCACTGATATGAAGAGTTTCTTTGATATTCAATGTGATTGAACTTGGATGATATATACCATGGAAATCCCAGGTCATATGGAGTTCTACACCAAACACATTACTTTCTATTTCCTGGGGTGTAAAGCCAGAGGCCTAAAAATGAACACTCACTCTCCATGATGCACCCCCCAGAATTATCCTGTCTTTTGCCCTTCACCCCAGAACACTCAGATCCAGCTCACACAGCACTCCACCTCAGTCTTCCCCTCTGCTTCTCAAGCCCTTCCAGCTGTGCTGTGCGTGGCTCTCAGTCCAGACAGAGAAAGATCTGTACCCCTGGCTGGCTCTCAAGTCACCTCTGTGTTCTCATGGCCCCGCCCCCATTACCCCAAATGCCTTCTGTCAGAGCCCAGAGGCCCCAGGGAATTAGGCATGTCAGAAATCCTCAGAAAGTGGCAGATCCATTGTGTGCACCACTGAATTGGGTAATTAGGGAGGGTGGCACTTCAGTCCTTTTAAAAGCTTAGTAGGTGGGGAGAAGAAATGCCTCCTGACAGCTCAGCACATCCACTCACAAGGCAGCTCCTCCACAGGAAAATCGAGTTTTGTCACCAAATTGGGCTTTATTGGTCTCTAGAGGGGTATGTGAAGAGAAGGCAGAGGATGAAGGTTCCAGGCTTTATATCCCAGGAGTGTGTGTGTGTGTTTGTGTGTGTGTGTGTATTAGTATGACTATGAGTGTGTGTGTGTGAGTATGAGCACATGTCAGTGTGTGTGTATATATGTGTGTGTGAGTGTGTATGTGTGTGAGTGAGTGTGTGTGTGAATGTGTGTGAGAGTGTGTATGAGAATGTGGGTGGGGACACCTCTGGGCTGCTTGTGGGTGGGGGCACCTCTGGGCTGGTGGTCTTGGATGCTATAAAAAGCAGGATGGGCAAGCCATGAGAGGCAAGCCAGTATGCAGCACCCATCCATGGCTTCTGTATCAGCCTCTGCTTTCAGGTTCCCACCAGGATTGAGTTCCTGTCTTGGTTTCCCTCGATGAACAATAATTCAGAATATGTAAGACAAATTAATTCTTCCCTCTCCAAGTTGATTTTGGTCATGGTGTTTAATCATAGCTATAGTAACTCTAAGATAGCCAGACTAGCTGGATAGAGAGTCTCAAGGACAAGCCTGTCTTTATGTCCCTGCCCCCAGCACTGGGAACATTGCTGCATGTCAGCATGCTCATTTTGCTTACATGGGTCTTGGGATTGAACTTCAGTCCTTCTGCTTACAGAGCAAGTACTTTACTGTCTATGGTATCTCCCTAGCCCTGAACTATAGTTCTTTGAGTAGAGAAAGCACTATGCAGTAGGAGGGGACTGTGTGGTTGTGTAAGTAGGGGTGCCTTGTGGTCCAGGCGATCTCATCATTTTGACTATGGGGTAGGGGGATTAATTCATTCTGTCAGACTACAAAAGCCTCCATCCTACCCTAGGGCCTTCTCTAAACCCTGAGACATAAATCTCTGAATTTGACTGTTACTTCTACTCCTGGAAGGCATGTGTTCTGAATGATGAAACAAGGCGAGTCTTAGGGGGTGTTGGGGTCTGATGTGTAGCTTTGACTGGAGAGACTTGAACAAACACCTATTCGTCCCAGGCAGGATGCTGATGACAGAGTAAAGGACCAGTTCTATCCAAGTCCAGCTTGATGATCCAAGAAGTTTACTTGGGTTATTATTGGATTGTCAGTGCCCTCCAAACAGTGACATCACAGAGGGGCTCTTCCAGCAGTAGTAATGGCTCACAAAAGCCTCATTCCCAGTGCTTTTCAGACAAGCATGCAGGCAGCTCCACTAAAGAATCTCTTCTATAGCCATTGTTAACTGCTCACATAGTCTCAGGGAGAGACTCCAGGGAAGGCCTTAAGGAGAGACCTAGAAAGGGGCCTAGGGAGGGGCCTCAGGACTTTTGAAAATTTCTGAAGACTGGTAATCTTCTCTTTTTCTTTCCTGAAGGAACATCCTAGTCTATAAGAAATAGCTGCACAGTAAGTCCAGACTCTTCAGTCTGCAGGTCTGTCATTCTCTCTTCCTGTAGTTGTCTCCATGGCAGCAGCATCTCTTTCTCTTGGTGAAGAAGATAGAAACCCTTGTATCTCTCCATCTTCTACAGTACATTTTACCTCTCCCACTTCCAGCTCAGGGCTGGGTGACTAGCTCAACATTCCCACTTCCCCCATCACCACAGACTCTCTGGCTTCAAATCATTGTCTGTCTTGGGACCTCTCTTGGACTGCAGCTAAATCAGATTTTCTGGAGGCACACATGTGATTTAATGGGGGATATCTGCTCATCACTTAACTCAGGGAAGTCTTTTCCCCTCACTAATATCCATGAGAAAGCATATGCAAATGTCTGTAATTGAACATAATTAAAATAATGAGAGTTGAAAGAATACGATATTCAAAATAAATGCAATAAAGACTTGGACACAGCCATTATCCTAATTCAAGGTGATTACTTTATGATTATGTTACCAGAGCCTCTAATATATCTGTCTTTAATATAATTTTATTTACTTTTGTGAGGCAGGTGCTCTTGGAACGGGATATGGTTCTGTGCTGCATCTGCTTACTGTCATTCCATATGCCTTCCTAGAGGGAGGACTGTGACACTTTGACCAGAACCCCGTGGCCTTGCCACCTCGCTGCCACCTGCACTCACAAGCATTAACCCACTGGGAGGTGGCTGATGGAGAAAGTGTAGTGATGTGAGGCATCCTGGCATGCTTGAGAGCTCAGCTAAAGCCTGCCTGGGAGCACGTGTTAGAAGGAGCCTAGGATCAAGGGCTGCGGCCCACAGCTGCCTGGCAAGGTGCTTCCTTGTTTTTCTCAGAGATTTCCCTGCTCATCCTTTCCTCTAGACGTTTTTCTTCCAACTAGATATAGACTCAGTGTTGACAAAGATTTGGGAAATATGGGCTGAGGCTTTTTGGTGAGCATGGATAGCATAGTACAGGGACATCACTCTGATTGTGGCTGGGGTGGTTGTGTCCTACCTTGCCTTGTACTGGCTGTGTGGCCTTGGGTCAGTTATCCTTTCTGGATTTTAGTTTGATTTCCTTTTTTCCTTCCTTCCTTCCTTCCTTCCTTCCTTCCTTCCTTCCTTCCTTCCTTCCGTCCTTCCTTCCTTCTCTTCCCTCCCTCCCTTCCCCAATCTCTCCCTCTATCTCTTCCTTTCTTCCTTCTATCTTTATACCTGGAATTGAACTCAAGCCAAGCAAGCACTCCCTGTCTACTTTCTCTGTATTTACTTTTATGGTGAGACTCAGTAGCCTAGGCTAGTCTTGAGCCTGCTTTGTAGCCCAGGCAGAACTTGCATTTGCAGTCCTCCTGACCCACTTTCTCAAAGCAAAACCCAGTTTTGTTTTGTTTGTTTGTTTTGTTTTTTTTCAATCAGGAAGGGTCTCCACATTCCTAACAAGACACTTTTTAGTAAGAAGCCAACACATAAAAACATTCTTTGGGAATGCTAGACATGAAATATCAGGAGATTCTCCAGGTTGTAACGATTTTGCTTAGATCTCAGGTGCTTCAGGGATGGTGTCTGGGGAGGGTGAGAGGGTTAGCTTGGACTCAGAAGCTCATGGCCTGGGAGGGCTTTGACTAATAGTTGCTTCTGTTTCCTGGTCATTCCACATAAGGAAAATTTTCTTCTGCTTTTCTTCCCCTTTGGCCTCTGATTTTTGGAAGAAAAGAGATACAGAGCTGAGGTTCAATTGTTTTGGAGGTGGGAAGTGATCCCACCCACGTGTGTTGCTGCTGAGCCCTGTGGCTTACATTAGTCAGGGACAAGATTCCATGCAGTTTCCCAGGCTGTGGCTAGCAGACACACTAAACTTTAGGAAAAAGGGGGGGGATCCCACCCATTCCCACCCCACTATCCCATCCCTTCCCACCCCAGGTTCAGCTGCCTGGGAAGGGACTAGGGTTCAACCCACATCCAGCCAGATGTGTTTACTAACTTCCCAGGAAAGCATCTTAGCACTGCCATACAGGATAGTCCTCTGTCTACAGCAAACAGGTAAGTTACCATTTCTCAGCACACACTGATATGTGGATATTATCAAACAAACTTCAAAAAATAGTTGCTGGGTTTTTTCAAAGCCTCTTTCTGTGGGAAGAGCATGCAGTTACAGGACTGCAATAGGTGGAGATAGACAGAAAGGTTAAGTCTGTGACTGATTGGGACCTCATCTGTGGCAGTGATGTGGGAGAACTGAGCCCTTTCTCCTCCATGGCTTGGGACCCAGCCCAACACCATGTGTAAAGCTGAGCTCCTTGACTTCAGTCCTCAACTTCAAACATGCAAGCTTCTGAGCAACCCTCATGCAGCTCTGACTCCCATCTTTTTCTGTATGTGCATGTGTGTTCTGCGTGTGCACATGGGTCCACTTAGGCCTTTTCTTCCATGGGTGTATTTGTGGGTGGGCTTATATATCTGTGTGTGCAGACATGTAGATGCCAGGAGTCAAGCTCAGGTGTCGACTTCAGGTGATATCACCTTGGTTAGACAGAATCTCTTTTGGTTTGGAACTTAGTAATCTAGGCTGGTTGGCCAGTCAGCACTAGAGTTCTTCCCCAGTTCTGAGATTATGAGCTAGTGTCACCAAATCTAGCTTTTTATTTTTTAACATACGTTCTGGGGGTACAACTCAGATCCCCACACTTCCATAGCAAACATATTACTAACTTTGCCCCAGTTCTGAGGAGAGGTTTTCATAATTGTCTCTGTAGGATTCTGATGGAAACTCAAATCTCTGGACACAGATGCAATGACAACCTGCAAGGCAGCAGCAGCAGAATACCCCACACTACGGAAGAAGGTTGGAGGAAACAGAAGTGCCAGCCCAGGCAACTCTGAGCTCAGGTCCTCTCTTCTCTTTCCTCACCCTGAGGCCCTGTTAGACCCACAAGAACTGATCTGTCTAAACTGAAATGGATGGAGACCAAGCCATGACCACAAGGTTGAGCCACTGACCCTCTGTCTTACATCCACTTACCCATGATAAATAAATGGAGGTGTGTGGACACTGGGACCTCAAGAGTGATGGTCTCTGGGCTCTGAGCCATATCAAGCCATCCATTATCCTTTCTGTAGCATATATTTGGAAAACACAGGGAGAAAATACCTCTCTGCCTACCTATTTGAAGGTTCTCATGTCTGGGAGAGGAGATGGAGATGCCCAGGTCTCTACCTGGGGAAGGATACAGCAAGCATGCAGTCATGGTGGCATGTTCACCTTCCTATCCAGCGTGCACAAAGTTGTGTTCACTGAAATGTTGGCAATTATTCTGTTTGACTTCTCAGATGCTCTTGGGTTGGTGTGTTTAAGATTAATGAGGCATTAGTTCTCAATCAAGGCGCCATAATCAAGAATACCCATTTAGCTGCAGTCAATCGTGTCTCTGCATTAATTAATAGCATTTGACCTTTGTGTTTTGGGTGGAATGATGCAACTCTGCCTTTTCCTGAGCAGTTTCTTAAAACTGACAGCACGGACATTGTCTCTCATATGGTAGAACAGTTCATTTAAATTAAATACTGTGCTCATAATTAAAGTAAGGCCGGTAATCCCGAAAGAGGATGTAAATCCCCCCCACCCTGGTGTGTGTGGGTGTGCGCACACATGATCATGTTTAAGTTTGAGTCACTTGTGCCGTGGCATCTGCGTGAAAGTCAGAGAAGAAACCTGGTGTTGGTCCTCACTTATCACCACGTTTGAGACTGGCTCTGGTTTGCTGCAGCACACATCACACTATCTACTCCAGCAACTGTTGGGCCTTTTCCTGTGTCTGTCTCCTAGATTGCCATGGGAATACAGGATTACAGACAAACACTAGCATACCTATCTTTATATGGATTCTGGAGATTCAAACTCAGGTCCTTGTGTTTGATTATCAAGTACTTTACCCACCGAGCCTTTCCCCCATCCCATATTAATTTAGGAGGTTGGGAGTCAAGTTCTCTTCCAAACCTGGAACTGGACTACCTGGCCAGTGAACCTCACCAATGCTCCCATTGATACCTCCCAGTCATTGGGTTTACTGGTATGTCTCATCAGGCACAGTTTCATATGTAGAGGCTGGAACTGAACTCAAGTCCTCATGTTTGAATGGTGAGCCCTTTACTGACTGAGTCATTTCACAAACTCTCATACACACACACATACATACATACATACATACATACATACATACATAGGGGCAAGGTCTCACTATGTAACCTTGGCCACCCAAAGCTCACCATGTAGACCAGGCTGACCTCCATCTCTCAGAGATTTACTTGTCTCTGCCTCCTGAGTGTTGAGATTAAAGGTGTGCACCACCATGTCCAGCTGATTCTTATTTGGCCACAGGCCCCACTGAGTGGGAGAGTGATGCTTCTGTTGTCTCCATTAAAGCACTTTGCCACTGGTACCACTGGTGATTAAGTAGATGCTCTCCTGAGCTCTGTGAGAAGAGTCATGCTTTAACTCTGAGATCAATCCACTGGTTAGTAACACAGTGGAAGTGGACCTGGGGCTGCTCTGGCTATGATGGGTGTGCTGCACCATTGCAGGCAAACTGAGAGCTTTGGTTTTCTGGGATGGGAGGTAGGTGGAGATGCTGGCTTCAACAGTGTTAGTTGCTAGTTCCCACTCTAGAGCTTGGCAAACCTTCCTGAAAAGACTCATAGAATAAATACATCTTTCAAAAATATTCTTTGAGAATTTCATGCATATGTACAGAAGTATTTTGGGTATATTCACCCCCTCTCTCACCCTCTAACTCCCCCCTGACCCAGCTCCCTCCAAAATTCATGCCATTCTTCATTTTTTTGAAAATTCCTTATGATCATGTGCATAGAGTATGAAAGAAAACTGATTCTCCTCCCAGAAGCCATGGAATGCCAGGAGCTACAAGTTATAGATGTGGCCTCATAAACTCTCCCTGACCCAGGGTGAAATTTTTACTGGCTTGATTGTGCAGTTGACCCTGAGTAGATTATGTAAATTACACCTATCCCACTAAGGCTTAGGGAGCAGAGTGGAAAGGGGGACGGAGAGTCTGTAAGAGCCCTGAGCTCAAGCAGTGTGGCTTCCAAATAGTATATCTTTTTAGGCCACACTCTCAGATGTGATTGCTGCCTCAATGCTGCCCTGTAGTGGAAAAACAGGCCAGAGGAAATATGTCAAGGAAGAGACACACTGTATGCCAATAAACTTTTATTGATAAAAACAGGGATAGGGGATTTAGCCCTTGTCTGGTGGTTTGTTATGCCCCCATCTAGACCATAGATCCTATAAGGGCAAGGGCTGTATTTGACTCCTGGCTGTATTTTTGTGCCTAGTAAGGTGCAAAGACATCTAAGAATGAAGAGATAGAGTTCTGAATTTCTTGATGGTGTTGGTAAACCCATGAGGCCACAGCTGGAATTGTGTTTGCTGATGTCAGAACCTGGAAGCTAGCTCCAGATGCCTACTGATTGTATCTGGCTGTGAAGGTGGAAGGGAGGGATGAAGAGTCTGTCTTTTTCACAACCATCAGCCCATCTAATGGAGTTCCAGTGCACACCAGGTCCCTGACGTACATTTCTATACTACACTGCAACATGTCCTGAAATCTTTACAATGCCTGTCTGCCTGCCTTCATCTCTTCCTCTCATTTCTTCTTCCCTCCTCCTCTTCATCCTTATAAATATGTTTTTGAATGAGGTTTCTTGCTATGCAGCTGAGAACGGACTTGAACTTTCTGAAAACCTCTGAAGTGTGGGAATTACAATGTAGGACACCAACTCTGTATTTAACTGTTTTAAAAATGTTGTTTCACATCATGAAGTATTCTTTTCACCATTATTTCTATGACTGAGCAATAAATAGTCCATAGTTTGTTTAAATGATCCACTCTAGAAATACTTTGTGAGATGCCCTTCACTTTTCAACTGCAAATGTCCTTGTTAGTCTCAGAGCTTGAGCCCCTGTCTTGTTTCTCTCACATAAATACATGACCAGGGTTTCTGTGTAGACAGGTAAACATATTTTTTTTTTATCATGATCTTGTGTGTAGCCCAGGCTGTCCTTGAACCAATGATCCTCCTGCTTCAGCCTTCCCATTGCTAGGTTTGTGGGTCTGAACAACCATGTCTGGCTCCTATTTTCAAACTTTTGAAACCTTAAGACAGGTTGACCCCTGTGAATTTTAGAGTCTGACCAGGGGTATATGAACTCAGACAGGGAGAGAAAATGTTTTTGAAAGATGAGTCTTATGCTAAGTGGAATATGGGAGACAGGGCGGGGCAGGAAATGAAGACCTTGGTGTAATACTGTTGCGGGTATGCATGCATGTGTACATGCTTTTGGAGGTCAGAGGTCAATGTTGAGTGTTTTTCTCAATCACTTTCTATGTTACTTTTTGAGTTGGGTCTCTCACTGATCCCAGAACCCATTGGTTGGCTAGGCAGGCTGAGCAGTAAGCCTCAGGGATATGCCTGCCTCTGTCTCCGCAGCACATGCTGCTGCGCCTGCTGTTTATGTGGATGCTGGGGATCCCAACTCAGATACTCAGGGTTTCTCACCTTCTCTTTTCCAATTAAACCATCTACCTTGATCATCTTTCTTGGATTTCATAGCGACATTCACTTGACCTCCTCAATTCCCAAGCACCCTCCTCCTGACTCCATCACATGGTAAATCTTGGCGAACACAAACATTTAGACAGCAGTGTCCTCTGTCTGTCCTGCTGCTTTGCTCATATATCTGTGACCTCACTAGCTCTTCTGCAGTGGGACACCTTTCTACATTCTACCCCTCCTTTCATGTCCCCCTAGGATGTGGGTCCACCAAGAAGCCATGTTTTGGAGTAAAAACAGTAGGAACCAAGACCAGTGCAATTATTTAGGATATACTTTGGGTTTTCTCTTCTTTGATTTTTTTTCATATGTATGTGGTGTGGCATGTGTCTATGTATATGCAAATGTGTGTGGGATATACATTTGTATAGGTAGGTAGATGTTCACAAGTGTGTGTAGGCCAGAGATTGATATCAAATGTCTTCCTCAGTCTCTTAGCACCTCATCTTTGAGGCAGGATCTCCTGCTGACCTATTGGGCTGGTTTGTCTAGGCAGCTTGCTCACAGGGTCCTTTGTGCCTCTTACCTCTTGAGGGTTGGGATTTACTAGCTCACCAGGCATTGGGCACATTCTACACTCTGCTTATCATACTTCTGTAGAAAATGCTTTCAGTCGAGCTGTGTCCCCAGCCCTGCACTGGATTCTCTGTAACCCTAGCAGTCTCCCCAACCCTGTGTTGGGTTCTTTGTCACCCCAACAGTCTCCCCAGCCCTGCACTGGGTTCTCTGTAACCCCAGCTGTCTCTCCAACCCTGTACTGGGTTCTCACCATCGGCCCTGCAGTCAGGTGAGGGGTTTTGTTTTAGTCAAATAGCTACAGGAGTCTGGTGCAAGGATGAGTCCATATAGAAATAAATACAACAGTTGAGTTGAATGGCCTGGGTTGTGGATGTTATTGGACAAAGCAAAGAGAGGTTATAGAAAATCATGGAGGTAGAGTAGGGTGTGAACCCCAAACTACAAACCAGCAAGGCATGTTCCTCTCAAAGGACTGAGGGGTGAACACAGCAGCTGCTAATTCCCTGGTCAAAACAGGTAGGGAACTCTATTCAGGGCACAGCTAGAAGACATTATGGCCCTGCAAGTCTATTTCTGGGAGCCCATTTCTGGCCCTCACCCTCTGTTTTCCTCCTTCTCTTCCATTATTCCCTATGGGCTAAACCCATCAGAAAGCTAGTGAGAGCATGCTCGCTGGTATAGATTACCCAGGTTACCTCCTGTGCAAGGTGGAGAATAGCTTGTGGGAGTAGGGACGGACAGAGCTAGGTGTTCTTCAGGTGAACAGCAGGTGCACAGCCTGGTGGCTGTGTGGGTTCCTTGCAAAAGCTTCATCTGCTTTCTAGGGTAGGTTCTTTGATACATCATCTAAGCTGAGAGTTTCTTGAGTATGTAGCCAACAAAAAGTGATTGGTTGTGCAGTTGTCAGGAAGCTAATCAGCTGCCTCTCCAGGATGTCCAGTGGGAGACGGGAAAAGTCCATACCTCTACCTTGGCTCCAGGACTTCTCTTGCCTTAGAGCCCCAGATCTCCAGGTGAAAACCCAAACATAGCTCACTAGTTTCCACAATACTGATTTTGGTTTTAGAGATGGGAAATAATTGGTTTGCATATTTGCCCCGAGGCAGGCCATGAAGAGCAAAACAAACCACTTTCTGGTGAGGTCTTTCCTTCACTCTAACCTGCTTCCTAGAGCCTCAGGTTGCAGCATGCACTGCTCCTCATCCTCTTTTCTTCCCTCTTTGTTCCCTTGATCTTCCCTTCTGTTCTTCCTCTTCCCCTCCTCTACTCCTCCCTCCCTCCTTCTCCTCCCTTCCTCCTTCCCTCTCTCTCTCTCTCTCTCTCTCTCTCTCTCTCTCTCTCTCTCTCCATGAGAAACACACAGGAAGAAAAGAATGCATTAGGATATTTGTTCCTGCCCCCTCCTGGTGAGATTTCTCATACTTTTATTTCCTTGCAGGTAGCCATTCCTTCTAGAAAGTACTTCCACCCTGCCCCCATCCTCACACATTCATGGAGCCCTAGAAATAAGCATGACTTCCCTGGTCTCTGGTTTTTGTTCCACACCTGCTGTGCCTTTGTCACTAAGGCCCTTTAAATCTGGGGACATCTTTTATTGCCTCCCTTGGGATTGGCCAGGTCATTCCCACTGGGATACTGCCAAGTTCTAAAGCAGCTTCTGCTATTCACCGTATCAGGGGTACCTAACTTGGCCAAGGTACCTAACTTCTCTAAGCTTCAGTGTCTTCACGTGGGAAAACACAGAGTGGGGCCTCAGCTTCCCTCCCATGCCTGGGAACCAGCCACTCTTCCCAGAGGAAGAGGTGGGTCTGTGTCCCACCTCCAGCCTCTCCTCCTGTCTTCATCCCCTTTGCTATGCAACAAACAGGTCCAGCAGGATAGGCATTTAAATTGTCAAGAGAATCAAGAACCCAGCTTTTCTGAAATACTGAGCAGATTGAAGTTTGAGTTAAGATTGACTGAAAGAATCAGAAGTAGACCATATGGGGCAGGGTTATTCAGTAGTTAGGGTTGCCTGCCCCCAAACCAGACAGCCTGGCTCATAGTGCAGGCTCTGCTGCTGAGTTTGGCTGCTTGGACATCTCTGGGACAAGCTATCTGAAGGCATAACTTAAGGAAGGAGATCTTGTTTGACTCCTGGTTTCAGAAGAATTAGTTCCTGATTGACAGGCTCCACTGTTTCTGGACCCATGGTATAGTGGAGCGCAGTGTTTGGGAGGGAGTGACAGAGCAGAGCATCTCACCCAGTAGCATTCTATGTGGGATCCCGGCCTGTAGGACAGTACCACTCACCTTCAGGGTATGTTTGCCCTGCTTAACTGTCTCCGGAATTTTCTTTGCAAATACATCCAGATGAATGCTTACTAATTGCCCAGGTGTCTCTTAATCTATTCAAGTTGACAGTCAAGACCAACCATCCTACTGGGTGACCTTGAATAGTGAATATGTGTGTGCGCATGTGTGAGCAAATGGGTGTGCCCATGTCAGTGTGCACTTGTTTGCATGTGCATGTGCTGCTGGATGTCAGAGAACAATTTCAGGTTTTATTCCTTAGGTGGCATACACCATTTTACGAGACAGTGTGTCTCTCAGTTACCTGAAACTTAACAAGTAGGGCTCCTTGTCTCTTCTCCCCAGTTTTAGAATTACAGGTACATTCCTCACTCTTGACTTTTCTTGTGGGTTCTGGGGATCGAACTCAGATCTTTGTACTTGCTTAACATCCGCGGAGCTGTCTCTCCAGCTCTACCCTGTGCATTGCAGTCAGCTTTTCTGAGCCAAGTTTCCTTCTCCGCTAGATAACAATGTTGTAAACAGTTCACAGTGTCCTTAGTGAGGATTAAAATGGTTAATATTTGCAAGGATTTAGAAGACCATAATGGAAAATGCTCTCTAAGTGTTCCTTAAATAAAAATGAGTAGCTGTGGCATGCAAACATGATGCTGGTAGGTTAGACTTCTTCATTAGATGGGAGCATAAAGAAAGGGGTGCAGGAAATATTTGAATTACAGGAATGTAAACAGTTTCTCCTCTGGCTTCAGCTGTGTTATTCAGTGAATATGAACTCTCAAAATAATGGAAGCCTTTCATTTTTTTCTCCATCCAGAACAGCCTATTGAGAGCCAGTAGACATGAGCTAGCATCTGATTTCAGAGGTCCTCATCTGGGTATATCGATACTCAGACCTAAGATGGTCTTAATAAGCTTTATTGACTCAGCAAACCTCCAAGAGCTTTCTATTGCCATTAGTCGTAAATCATTCCATCTGACATTTGAGTGTCCTTTTTGAGAAATACACTGTATCTCACATGAGATACCAAGCTTCCAGTGGTGTCTGAGTTTCTTACATGAGCAATGGGTGATGAAGACATTGCATGTGTGGTCTTAAGACTAGAATTGGATAGGAAAGAGGACCATGAACTTTTTTTGATTTGCACAAAAAATTAGGATGTCCACAGCATGGACACACACACTCACACTCTTAGGGAGGATGTATGATGTATGTGCATATGTCTTTATGTGTGCATATGGATACATGTATGACAAGCCATTTAAATAGAGATCAGAGAACATTTTTAATTGTCTATCTTTGTTCACTGCTGACATACCAGGCTTCTAGGAATTCTCCTGTCTCTGTCTTTGATCTAGCTACAGGAGTGTTGGGACTGCAGAGGCATGCTGCAGTGGCAGGCTTTATGTGAATTCTGGGGAATATAAACATATTATTGCACTTGTATGGCAAGCACTTTACCCATGGTACCAATGCTGCAGCCCCTGGGTTTATATTCTAATGAGAGTATAGAGATTTCTGTTGACTTTATAAAACTATTTTGTAAAATGTAATTTCATAATAATGACTAATGTGAATAAAAAGATGTTCATAGACTTTCAGATCAAGTCACATGACTTTAGCATCAGAAGTTGGTATTTTTTTCAACTAGCTTCTTGATGAGTGTGGAGGGCCACGCTACACCCTGCAACTGAAATTTTCAAATACAATAGCCATGATGTAAGGAAACATCATACCTTCCAGGAACTGAGTTTCTTGGATTATGTTTCATGAGCCCATCTGGACACTCGTTCCCTCCCTCCCTCATCCTGCCAATGTTTGTTGAGCATCTGCGATGGGCCAGGCATCTGCCAGAGCTGAGAGAACACGGACAAACACAGCAGTATCCTTAGCCCTGAGGAGCTCCTGGTATAACCAGGAGACTATGAAATTGATCATTATAATACAAGGCCTTAAGTGTTGCACAAGAGAGGGAGTGTTGAGCTCTTGTATGGTGACATTTTAAAATGGATTATTTAGTCCCTATAGTAGGGGCTGCATACTCACTGAAGGATGCCTGGAGGTATCTCTCCATTCTACACCACTCCCTACTCAACACCAGAAACTACCCCTCTCCACTCATCACAACCAAAAAGAAAAAGTCTCTAGACACAGCCAAATAGTTCCTGGGGGACAACATTGCCTCTGCGGAGAACAATTGTTGAGTTGAGATGTTTACATAATTTCTTGGGAAAGAAGCTGCTCATTCAGCCAGGAGAAGCTGGGTGGATTTTTCCAAAAGGATGCTGGCCTTTGAGCAGGGTCTTCATGGCAGGTGAGGAGGTCAGAGATGAGGGTAAACAGGATCTCTGCAGAGCGCAGGCTGTGTAGTAAACAATGCACAGTTCTTTGTGGGCCAGTGACAAGCATGTCCAACCTACAGCATACAGTGTGTGCAGCTGCATGCAGCCAATGACAGCGATGAGTGGGACCCAGCAGGGATTAAACATAGCTTGTCAGTTGTTAGTCTTCATGTCTTACTTGTCCAGCTTTTGCTGATGCTTTTAAAACCTTGGTTGCAGAGCCCTTGGGTATGACCTTTATTGATGACAATGCCCTATTTTACTGTTCTAAGGTCAGATGTGTCTACATCTGTACCACAAACAAGACTAGGAAGACTGGCTTGGATCCTCTGATGGAGATGCTCATGTCAGGAAAAGATACTTGGGTTTTATTTTAAAGCTGATAGAGAAATGGGAAGGTTTTTATTTGTTTATTTGCTTGCTTATTGCTATAGATGTATATACCTGCTCACATGTGTGAAAGTCAGGACAGGAAGTCACATAACCAATCTGACCCTCAATACTCTATTCCTTTTAGTAAGGGTTTCTCACTGACTATGGAGCTGGCTGCTTCAGATAGATGAGCTGGCCAGTCGCCCCTTTTTTCTCCACTCCTTACAGAGATGTGCATAGCTGTCCAGGGCTTTTTCTGCAGTGCTAGAGGTCAAAACTCAGGTCTTCATGCTTTGTGCAGCAACTGTTCTTATCTTCCAAGCCATTTCTCTAGCCCAAATTTGTTCACAGACAAGAGAGTCACTTGAACTGGAACTGTCACCACTCTGGGTGTTTGCTTCTCAGCATCTCCCATATAGTTTTATCACTTTACTTTTCTTTAAGGAAATACCTGCTTCTTCCATTTTCCAACCAAGCCTTTTCAGTGCACTGCACAGACCTGACTCTACATGCTTGGTCTGTCTGAGCAGTGTTGTTGTGTTGACAGGGAAGATTCAACCATGGTCTGATAGCTACATTGGAGATTCTTCTAGAAGTCCTTGGATAAAAGGATCTCCTTTTGCCATTCTCACTAACTTGGCAGACTGTGATGTGTGACTCAGACTTTTGAAACCTAGACCAAGTAACCAAGAGGATGCTGGCAGCAGGAAGCAGAGAAAAGGCTGGAGATGGACAGTCTTCACTGCCCAGTATTTGCCTCTAGCAATGCCTGTAGCCAGCACCTGTTGGAATTAGCATCCTGGAGGTTTCTAGTTTAAACTGGTTTGTGTTGAAGCTCTGTCTCCCACTGGGATTCCAAGCTTCCTAATGAGCCTATCTTGGCTGGATACTGAGCTTGGGAACCTGTCTGCCTCTGCCTTCCCAGGGCTAGAACTAAGAACACATTACTGTATCCAGCTTTGTTCTGTGAGTGCTGGGGATTGAACTCAGGTCCTCATGTGCTTATATAGCAAGAACTTTTGCAATTGACTTATCTCTCCAGTCCCTTGTTTGTTTTGAGACACGGTCCTATTCTGTAGTCCAGGCAGACCTTGAACTCACAATCCTGCCTGAGCATCTTAAATTCTGAGGTCAGTGCTATGCACCATCACAGCTGGCTCTTTTCATGTTTTCTTTCCATATCACTCTGTCATGAGATATTGAATGTGTGTCACTGGATCCAAGCTTTCTGAAATGAGACTGTGACAGTGACCATTAATATAGTGCTATTATGATTCCTGTCCTCTGGTAGATGGGCACTCATGTGACTCCCTGTTTTGGAGTTTGGGCAGAGACATATTGCTTCATTTCAAATGAATGGGACACATCATAAAGTAGTGCAGTTTGAATGTGACATGTCCCCCATGGTGGCTATCCTTGGTTGTCAACTTGACTATAACTGGAATGAACCATGATCCAGAAATGGAGGGCACATTCGTGATCCAGATCTTGAGGCAACAAGACAGCATGCCTTTAATCTTTAATATTGGATACAACTACATAAGGGCAACGGAAGAAGGAAGAATTTGTTCTTCACATGCTGGCCTTTGCCCTGTCAGCACATCCATTTCTTCTTCAGGATCCCAGCAGACCAGCTGAGGTATCCAGCCTTGTGGGACTGAGCAGCTACTAGATTCTTAGACTTCCCATTTATAACTAGCCATTGTTAGACTGCAGCCTGTATATATATATATATATATACATATATATATATATATGTATATATATATACATATACATATATATATATATTGGATAGAGAGAGATTAATACATAAGTCCCGTGACTCTATAGAACCCTGACTAAAACCCCCATAAGCTTGATATTCAGCTTGCTATGCCAGTTGGAAGGTTGTGGAGGAGTAGAAGGCAAAGCCTTAAAGGAGGAAGTGAGTTACTATGGATAGCCTTCAAGCCTTTCACCACTTCTCATTTAAATTCTGCCAATTAAGGAGCTTGGGCTGCAGATATGGCTCTGAGATTAAGAGCAAGTGCTATTCTTGCAGAGGACCTGTGTTCAATTCCCAGGACGAACAATGAGCAGCTTACAACTGTATGCAACAACAGTCCCAAGGGATGTAATTCCATCTTCTGGCCTCTGCAGAAACCTGCAGGCATATGAACACACACAAGAAAAAGAAATAAGAAAGTTATTTCTACAATCCCAATACAATAGAACCAACTACTACCCATGCCTTTCCTACCATGATGGACTATAGTCCCTCAAATTATAAGCCAAAACACACCATTTCTCCCTTGAGTTGCTTGTATCTTCTTACAGCAACAGGAAAAATAACACATGTAGAAACTACGATCTGTCTCTTTTAAGGGTTGGTTACAGAAATGTGGGCTTCACTCTCAGGTACTCCCTTACTCTTCTGTCCTAAGGGAACCCAGTTGCCATGTTGAGAGCTGACCACTGAAATGAGGTGGCCAGTTGCCAACAGTCATACAAGTACTGTGTGAGTTATTTTTCTCATTACTAAAAGCAAACAAATACAGAACCTGACAAAAGCAACTGAAGAAAGGGATTGTTTCCTGTCACAGTTTGAGATTGCACTGCATCATGTGGAAAAGGCCTGATAGCAGGAGTATGAGGCAGCTGGTCACATTGCATCTGCATACAGGAAGCAGAAGGAGAGAGATTAGTGCTGGGGCTCATCTAGCTTTCTTTTTTAATACATTTTATTTGTAGTGTGTGTGTGTGTGTGTGTGTGTGTGTGTGTGTGTGGCACATGTGCATTCAAGTACATATGTGTTTTAGTGCACATGTGTCATGACATGATGTAAATAGCAGAAGACAGTTTTGTGAAGTTTTCTCCCTCCATCCACCTCTACACAGCTTCTACATATTGAACTCAAAGTGTTAGGCTGTTTGGAAAGCACCTTACTGTTGAGTCATCTTGCCAGCCCTCACTTTCTTCCTTGTGAGCAGCTCCTAGCCACAGCCCATGGAATGGTGGAATGTTGTTCTCTGTATTTAGGGTGTTTCTCTCCATCTTAATTAACCCAACCCTTAAAACCTCCTTCACAGGCATTGTAGAGATTTGTCTTGTAGGTGATCCTAGATCCTGTCATGATGACAATTGATATAAACAATTGTACTGGAAATGGAAATGGATCCTTTTGATACCAAGCCATGAGAAGAAGCTATAGCCACAGCAGATATTCTGATGAAAGACATGTCAGTGAGCTTGGACTAGAGTACCCATTTGAGCTGTGCCACACCCCAATCCACAGACAATGTGAGTTAATGTTTACTCTTCTGATTTGCTAAGTTTTGGAGTAAATATGTATCCCAGAAAGAGCCAACTAATACAGTGAATTTTTTGTTGCTAATTTATTTTGCAAACATACTAGGCACTCAAAAACTACTTGCCAAATGAGTGACTGGATCAAGTCTAAACTGCAGCCGCAGATGCCTGGCAGATAGCCAGGTGTGGATGATGCATTTTGTGCTGGAAGTGTGAGGGTAGGAGTGTAGCTGAGATGTGAAAAGTCTAGAGATCCCTGAGATCTAAAAGCCATGGGGACAGCATATGGAAGATAGGACACTGAGCAGTTGTCATTTAAAGAGGACAGTGTTTACTATTTGCACAAAGAAGACAAAGAAGTGGTTAAGGAGAAAGCAGTTTAGGTGCAGGAAGATATCAGGAGCTACAGTGATGCTCAACACATCAGGACATGAGATAGAGATAGAGAGAGAGGGGGAGAGAGAGACAGATAAAGAGAGATAGAGATAGGTAGATAGAGAGAGATAGATAGATAGAGAGAACACACTATGGCTTGTTCTGCAGACCCATGCATTTAGAACACTTGGTACCAGATGGTAGTGTTATTTTGGGAGTGTAGATCCTTTAAGAGGTGTGGCTTCAATGAAGAAAGCATGCCATTGAGGGGCAGGTTTTTGAGGTTACATTCTGACCCCACTTCTGAACACTCTCTCTGTTGCTTGTCAGTCAAAATGTGAGAAAGCAGCCTCTCTGCATGCTTGTCACAGCTACTTCATAGCTATGAGTTGTTCCTGAAGTTATGCCTTTCCCAACAGGATGGACTGTGTTCTAGGGAGTCAAAATAAACATTCTCTTCTTCTAGTTGTCTTTTTTGGGATAGTGTCAAGAAAAGTAGTTAATATGGGTAGCAACTGGAAATTGGGACTGCTCATGACTTTGAGGATCAGCAATGGGAAGATGGCAAGCCCAGTGCTCCAGTGGAATGATGTGTATGGGGAAAGCCAACTACAGCAGGACAATGGGTGTTGCTTGTGCTGAGCTTGGAGATGATAGGTGGACTCCAACAGGGACCCAGCTATGGAAGGGCAAATGTTGTGGCAGAAGGATGGGTTAATGTTAGAGAACCTTGAAACATCCTTAGTCTGGCAGCCAGAACACACAGAAAGGAGCAGAAGGAGGACTTAATGGGTGGGAAAAGATTCCAGGAGAGAAGGAGGGTTCTGGAATCAATGCTCTGGCAAACCATTTAGCGTTGGCAATGAGAAGTGTGTACAGAAAAGTACTTATGTCTTGGTTCAACATCTGTCCTGCGCTGTTCTGTATTCTCTGTGAACGAATCCAGAAAAAAAAAAGTGGTTGCTTTTATTGCCAAGTCGCTTAATTGCCTGACAGAATAACAGCAAGCAAGCTCATCTTGGAGCTTTTGAACACAGAGAGGCATCAAAGCAGGGAGAGTGAGTGAAATCAAATAGACTGATGGCCTTTTCATTGACTGTCTCTCTCATTGGTCCCACCTTCTTATGTCAACCCATGAATGGTGGCTAATACCTGGGAAATGCTTTATAGAGGAAAAATGGAGAGGGATGCAAGAATGTATTGTTTGCTGTCCTATGGTGTTCAATGTATGCCTTGTTTTCCCTTATGGCCAACTGTAAAGGAGCATGTGTCATTGCCACACTGATAATACTCTGCAATGCTAAAAGAAGGGGATTGCTGTCACTGCAAACTCAAACTCTCAAAGACAGAGTTGCAAAGGGTAGAGATGGTTTTAAAATCCCTTTGCCGCTGTACCAACTGCTGATGTACCTTACTTGGAGGCTGACTTCCTCTTCCTTCAGCCTAGCAAATCTTTGGTCAGACATGAGGAGTTCAACCAGACTTGACTGACTCTGGGTTGCCTTCCTTGGATAAGAATTGGCATCTCCAGAAACCTAACTGATAATGTGTGCATGTTTATGGGGATGTGTGTGTGTATGTGTGTTTGCACTCATGTGTGTAAGATTTGATTTGAATCTCACATTAGATTTCCTTAATCTCAGTCTTTAGGGTAGCCCAATGATCTGAGTTATGCTAAACATTTCAGATGACTATTCTTACCCTACACTTTGCAGCCATAGGACATTTGCATGGGTGACAATGAAATTTCATAGGTAAGAAGAGACCTGGGGTCTTCGTTCTTTCTGAGAATGAGTGACAATGCATGAAAAGCCAATATTTCCCTTTTCACCCTTAATGGGACACTGAACATCCAGAAGGTAAGCCATTGATTAATACCTTGATGCCCATCCTAATGTACATGGACAGAGTATGCACTTTTCAATGCCGACAACATTGCAAGTGTTCCTTTTTAGGAATTTTCTGTAATCTCTACCTATACCCCCATCCAAGGCCTCCATAGTCTCTGGACTATGTCCCCCCTGTGAACTGACTGTTATATTCCACTGTATTCATGTCATCAAGACCTCTCTAAGGTCACTGTTTTCATTCTATCCAAGCACTCTCAAGAGCTCTCTATTGTTGCTGAATTCCAGTCTACTAGTGTCCAGTGTCTTAGTTAGAGTTTCTATTACTAAGATAAAACACCAGGACCAATCCAACCTGGGGAGGAAAGGGCTGATTTGGATTGCAATTCCACATCATAGCTATCACCAAAGGAAGCCAGGACAGGAACTCAAACAGGGCTAGAAACTGAAGTCACAGCCTGATATAGATGCCATGGATGGGGTGTTCCTTACTGACTTGCTTATTATGGCTTGCTCAGCTTGCTTTCTTGTAGAACCCAGGACCCAGGAACCCAGGGATGGCATCACTCGCAAAGGGCTGGGCCATCCACCATCAATCGCTAGTTAAGAAAATACCCTACAGTCTGATCTTATGGAGACATTTTCTCAATTAAGGTTTGCTCTTCTCAGATGACTGGAGGTTGTGTCTAGTTGACATAAAACAAGCTAGGGAAGGCTAGACATGGTGTGGAATAAATGTGGAGATGACAGTTACCCTTCCTATAAACAAGTCTTCTGGAAATATTAATGGCAGTTGAGGTGGAACTTCTTGCCTCCTGGGCTTAAGAACTTTAGGAGATATGGTCCCCATTGGCTCTCAGAATATTTTAGTAGAATAATCCCCAGTTACACACAGTGGTAATGTTCTCCATACCATGCTTGTGTTGGATTCTGTCTCTTCCTTAGCTTATTTCCCTACTCTCTACCTATGGGGCATTGCTTCCTGGATCCATTCTCAAACACAAAATCCCTGTGCTCAAATACTGTTCTGAAGACCCATTTCTAGGGGCCCCTAAAGAGTAACTGTAGATTCATGAAGGAGTACTTAGAGCTGAGCCCATGGAGAGAGTATGGAAAGTTTTGCTAGAGAAAGATGGACTTGCAGCAATTTAGTTCTTGGAGTGGGGTTCACTTTTCACTAAGTGCCTGCCCTGGAGCCTCCAGGAGTATTAGTGTCCAGATTCCACAAACCTGAGACTTGGCCTGAAGATGGAGGCTTCTGTCCTGCCTGGTCCCACAATCACTTTACCCCAAATAAACACAGGGACTTCATATTAATTATAAAACTGTTGGGCAATGGCCAGGGCTTCTTATTGGCTAGCTCTGTCTTAATTATTAATCCATAACTACTAACCTGTGTATTTCTACATGGTCTTATCTTACCAGAGAATACCTGGAACATCCTGTCTTCCTGATCTCTATGGCTTCTCTTGCCTCCCTCCCCAGAATTCTCCTCATCTCCTACCCCACCTGTCTTCCTCCCTCTACTGGCCAATCAGTCTTTTATTCATCAACTAATAAGAGAAACATATGTACAGAAAGACATTGGCCATTTATTCATATTTTCTCAGATTACCTACAATGCATTTGTAAGAACATTCAGTCCCAGTGATTTCTTTTGTTTGGAGGTATATGCCTCTTAATTGAAGAAGGAGAACTAAATAGAAATGTATAATTGGTGAGCACAGTAATACATGGCTTAGCTATGATTTATAATTATTTAACTGTGCAGACCATCTGTCTGTAAGCTACCAGTAACCACTGCTGATGCATATTCTTTGTGAGGTTACATATTTCATCCTAAATTGCTTCAATGTCTTTACTTATCCATTTGTAATAAAATGAGTAAGACTGAAAATGAAGTACATTTGAAAGAAATTGATCCCCTATACTCTGTGTTGCTAAGACACAGGGCATTTTCCTTCTGAGGTGTTAGTACATTCAGGAAAAACCTTTTCTGCTCTGATTATAAATTCATTAACTATTAACACCTCATTGACGTGAGACATTTTTTGTTAGAAGACTTGATTTTTAACCTTCATGCCAGACTTTAGGTGGAGCTACATAGAACAGTATTTGGGGTATTTTGGCTTTTTTTGTGGGTGTTGGCACTATTTATACATTTATGGGGCTACATAGATGGCCCAGCAGCTAAAAGCATATACTGCAGAGGAACCAAATTCAGTTCCCAGCACCCACATTGTGTGGCTCACAGCTGCCTGTAACTCTAAGTACAGGAATCCAACACCCTCTTGTGGCTTTTGGCGGCACCTATGCTCATATGAATATACACATAGATCAAAAACAGGGGCTAAAGAGATGGCTCAGCTGTCTCTTCTTCCAAATGACCCAGGTTCAATCGCCAACAGTTGCATGGTAGTTCACAACTGTCTTTAACTTCTTTTCCTGGATATCCAGTGGCTTCTTGTGGCTTCTGTGGGCACTAGATACAGATGTAGTAAATAGACATGTATGCAGGCAAAATACCCATATACTTAAAATAATAATAATAAATTACAAATATGTATACATTTGTTTTCTGTCTCATTGGCCTCTGAACCCCTGAGTTATAGAGAGGTTTTAGGAAACACAGTGTAAAATTCTATGGTACTTATATCAGAAGTGGAGGGTTTAAACCTGAGGTCTGGAGCTTAAGTTTGTGATCTTCAGAAATTTGTTTTTTTTCCTCCTTGGATCCTCAGTCTTTGACTGTGAGAAGGGAACTCCACAGGGCTTCTCTGAGGTTAGGTGTAACACAGAAGACAGAGTTTGGGTTAAATTCCCAAAGGTTCTTCTATTTTAATTATAACAAGTCCTGTGAAGGCATGTCATAACTTTCTTCAGTACATAGCTGTGTATGACAGGGAGGGACTCTGTCAGAGAACACCGGAGATGCTAGAATTAAGTTCAAGGCGTGGCGTTCACTTTATACTAAATGTCCATATACATACATATATTTGTTTGTGTACATGGATATAGAGATGAGATTAGTTGAAAGTGGGAAGAGACTAGCAAGAGAGAGAAGTTGGGACAGGAGAGGGCAATGTGGGGTGAACACAAAGTAATTTGATTCCTTGGTATATTTAATAAATGTGTCACTTTGAAACCTATCACTTTGTGCAACTATTGTGCTAGTGAAACATTAAAACAAAAAACAAAACAAAAACTGTACTGATGACCCCGGTGGAAAGCTACATTATGCAAGTTACTCCAAACTTCTACTAAATAGTTTATACGAGGGGACCTCATTGGCCTCTCCTCAGTGATGCCATCTGAATTCTATGATGATGCTCAGTGACAGTAGTCAGGTCTGTCTGAGCTGGGCTGGAATTCTGAAGCATCTGTTTAGCAGTTTGGTGAATTTCATTCCTCTGGATCTAGGTTTCCTTGTCTAAAGATGAGGATGCTAACATAACTTATTATGATATTGTGACACAAACTCAGCAGGAATGTGAATAGACGTGTGGGTGTGGTACCCAGTATGTGAGGCAGCACAA
The DNA here is from genome assembly GCA_030556225.1 of Cricetiscus sungorus. NCBI lineage: Eukaryota > Metazoa > Chordata > Mammalia > Rodentia > Cricetidae > Cricetiscus > Cricetiscus sungorus. Next base: position 8,115,962 of record JANBXA010000069.1, on the reverse strand, counting down.
CAGTCACTTATTTGTATGTTCGTTTAATGTGTGTGGCAGGGGCAGAAATCAACCTCATTATGTCTCCATCACTTGCTTTCCATCTTAGATTTTGGGATAGGATTTCTTACTGGCTGAAGTATCAATTAGTCTAGAATGACTGGCCAATGAGGCCCTGGGATCCTCCTGTCTCTATCCATGACTGGGATTATAATTACATGCCACAACACTCAGCTTTTTTTTTTTTTTTTTTTTTTTTTATAGATGCTGAGTATCTGAACTCATGTTTATGGGGTAAGCATTTTACTAAGCGAGCCTCCTCCACTTTCATGGTTCTTATGATATCACTACTGTTAAAGTGCCCATCCACTGTTGCTGCATCAAGATGATGCTTTGGACCAGTAGGATGGTTTTTGCCCTTGTGAGCATGTGGTAACCCTGGAAGATATTTCTGGCCTGAGGTAGGGCATGAAAGAGAAAGTCCTAGTGGATTTGATGAGTAGGAGCCATGGCATTGTGAACACCTCACTGTTCACAGTGATCTGTTCCATCTTAAAGTGTCATCCTGATCAAGACACCAGTGCTGCTGAATTTTAGAAACCCTGCTCTAGAGTACACAGACCTCTCAGTAAATGTGCACATTAAGGGGTCATGCCCATCACACCGGACAGTGAGAGCAGGAGCAAAGGAATGAGATGTTGATCTAATTAGGGACTCCATAACAGTATGGATGCTTCTTTGCTCTTTCCCATGCTGTCATCCTTAGCATCAGCCCTGTTCTTGGGTGATCCTAGCTGTGTGACAGGTGTAGACACTAAGTCTGTACCCAAACCATCTTAACATAAAGTAAAACATTATCATTTATTTCCTGTGGCTTTCACATGGAACACAACAATGATTCTTCAAATATTATTTTGATACAGGATACATGGATCCTAGCATATCTCTTCCTCCCACCTTCAGGGGGATTGTAATCTTGTGAGGCAATGGCTATCGGGTGCAGTTCACCATGTTAACAGTCACTGTTATGATATGAATTACATTACCATCTCTGTCACTGACCCCATGACACACAGAGACAAGTTGAGCATCAGTTAACTATGAAGCCTTACCTAGAGAACAGAGAGATGGTTCAATGTTTAAGACCATTGGCTTCTCTTCCAGGGGACCCAGATTTTATTTCAGCATCCACAACTATGGTGGCTCACAACTATCTATAACCCCAATATGGAGATCTGATGACCTCTTCTGGCATAAGAACACCAGTCACACATGTGATGCATAGATACACATGTAGGAAAATACTAACACACATGAAATAAAACAATAAATAATAAATAATGTCTAGTTCACATCAGTAGTAAGTGGTAGATAAAGATATGGAAGCAGATGGTTTTACTTGTCCTGGCTAACTGTCAACTTGACACAGCCTAGAGTCATCTATGAGGAAAGTTTCAACAGAAGAATTTCCCGAATCACACTGGCCTGTGGGTATGTCTGCAGGGGATTATCTTGATTGATAATTGATGTAGAAGGACCCAGCCCACCAGGGAAGGCACCATTCCCTGGGCAGGTGGCCCTGGCCTGTATAAGAAAAGTTAGTAAAGCATGGACATGGCAATGAGCCAGAAAAAGTCCCCCTTCATGATTTTTGGTTTGTTTCCTTAGTTGTGAGACCCTGGTTAGAGGCAATGCTGTGTGGATCAGCAAGCATTCCTGCCTTCAGGCTCTTGAGTTCTTGCCCTGATTTTCCTTAATGGTGGAATATGACCTGAAAGAATAAGCCAAAGAAACCCACTCCCCCCCAAGTCCTGTTTAGTCAGCACGTTTTAGCACAGCCATGGAAAGGAAGCTAGACCACTTGTGCATGTTATCTGCTCTGTGTTTATTAAAGACTCACAAACAAGTATTTGTTAAAGATATAACAGGGCTGGGGAGATGGCTCATGAAGTACTTGTCCCAGAAGCATGGATATCTGAGTTCAGACTTCAAACAACCACATGGGAAAGTCAAACACCATAGTTGTTCATTTTATTCTTGATTTCCCCATCTAGAAATAAAGAAAATCATGGTAGTAACAGCTATTGCCTAATTATGAGTCTTACATGAGATGCTGCACCTCAAGCGGTAGTCAGCAACACACAGAGTACTGTCATGGTTCTTGTCATAGCTTCTTTGTGAGCCTTACAGTTATGTGAGCCTCATGTGTATGTGTGTGCATGTATGTATGCATGTTCTCTTGTGTGTGGGCACATGTATGCATGTGAGTACCTGATATTGGTACTAGGAATCTTATCCAATTGTTCTTAACCTCATTCAGTGAGATGTGGTCTCCCACTTGAACCCAGAGTTCTCTGACAAGAACTCATTTAGGTCATCTGGCCATCATTCTCCAGGGGATTTCCTTTCTCTGTGTTGAATGTACTAGAATAACATGTTGGCCACCATGGCCACCTATCATTTATGTGAGCTCTGCTGATTTGAATGGCTGTCCTCACAGTTGTGTGGCAAGTGCTTTGCTACTGAGACAGCTTTCCATTATTAGGGTGGGCAGAGGCAGGGCAGGAAAAGAGAGGAGACCAAGGAGATGAGAGAGAAGCCCCTAAAGTCACTATTTCAGAGAGCTTTCCTTCAAATATAAATCACATTTATTTAGTGGTGTGTGTGTGTGTGTGTGTGTGTGTGTGTGTGTGTGTGTATGGCAGCAGTGGCTTCTCCATCTTACCTTGTGTGTCCTGGAGATGGAACTCAGTTCATTAGTCTCAGGAGCAAGAGACTGTCCCTATTCAGCCACTTTGCTAGAGCTCAAACCTTTCCAAACATCATGGACATGTTTATATTCTATGAGAGAGAGAGAGAGGGGGGGGGGGGAGAAAAAGAGAATTTCTGTGGCTTTCTGGCTAGTCAGTCTAGTCAAATTGATGAGACACAGGTTCAGTGGTGAGCCTGGTAAAAAACATAACATACTGGAGGGCAGAAGGAAGCCTCAACAAAATATTTATTGAACTTAACATGTATCTGGCTCTTCACTCTGGGTGTTAAGTCCACGGCACTGGGACTCTTATGTTTCCTGGGGTGAAATAGCATTATTTCAATAGGCTGGTCAAGATAAATTCAGGTGCTAGAGGAGTTTGAAAGGAAATGAAAGACTTTGTGTGGTGGGGGATTCTGAGGGGCAGGCAGACTGTGATGTTTTGACAAGAGGAGTCTGCAGAATATTCTGGGCTGGAGGACCAGCTTGTGCAAGGAGTTAGAGGCCATCCAGAGAAAAACATACCTGGGTTCCAGAGCCAAAGAGAAACAGGGAGCCCAGAGGCTTGGGACCCTGGTAGAGGAATACAGGCCTTAGCAGGAAGACTGGAGAGGCCCCAAACCCAATCAAAGTTGCAGTGTGAGGTGACCCAATTTGCAGCCTAGATTAGTCTGTGTGAGGCTGCAAGTTTCTCTCCCCTTCACCTCTGTTTCTTTCCCCTCTCCAACTTTCCCTTCCTGTTCCTCTTCTCTTTCCTCCCCTCTCTCCTCACTATTTTCCTCTCCCCTTCTCCTCCTCCCTTTCCTTGTCACTCTTCTTTCTCACCTCCTCCCTGTTCTTCTACTCTTCCTCTCCCTCCCCTCAACCTCCTCCTCTTTCCTTCCACTCCTCGCCCTACTATTACTATTATTATCTTTATGCTCTGCTTTATGCAAGACACCATTTAAACTCAGATGTTTCTACTATACCAAATGGACAGTACTTTCCATACCCAGTAGGAGGAGCCAGAGTCTCCCTAGTCTTTGTAACCATAGCAGGTAGACTGTTCCATTAGGTTGTCCAAGGAGCTGTCCAGTCAGCACCTCACATGACCTTTCAGTCTCAACATATTTGACTAAAATAATCTGTCTGGAACTGGACAGGTCACTGTAGGAAATGCAGCAGTCTGTGCTTTCCAGACAAGTAGAATGATGGCATGCCACTAGGGTGGCGACACTAATCCTATTTTAAATTGCAGTGGCTGTATCACCCTCCCTTCCTCCCTCTCTTCCTCCCTCACTCTCTCCTTCCCTTTCTTTCTCTTCTTTTTTTCAAGACAGGGTTTCTATGTAGTTGTGGAGCCTGTCCTGGAACTCACTCTGTAGACCAGGCTGGCCTCACACTCACAGACATTCTCTTGTCTCTGCCTCCTGAATGCGGATTTAAAGGTGTGTACCACCACTACCCAGCCCTCCCTTCCTTTCTTCATTCATTCCTTCATTCTTTTTGTCCCTCTCTCCCTCCCTGTCTCTTTCCTTCCCTCCCTCCCTGCCTCCTTTCTTTCTTTACTCCCTCCCTCCCTTCCTCCCTCCCTCCCTCCTCCTCCCTCCCTCCCTCCCTCCCTCCCTCCCTCACTCACTCCTTTAGACAGAGCTTCACTATATAAACCTGAATGGCCCAAAACTCACTGTATTGAGCAGGATGGCCTCTGCCTCTTCAGTAAGCTACAAGATCTTGGCTTTTGTTAAGTTTTCTTAAGCCTGGTAGTGACACTTCTGATATTCATTACTAATATATCAAAAATGGTTTCCGTTCCCAAATAAATAAATAAATAAATAAATAAATAAATAAATAAATAAATAAATCAGAACACATTCAAACTGACCTTGTTTGTGGATTTATAGTTTTTCTTTCATTTCTTATTGTAAAATCATGCATTAGAAATAATAAGTTGGTTCAGCTATCACCCATTTAATGGGTGTCTCTGCTTTGAGTGCTGAGGTCTGTGTCTTCCCCTCAGAAGCCTAGTAAAAGAGAACAGAGAAGCACTTCAGTATAACTCCCCATTAGCTGCCATTCATTTCTTCTCCTATTATTGATTGTTTGCCTTTAAGTTGAGAGTACCTCTTTTACAAGCCATAGTATCTCCTGCATGGCTAGACAATTGCATTTAAATTCGGTGGCTCTCCTGAGGCAAAAAGTTTCTGGGGTAAATTATTATGATGTTTCTACCCTAGATTTATGGCTTCTTTGTGCTTTCAGAGAAAGATAAGAGACTATGGGAAAAGAAAACACAGTTGTTTACATACAACTATATTATTATTGGAGAGAATTTTGAGAAAGCCCATGGTCAAACACAACCCAAACTGCAAATAACTGGTGCTGGTAATAGAGACAGCTTTGTGGTATTTGCAAGATTACCCTCTCAAATGAGTATGACTTCAACAAATTGATGGCTGTGGGTAGGAGTACATCATGTTTCCCAGATGTTGAGGAAGTGTAGACTAAATAATAATAATAATGCGATATAGACTAGTGAGTCTGTCATTGATGGGGTCCTAGGGACACTGGCTCTGGGGACATTCCAAAGGAACACAAGAGGCATGGGCCTTGCTTCATACTGTCTACCCAGAAACCAGGAAATGAGCAAGGGCCTCAGTTCAAGGGCTGGCTATGAAGTCTGGCCTTGCCCAAGTGTATCTGCTCATCACCAGCAGGGTAGTGCAGTGGCTTCCTTGTGAAATGAGATAGACCTGTCCAGGGGATCCTGGATCCTGGCAGAGAACTTAGTGATCTCCAGCAAAGTTAGAGCTGGCTCCACTGAAGACATTGTGTAACTTAATCGTTTGAACTGTAAAAGACAAAGGAGGCGGAGAGAGGAAGCAGAGGAGGAAGAAAAGAAGGGAGGGAAGGAGGGAGAAAACAGATCAGGGGAAGAAAAGAAAGGAAGATATGAGGGAAGGGAGAGAGAAGGAAGGAGGGGGAGAGAAGGAGGGAGGGAGAACTGGAGAGAGAAAGGAAAGAGGTCAGGAGAGGGGAAGGAAGGAGAGAGAGAGAGAGAGAGAGAGAGAGAGAGAGAGAGAGAGAGAGAGAGAGAGAGAGAGAAGAGGGGAGGAGGAAGAAAGAAAAGAAAGAAAGGAGGGGAAGGTAACAAAGGAACAATGCAGGAAGGGAGGGAGAGAGGGAAAAGGGAGGGAATGAGAAAGAAAGAGGAGGAATAAGAAAGAGCAGAAGGAAGGAGAACAGCAAGAAAAAGAAAATGAAGAAGTGAAATAGAATTTTTGGCTAAGGAGCTAAGGGAGGACTCAAGGAGATACCTTGTTTTAGCCTCCTGATCCCTTAACTTTCCAACATGTGAAATGGTCGACTTCAGGCATCAGTTTCATGAGGTTGTTGAGATGATGCAGTGCAAAGGGCATCATCAACATATGGTAGTGTGGATTGAATAATAGGAAGCCCTAAGCAGAAAGAACCAAGGGCTTGCCTGTCCTCCAGCTGCTCAGAAGAAAAACTCCAGCCTCTGGGCACAGAAGCACTAACTTTTTGTTTCAGGAACAGGGCTCCATCCCTGCCAGGTAGAGAGATTTGAGCACTCGCCAGAAACTTCTTAGGAGTGGGCCAGAGAAAGGGGCCTCCTTCCCTTTAACCTTCCCCACAGATTCCTTTTCACACATTGACTGGGTGGGAGGGAGCAGGGCGGGGCGGGGCGGGGGAACCGGAATGGTGCTTAGGATGTAGAATGGTTCAGGTACTGAAGGAGCAAACCCACTTTGGGAAGAGGAAAGCAGGGACATCACCCTAAGGACTTCTACTCATTACTCCACCCCCTCTCGAAGGCAACTTTCACCCCTTGTATGCTTTAGGAAGAAGAGCCTCGGGGCACTGAATCCTTTGCCCAGAGTGGCTGCTGGAATCCAAGGCTGCATGCGTGACCGTGACCACAGCAGCAGCGCTGGGGAAGGAAGGGGGAGGGGGCGCTCCCTGGTGCTCGGGATTATTTTTGGCTCGCCAGCCTGGCTGCTCGCTGCCTGTCGCGCGCACACACACGCGCGCACACAGAAGCACACACACACACACACACGCACACACACACACACACACATACACACATCTTCTCGCGCTCTTCCTCTTTCTCCTTTGTTTATTTTCTAATCTGGAATTGGTTGCGCTCTTGTTCGCTTCCCTCCGGCCCCGCTTGGCAGCGCTCCCGCGGGTCACCCGGTGCACGCTTGCTGTTCCCCAAATCAGCGTCACCCGGTCCCCTCCTCCCGGCCTCCCGGAGCGCGGGGTTTGAAGGTCACCTCCTTTCTAGTTCCCCCTGCAAGCCGAGCCGCTGCCACCCTCCTCCATCTGGAGATCTAGAGACCAGAAGTGTCAGTCGCCGCGGCTGCTATCAGATAGGGGGTCCTAGCGGGACAGAGGGGAGGGGAGCCCGAACTCAGAACCGAGGGGTAATTCCTCCCTCTTAGCATCGCGCCAGACCCGCCTGCACCCGCGGAAGAGTGGGGGCGCTCTGCCAGCTTCAGGACCCACGCGTGCGCCTCGCGGACCCAAGAAGACACCAGCGAGTCGCGCAGCTTGCATCTGGAGGGGACAGCCGCGCGCCCCGCCCCGGCGTCCAGAGCCTACAACTCCGAGCGTCCTCCCAGCTCAGAGCAAATCTGAGAGGACCCTGAGCATCTTCAGATCCTGAGAATCCTGAGCTCCAGACCTGGTGGCCTGGGCCATCAGGGCCCCTTAGGGGTGATCCGGACACTCGCCGCGCCCAGATCCAGGGCGCGGCTGACCTGCCAGTGAAGTTACGGCCAGCTGGTGTGAGAGAAGCCAGCATCCCAGTTCATTGCCTCTGGCGGATGCTGAGTGTGCCTGGAGGTGCACAAAGCATTGAGGAATCTGGGGATTCTGAATCCAGGAGCAGGGGACAACTGTCGGACTCCCCAGGAGTTCTAGGTAAGTCCAGGGAGAGTCGTTCACTTCTGCGCTCCCTATCAGGTCCCTACCCAAAGGGTCCCAGGAAAGGAAAATCGAGGTCCCACCAAAGCTGGCTTCTTCCCAGTGAGGCTCTGGGTGTGTTGGACCCAGAACTTTTGTAGGGCGAGAGGAGTGATCTCTTGGCACATCCCTGCAGGGGCACTCGACCTTGAGCCCACCACCCCACCCTGCACATTGTCTCCTCCTTTCATCTCTTTCCTTGCCTCAGAGTGTCCCTCCCAAGCTCCCACGATGCCCCCTCTGTCTTCCCAGCGAGTCCCAGAGGCTGCAGAGGCAGAGCAGAGGCAGTGTCCTGCCTGCGCACTTTGGGTCAATCTTCTGGGTTGACTACCAGGGCCACTGGGCTCATCTCCTGTCTCTTTGCTGCCTCTTAATCTCGAAGCCCTGTTGAAATCAGAGGGAGGAGGCACCTTGGTGGATGAGAGGGCCTTTGGAAGGGCTAAACCACTGGTGGCAAAGTGGGGAAGAGACCACTGAGCGAGGAAGGACAGCTGTGTTTATTATCAGGGCAATGTCCGGCTGCCTCGGACCCCAGAAGAAGATGCTAGCATGAGAACTTTGGAGCTGGGAACTCTGTCCGTGCCCCTTCATTCCTTGATTGCCTCATGTCGGGAGAGAACTAAGATCTCAGTGATGCCTTAGAGAGCAGGCAGGGGGTCACACCAGTCTTGTCCAGTCTCTCAGTTCCATGGAGATGGAGGCAAAGGCAGAGCTTACGGAGCCCAGCCAGTGGGCCACCTGGCCAAGAGGCTCCTGGAACCTCTAAGGTCTCAGTTTCAGAAACCAGGTGTCTTACAGCACCCAGAAGCTGTCTGCTAGCCAAGGGAGGGGATGCCCCCATTCCCAGGCCACGTTAGAGCCACTGGTCATCTCCTCTGTCAGGGACCACAACAGGAAGCTCCTGAAGTCCCTGCAAGCTCCAGTCCAGGGTGTGCCTGTCTGTCAGCCCCAGAGCTACTGGAGGGGGATTGGGCCCCACAATCTGGGAAACTGGCTCTCAAGGAAGGATTTTTTCATTTGAACTTGAAATGGGAGAGGGGTCTTGAATTGTCCTTCACTCATATTAGTTTTCACTTTGAAATTGCATGTAAGGAACAGATCTGGCCTTGTCCTGGCAAGTTCAGAGAGCACCACCCACTGCAGGCCATCCTCCACCCCATCCTAATTGGTTACCCTCCCCATGTTCTTTGTCTTCATTATCCAAAGAGAGGAAGGAAAAAAGACGAAAGAGGCCATTCCTCTTCAATTTTTAGGTGACCACAGAAGCCTGGCTGGAGCCACTAGCAGATTTATTTTGGTTCAAGGCTGTTTTATTTTTTAATTTTTATTCAGAAGTAAGAGCCTAGGCACCCTCAAGGGCAAAGGTGCTAGAAGCATTACACAAACACACATTTAGGCTGCAAGCCCAGCTCTGTGTTGATTTTAGGCCTTCACTAAGTTAGTTTATATGGCAGTTGTTGGGTTGGGGTGAAAAGGGAGGCAGCTATGTCTGGGGTCTAGAGAATAGAGTGTGGTGGTCCAGAAGAGTCCAACTCTCCTGCCTGTTTCATGCCAACTCTGTGACCTTGGGGGAAGTTAATTAACCTCTGGCTTTGTTGATTTGTCAATACAGTGGGAGTTTCAATGGTGGTTCTGTCTTAGGTGGGAATTAAATAAAGTGTGAGACCTAGCATGTGGCAAGTGCCTGAATTATAGACATTTTCCTTTCTTTTTATTTTTTATTTTAACTAGATTGCTTTACTTTTCAAGCCTCATCATGTGCAGTGGGTTCTGATAGTCCACTAGCTTATTGAGTATACATCTATTCCCTTTTAAACTTACGTACACAATCAACTCTGGTAAATTACAAGGGACATTTGCTAGTAGGATTGCCCTAGCTCTTCAGGCCTGCCTCTGCTCTGATCTCTCCTTACTCTACTCTGGTTTTTGATTAGGATTAGGGACAGTTGTCTACTGTCTGGATGGTTGGTTGGTGGTTTTAACCTGCTGCTTCCACAGGCCCCTGGACCTAAAGTCAGTTTCTGTGGCAGCGTGCCTTCGCCTGAGATAGAAGGCCACTGTCCTCTCTGCCTCCTGGGATGACAGCCTGATGCTTTTGTAAACCCTCTTTAATTGTAAACTCACTTCTTTGATACAGGGAATATTTTGAAAACACAAGAATTAAGGAATATTAGAGGTGGCTTTCTGCAGCATTTATCCTGTGACTCACACCTTTCCACGTTGAAATAAGGGATTTTGTAGCATTATCTAATTGCAACAACATAATTATGGTCATCCCTCATCCTCAAAAAGGAGGGATGTGGGAGAAGGTACCCTAAATAATCAAAATGTTCAGATTTAAGTATTTTATTTTATTGTAGTATGAGCATACAGTAGGGCTTATTGGGCTGTTTTTTTCTTTCCACCCCCTTGTGTTGGGAGTAGAACCCAGGCATTCACTATATATGTTACACAGCTGTTGAATCCCTGAGCCATGACCCTCGTCAGTCATAGAAGGCTTCTAGAAAGAGTCTCTAAGATTAAGCCATGTCTCCAGCCCCTCACTAGAGCATTCTAGAAAGGCCCAACACTGAGACACACCCACAGTCCCTCACTGGTGGATTCCAAGCAGGCATTTTAATGCTGAGCCACACCTCCAGCTACTCAGTAGTGGACTCTAGGCCTGGTCAATGCTCTACCATGGAGCTGCAGAACTGTGTCTTGATCCTATCCTTTACAGAGTTTTCAGAGCACTGCACATGCTGTCAACTGCAAGATGCCCCTTCCCAGGGTATCTTACCTCAAGACAAACATGGCTAACAGGAGGCATTAAGAACACACAACCTGGCATCAGGAAGCAGGAAGATGTCTGTTGGGGTCTGGGGACAATGATGCAGTCTTGGTAAAGACTGATCTCCTTTGCTCATCCTGTCTTTACCAGTCACTCCTTGCTTCTAGAGTTTTCTACCCTAGACCAAGCTCAAAGCATACTGTGACCCTGACACTCATCAGCTATGCAGATTGGTCATAGTCCCACAGTATGTGTGTGTGTGTGTGTGTGTGTGTGTGTGTGTGTGTGTGTGTGTGTGTGTGTGTGTGTGTGTGTGTGTGTGTGTGTGTGTTGTTTTCCTCTAAGGTTTATCACTTCTGCCTCTACTTTCTCACTGATATCTTTTTCTTTTTCAGTTTTTTAAACAGGTTTGTTCCCTTTGGCTCTAACTATCCAAGCCATTGTGTTTTTTTTTTCTAATTTGATAAATGTAATCACACAAAACTTCTATGAATTTGGCCATATTAAAAGTACTGAGTTCAGCATGGTAGAGCATATCTGTAGTTGGCACTACAATTGCCAAGGGCTGTAATTTTGAGGTCAACCTGGGCTACGTGATGAACATGGAAGGTCTTTCCATTTTCAATTTCTCTCTTCAATTTCTTTCTTTAGGGGTTCCTTTGCTTTTTAATTGAAAATAAATTTGTTTTTGTACAATGTATTCTGACTACAGCTCCCTATTCCCTAACTACTTACAGATCCTCCCCACTTCCTCACATACCCAAATCCACATCCTTTCTTTCTCTCTCTCATCAGAATACAGTCATCTTTAAAAAATAAGATAAAACAAAAGCAAACAATCCATCATGTTTTCATCAAAATCTTTTTTGATCTTCCATTTTTGTTCCTCAAAACATGGGTCTGCTTGGACATATGTCTGGCGTTTCTCCTTTCTAAAAGCTCAACCATTTCATTTGCACCCTTTAAGCTCCTGGGTTCAGGACTGAGAACACTCTGAGAGAGAGAGAGAGAGAGAGAGAGAGAGAGAGAGAGAGAGAGAGAGAGAGAGAGAGAGAGAGAGAGGGAGAGAGACTATCGATGACAGAGAAAACTCTCTGCGGATGCAGCAATTTCCCACTGGAAAGAGCTTTTTGGAGATCTGAAAAACCTGCTATGAAGGTCATTGGATAGCTTGCCCTGCCTGTAACTGATGTGGGGAATCACACAACAAATATGATCCCCAGATTAATACTGACTTTGTGACTCTCTGAGAATTATCCAGGAATTTGCCACAAAGATGTTTACCTTCCAATGTGGAGATGTTTAAAGGAGCCATAAAGTTCTGCCCAATGTCTACCTTCACTATTTAAAATACTGCCCCAAGGCACATGCGCATGAAAACTTTAATTAAAGAATTAATTAATCAGTGATGGGTCCTCAGAGCAAGGGGATCCATGCATGGTAAGATGATGTCAGTGGTGAGTACAGAGTTGCAGGCCTGGGGTGCTGCAGTGACAATGAGATCACAGGCCAGACAACTGCCTCACATTTCAGATCTGTTGTTGCTCCAACTCTCTAGTCACTGGTCACTGCACACAAGATGTAGGTGGCTGTCATCTTTCCAACAACTGAGAGATGACCATGCAATATCTGCCTGTTTATTAAGAACACATCCCAGGTTCAGCAGGCACTTTCTTGGCAGTGCAGGTGGGAACTTTGTGATCAGAGTTCTATTGTCATGGGGGAAGCCAGACAATCCATAGAAGGTGGAAATAGGTGGATTTTGTCAGGATAATGACAGAGGTTACAAAAGTCACAGTGTAGCAGTGTGATAGGGGCTTAACGAGCCACATGTCAAAGTCCAGGAATCAGAATGAATGAGCATAGGGTCTGATAGATGAATATGGGGTCTGGTGGGTAAATTTGAGTTATTGTATTAACTACTTTCATAGTGACAAAACACCACAACCAGGAAAAGTTAGAGGACAAAGTGGTGGTTTTTTTTTGTGGCTTACAATTCCAGAGGAGAAAGAGCCATCATGGCAGGGAATATGGTAGCAGGTGTCACACATTGTGGCCAGAGCATGAAGCTGAGATCTCTTAGTTCCTTAGCAGCAAGAGGCAGGTAGAGTGATGTTTTGAACTCTTGAAGCTCACCCTCCCACTTGTGGCCTACTTCCTGCAGTAAGACCACATCTCCTATATGGTGCCTCCACCTGGAGACAAAGTGTTCAAATGTCCTAGACAACGGGGGGGGGGCATTCTCATTCAACCCACCACACACAATTTGTAGATCCTGTCTGTCTTGTTTTATGCCCTATGAGTACATTTGGCCTCCTCCCCCATGTACTGGTATTTGGAGAGACAAGTGTGGAACACTCAAGAACCTAGATTCCACTATTAACCTTCTTTTAGGGGCTTAGTCTTTCAACAAAGGAGACTAAAGGTTCAGATTTCGTTAACTTAGCAGTAGAGAACTTGCCTAGCATGTGTGAGACACCTGGTTGTGACCCCAACGTGAAAAATATAGACAAAGATTATCTATCTATCTATCTATCTATCTATCTATCTATCTATCTATCTATCTATCTCATCTATCTAATATGTCATCTATTTGTCATCTGTCTATTGTTCTGTCACCACTATCAATCTACTTATATATCCATCAATTTATTCATCTATAGATCATCTACTCAACCTGTCTGTCTCAGTTTGTAGGAAAAAAAAGTTCATTTCTCAGTATTGTTTACTATGTGGGAGAGGAAACCCTGGGCTTGCAAGGTTTTTATTCTACTGCTTAGCTCCTCTTCCTTGAAGTCCTCTCTTAATCCAGGCAATACCAGTCCAACAAACACACAAGTCCTTTCCATTGTCATCTCCCCATTTGTTCTCTGAGAACAGTGGTCTGTAGCTTCAGGATCTTCACCACGGCCTTTGTAGGCACTCACAGAGTGCAGCACTTCTTTTGCTCACTGATTGGTATGGACAATATGGAGTGGTTCCTTTGGAGACAGTTCTGGGTGTAACAGCTCTGTGCACTGACCCTAGAAGATAGAGTACACTTTGTTTTAGGGCTTCGACCTGAGAGTAATCTACCTCACCCCTAGTTTGACTCCAGACCTGTCTCTTTATCCACAGCCTTGGACTCCATGTCTGTCACTACCTATGCAATAAAGGGAACAAAAGGTTCCCTCACCAGATGCTTCCCACACAGTACAGGCTGTGCTAAGCATACTACCTACACCACTGTATTACATTTTAGGGGGGATTCTGACACACTGTCACCTCCACTGCCCAACCATTTGCCTCCTTATTCTTTTCAAAGGCTCTGGTCCTGCTCTTCCTTGTTCCCTGCACACAGATTCTCATTGTAGCCATCCTATGGGCTCTTGAGTGATAGTCCCTTCTATTCTTCCTCTTATCTGATGGTAAACTCTAGGGGGCCTGAGCACACTCTTGGCCCCCTTGCTATGTTCCTGGGACCTCACAAATTGCCTGCTGCTTCTAGTCTACCTTAAAGTTAAATTCATTCTTCCTTCCCCTCTTTCACTCCCTCTCTCCCCTCCAGTGTGTGTGTGTGTGTGTGTGTGTGTGTGTGTGTGTGTGTGTGTGTGTGTTGTACACATGCATGTAAATGCTAAAGAATGACCTGCCATTCCTTAGGTGCCATCCACCTTGTTTTGTTGTATTTTTGCTTGAGACAAGGCCTGCCACTGGGCCTTGCAGATTCTGTTCCACCAGCCAGCAAACCCCAGCAGTCTTCCCACCGCTGCCTTTCCAGGGTTGGGATAAAAGCTGTGTTTTCATGCATGGCTAATTTCTACATGGCTTTTAAGACTTGAAATCAAGTTTCAAAGCCTGGAAGTAGGCACTTTACCAACTGAGCCACCTCCATAGCCCCAAGGTTATTCTTTGAAGCCCCAAGATATGCTTTCGAATTCCTCTTTTGGAGATTGACAGTGAGCTATGAGTGGGCTTTAAGCAATTTGTTCGTGATTACCTGTTGAAGCAACTGGGCTACACATCCAGGAGTTTGAAGCTGGTGGTGATATCCATCTACAGATTCTTTTGCTGTCTTTTTTAAGCCTCAAGTGAGGTAGGAGCCATGTGGTCCCATGTTAGGGGTTATGCCTGATAGTTTTATATCAATTTGACATAAGCTAGATTTATCTGAAAGGAGTGAACCTTAATTGATAAAATGTTTCAATAAGATCAGATTCTAGACAAGCCTGTAGGGCATGTTCTTTATCAGTGATTGATGCAGAAAGGTCCAGCCTATTGTTTGTGGTGCTACCCCTGGGTTGGTGGTCCTGGGTTCTGTAATAAGGCAGGTTGAGCAAGCCATGTAGAACAAGCCAATAAGCAGCACACCTCCATGGCCTCTGCCTCAGCTCCTGCCTCCAGTTTCCAGTCTTGTTTGAGTTCCTGACTTCCTTCAATGATGAACAGTGGTATAGGAAGTGCAAGCCCAATAAAACCTTTCCTTTCCAAAACACCATTTGGTAACAGTGTTTCATGACAGCAATAGAAACCCTAGCCAAGACAGGTTGGTGCTGGGAGTGGGTTGTTGCTGTGACAGACTTTGGAACTTTGGGCTAGAAAAGCCATTGAGTGTTGAGAATGCAGTAGGCTGTCCTGTAGGAGCCTGGAAGAGAAGAATGTTGAGAGTATTGCAGTTGATGGAAGCCTGGCTTGTGAGGTTTCAGGGCACTGTTTAGTCTATCAGTGCTATTTTGAGTTAAGATGCTATCATTGTGGTCAGCTGGGGCTAAAGAGTCCGCTGTGATTAACAAGAGGCCAGCACCATTGAAGTGAAACCATTACGTGTTACTGGGACAGTTGTTGATGCAGGTCCGCTGGAGCTAAGGGTTTAGCAGTAACCAAGAAGAAACCAGAATCTCTGGACTGAAGTCTTCTGGGAAGTGTTTCTTCAGGGTCACCATGCAAAGGCTGTATTCCAAAGTGGTCAAGGTTGTACCTTGTACTCACAGCCAAACTTGGTGTCATGGGAGTTCCAAGTCTTACTGGTTTGGAAGGCACAAAAGGGGACATGGTGAGTAGCTCAGGCTTGGTACTGAATCAATGAAGAGAGCGAGCCCAGGAGAGGCTGCTGGTGAAAGTGCAGTCCAGTTGCAGCAAAGGACCTCAGCAGTTTGGGAGATGTCACTGCCATGGGATGATGCCCAGAAAGAGTAGCAGCTATAGAGTGGAGCCTAGAAGACAAGTTGTGTGCGCTACCGAGGGCTGAGCTGGAGAAGCGACCAACGAGAACCATGAGTAAACCCAGAAGAGGAGCCCAGAAGATTGAGAGTGAAACCCAGATATTGGGAACTGAGTTATTTACACTGTTGGCGTTTGGTTTTGCTTTGTTCAGACTGAGCCTGTGCCCTAGTTCTTTGCTCTTGAGGTAAGGATGTATGTATTTTTGATTTTATAGGAGCCCACAGTTGAGAGATGAAATTTTAAAAGAGATTTTAGGTTTTAAAAGAGACTTTGAATTTTAAAAAAAGACTGAATTTTGAAGTTTTTGAATTTGTAAAGACTGTGGGGCTTCTTTTAAGTTTGTAAAATGTTTTACATTGTGATATTGATATTAATGTGTCATCTTGGGGATGAACAAGAAAGCACAGGTTGTGGCTTAGCAGTGATGTGTTTGTGTGTCAAGTTGACAAGGCGTCAATTAAGCTGGCTAGTTTTATGTCAAATTGACACAAGCTGAAGTCATCTGAGAGGAGGAAACTTCAATTAAGAAAATGTCTCCATAAGATTAGGCTGTAGGCAAGCCTGTAGGGCATCTTTTAAACTAATGATCGATGGGGGAGGGCTCAGCCTAGTATTGGTGGTGCCATACCTGGGCTGGTGATCCTGGGTTCTATAATAGAGAAGGCTGAGCAAGCCAGTAAGCAGTGCCCCATTGTGACCTCTGCTTGAGCTCCTGCCTCCAGTTTCTTGCCCTGTTTGAGTCCCTGTTCTGACTTTTCCTGATGATAAACAATGCTATGGAGGTGTAAGCCAAATAAAACCCTTTCTTCCACAAATTGTGTTGCTCATGGTGTTTCCTTGCAGCAATAAAAACCCTAAGACAGGGGTCTCGCTGCTCGGTTCTGCTTGCTCTGGAAAGTTAGGCTAAGAGCATCATAGTCGCACAGGAGAAGCAGGGGCATGACCCTGTTCACTGTAGCATCCTACACAGCCCCCACTCTGACTGTGATGTCCAGGGCAGGCTGGGCCTCCCATCTGTCTGTGGCAGTAGCTAGTTGTCACATGCTGGAGGCTGGAACTGCTTGGCTGACCACAGACTGTGCCGAGTGCAGGCAGCTGCCTACTCTGTGTCATTTTGCTACCCACACCAGCTGTGTCTGTGTTTCTTCTGGCAGCCCAATGAAGCACGAGCCACTAATGCATGGGCTTAATGGCACTCACCTCTCTTGTGCTGATTCTGTCCTTCTTCAAGATGTCTGTGCTGTTTCCTGTGGACCTCAGAATAGGGGTAGTAGATACACCAATCTTAATCTCAGCTGTGGCTGTGCCATGTCAGAACCCTAGCACATCCTTTGTTGGGCTTCTTTTCACTCCAGAATGTCAAGGGAATTGTGTATGTGTATGCTGTGTACTTAGGTCTATGTGCATATGTGGTGTGTGTGTGTGTGTGTGTGTGTGTGTGTGCACAAATGCGGATGTGTGTGTCTGTGCACTCACATAGAGGCCATAGGAGAATCTTGGGCATTCTGCTCTTTTAGTCTCTGCCTTACTTCCTTGAGATAGGGTCTCTCACTGAACTAGAGCTAGGCCATTAGCCTGCCAGCCCCAGTGACCTTCCTGTCTCTGTCCTCCACAGTGCTGGGATTCTAAGCACATGCAGTCATGCCTAGCTTTTGACATGGTATTAGGGACTCAAATGCCCTCAAGCTTGCACAACAAGTACTCTTACTCACTGAGCCATCTCCAAGTCCCAAAATGAGTCTTTCATCATCAGCTCTTTATCACAAATCCTTTTTCCTTCTTTTCCCCTTCTCTTTTTGAAATAGATCTTGCTAGGTAACATAGGCTAGCCTCAATCTCATGCAATATTTTTTGCTGACTCAACAACCTCTCAGGTGTTGAAATGAGAACCACCAGGCTCGAGGGAGGAGACTGGGCAGGGCAATGGTTCACAGCCCAGAATGATGGTCAGGATGGGCTTCTGAACGTTGAAGTTCCTATGGGAATCTGACCAATTCTCTCCACAGCATCTCAGGGCCAAACACTAGGCTGACATCCTTCTTGCTTGTAACTGAGCTGATGGATTAAGGGTGAAGGGGAAGAGCCCAGCATTGCTACAGATGCCTAAGGAAGGAGCCGACAGCCTGGATCTCACCAAGGAGCTCTGCCTGCTGAGGATGCTGACAGCAGCCATATGCACGGCTCTGATTGATCAGCAGAGAAAAAATGCTCCTTTATTAGACTCGTTATGAAAATGTGACAGCAAGGTGTGGAGGGAGCTGACTCAGCACTGCCAGCCCTGGTGGAACCGGGTGCCAGGATGCTCCTCTCTGGACAGGCCTGAGTTCTAGAGTACTTCAGAGGCTCCAAGGCACACTTGGCTCACAGCAGGCCTGGCTTTTTTTTCTGAGTCACCAGGGACTGGACCTGGCTCAGGCTGCTTTGTGTATGAAGGCTGAACACTAAGGGAACAGGTCCTCATGGCCCTTCCTGGAGGAATGGTAAACAGTGCTCAGGCAGTGCGGATTTTATGATGTTCCTGACATCTCTCTTGGAGAACATGCGGCCAGTGAGGTCTGCCTGGTGGAGCAAAGCTGTAATCCCAAAGCTCAGGTAGCTGATGCAGGAGGACAGTGGAGGGCTGTAGGCCAGGCTGGCCTGGGTTATATAGGAGTCCCAGGTTAGCCTGAGTCACATAGTGAGGCTGAGTCTCAGGGAATCAAAACCAAAACTATGAGGCTCTGCTTTTGGGTTTCTACAGAGGGTCAGGGATGCTGGGCCTATTGGAGTGGGAGAAGAAAGCCCTTGTTTTCAAAGGTGTTGGCACATTGACCTGAACTAATGGTGTTATTTTGGACTTGGAAAAGCTTCAAGAGGCCAAAAGACTGACTAGGAGCAGAGATGGGGGAGGATAAAGGCTTTGGGGCCAAGTAGACCCAATGAGGAGTGCAGATTCTGCTACTCTGCGGCTGTGTGACCTTGTGAAATTTATAGTAACTCTGAGCCTCCATTTCCCTTTCTATTATAGATGGACGAGTCTGCCTAGCACTCCAAAGACAGATGTCCTCAGCGGGTTCCCAGAAAGTGAGGGAACCAAGATGCTGTTAGACTGGCTCCTTGTCCGTGTATTTACTTTGTGGTACTCTGAGGGCAATTAGCATATCTTTGCTTGTTTGAGGTAGTGACTGTCATTCATTTCCCATTTGAAACATGTAGGTCTGTGTGGACTTGAATTCACCTCTTTGGAACAATACGAGGAATCACATGCTTCACATGAAAGTTATTATTCATGAGGAATATTGAAGAAAAGCATGTCACCCCAAAGTTTTCAAAGGTAGATATCGTATTTATCAGCAGTCAGAGCCCAGGTCATTCAGACTCATGTGTGGGAACTGCTAGAGCCAAATGGGATGTACATCCTGTATGTTATTGGAGAGTTGAGTTACTACGGATGCGTGCTCGCTCTCTGCTCTTATGTGCTCTGATATTTCTGGGGCAATTGGTGCATGGCTCCTGCTCTCAAATCAGGAACACATTTTTTTTTTCATGAATTTCTTGATTGTGTTTATATCAGATACTCTGAATGTAGGAGCTGACCATGGTCCCTTTATTACAAAGGCTGCCAGGAAGCTCCTGCTTAATTACAGTCTAATCTCCACATTGCATAGGGCCCAGTGACACAGGTTTTATGTGTTCATCTCAATGTCAGCTCCATTTTACCTTCTTTCCCTTATTTTAGTTTAGTTCTCACCCTTTATTGAAATTTATGCTACTGTATTTTATTTTTTTAAAAAAAATTCTGTAAGGTGGGGAGATGGTCCAGTCAAGGGCCAAAGTTCAAATACACAGACAAAAAACGAAGCCTGGTACAGTGATGCGTACATGTAACCCCAACAATAGGGAGACTGAGACAGGAGGGTACCTAAGGCACATCAACCAGCAAGTCTAGCTTAATTACCAAACTTCTGCTTTAGTGACGGACCTCCATCTCAAAAGAAACAAGAGCTGTGATGGAGTCAAGATGGAGCATACTTATCGGAAACAGATAGATGGTTACCAGAGGAAGGAAGGTCAGGGAGGGATGCCAGGGAGATCTGCCTGGACACATTAAGACCCAGGCCCAGAAACAGAGAAGGGCCAAGTTGTGTCCAGAGCAGAGGAGGAGGGTAGCAGTCTAGCCTGGGCAGTGTTGGCAGAAGAGGGAAGGAGTTGGGGCCAGGTTGCCTGGGAACTTATGTCTGCTGTATTCACATGCAGCTTCCCATTATTGTATGAAAGATGAGGTACTTTGTGACGGTTGTATGTGCATACACATCTGGGAACATGTGTATGTACTAACACACACATACTTCACATATGAAGGCTACATGCATACACATTCATAAGATGCATAGCACATAGGTGTGCGTTCATTCTTGTGTCTGTGGCTGCATGTTTATGTTCGGGTACATGTGTATACATGTATGTGCACACGTCCATGAGTGACTACGTATACACACACTCATGTTTTATTTGAGGAAAAGGAGCAAGGGACAGTGTCATGCTGAGTGTCTGAAGATCTTGGTATCCCTTGAACAGGGAGTGATGTGGCCAAGCCTTCCCTTCTGCTATGTCTCCAGTGAAGGTCTGGGTAGCCTCCTCCATTCATTCCACTTGTGTCCCTTTGAGTTTTGCTGGCAGCCTTCCCTCTTCATCACTCTTCATAGCTAGGTGAGGAGGCAAGGCTATATTTTCCCCTCCAACCACCTCTTCGCTGCCCTGTGTCATGTCATAATGTGATTTGCAAAACTCCAGGAGATGCTGTGGGGTTGCTTTATTTTCAACTGTTTTTGAGGCTCATGACATCAGGGTGCCTGCTTTACCCCTTCATAATAGGAAATTTTAAGCTCTCGCTCTTTGTCCACATCTTCAGTGGCCTGGGCTACTCCCAGATCCTCTCTGGCTGACCCTGAAAACAAAAACATGTAGTCTTCTTGTCCTCCTCAAAAAATGGGGCTGTCACCAAGCCAGTGGTCAAGCCTGGCATTACAGTTTTGTCAACCCAACACTCAGGCCAGCCTGGGCTACTTAGTGAACTGTCTCAAAACAATAAGTAAAAATGGTTGGGCATATAGCTCAAAGGGAGCACTCTTGCCTAGCATATAGGAAGCTCTGCATTCAATCTCCAGCACTGCAAAGAAAGAAAAGAAAGAAGGGAGGGAAGAAAGGAAGGAAGGAAAAGCATCAGCTCCAGAAAGATGTCTCCCAAGATAGAGTTTGCCCTTGTATCTAGTAAGACTTAACTCATTTATCTGCATATCTAGGGCTTGTGAAGTTTGAGGACTGAGGGGGCTGGCTACAGGGAGGAGGGGGTCTGGCTACAGGGAGGAGGAAGGACTGGCTACAGGGAGGCCCTTTCATGTTCCTCCTTTGTCCATCAGGCACAAGCTAAGCACTGCTCACTTCAGCTGACCACATGCAGGCCTCAGTGTGTCAGGGAACAAGGAGGCCAACCCTCCTCTGAAGAAGTTTAGGGAGTGCCAGCAGGTGTCAGTATGGCTTTGCCATGTAAGCTTTTCCTCCTCTTAACTTTTATAAAGCAACTTTCATTATGTTCAATAGTGAAAGATGAGGCTGTATCCTCCCCCCAACCCTTCAGCTGTAAATGAAGATGCTATAAGATGGCATTTTCCAGATTGAGGGGAGGGCCAGAGGAGCTCATGGCATCAGGCAAAGCCTGTGAGTTGTCTCAGAAGGTCACATGATCTCATCTTGATTTTGCTTGGTCTCTCATTTGAAAGCTCAGGTTAAGTTTCTTTCCCTCCTTTATTTTCTCTTCCCTCCCTTTGGTGCACCCTCCCTTCCCTTCTATTCTGCCTTAGCCTTTGCTTAGAAGACAAATAACAGTCCAGGATCCAGCTTAGGTGTTTGACAGGCTCTGCTAATTGGCAGGACTTGATTTGAAAGCAGAGGGTTGGGTGGGTGGAACCTGGAGGAGTGTCCTGAGCTCTGGGCATACTCCTTGCCATCTTCTGGGAGTAAAGTAAGATGCACTCCTCAGTTGGTTCCTGCATGGGCATTGCTCTGCTTCAGTAGGAGGCAGCAGGAAGGACAGACTTTACCCAAGTTGTGCTAAGCCTGACTTTAAGCAGGGGTAACTTGGCAGCAGTGTCAATGTCAAGTGTGCAAGGAGCCAGGGAGCAATGTGCTGGAAGATGCATGAGATAGTGTTTTGTTTATTTGTTACTTAAGATTAAAATGGAATGGTCCACACACACTGCAAGAGGACAGCAAACATCCCTTGTCCTTGCCTGTCACTCATTAGAGACAATTAATGCTGAAGTTTTTCATGGACCCTGTCACAGATACAGTGTTCATGAACCCACACTTACAGAAGGTTACCCCACAGGAAACAGGTGGTGAGGAGACTGGGGCAAGGGCTTCTAGGCCAGTGGTTCTCAACCTTTCTAATGCTGTGACCATTTAGCAGTTTCTCATGTGTGGCGACTCCCAGCCATAAAATTATTTCCTTGCTACTTCATAACTGTAATTTTGATGCTGTTATGAATCATAATATAAGTATCTGATATGCTGGATATCTGATATGCAAAGCAACCAGCAAACAAACATACAAAAAAAACCACTAACAACAACAACAACAACAACAACAACTGAACACAGCACAGGCTGGCACTGCAGAGTGCCATTCTTTGCTGCTTCTTTAAGTTATCTTTATAGATCTGATTTAGGAACCTTCCATACTAGTCTGTACCTTCCAGTTCCAGTTCGTTAATGGGCATACAGAATTCCATTTCACATGTTTATGCTGTTATTTGATTTATTGCTCTTTGTCCCAAACTTGCCATTATCTCATTTTGCGGGGCTGTGAGCCATCCTGGTCCTTCCCACTTACCCCAGACATGTGAGTCCATCCACAGGATTTCCTAGGAGTGACTGTGCTTCATCCAAGGATGTATGTCTTCATACAGTCCTGCTAAATTTGATGTGTGGCTGAAGTCAGCCCTTCTCATGTGGTAAGGAATCCTGTTTAGAGCAAGATGACTTTGTGAGCTGCCTAAACTCTGATGGGTCATGACAGTCCCCATGAGTGGCTGCCAGGCATCCATTCCCTGTTGGGATTTGCTTTATCATTGGCCCATGCTGTTTTCTGTGCTGACCCCCCCCTTCTCCCAATCTGCCAAAGGATTTGTGAAGACTTGTAGTTCTTCTGGTCATCACTTTCTGCAGAGCTGCCTGTACCCAGGGATAATGTTTACATCCTTGGTTCAGAGCTGTGGTGTGGGCTGACTTCCTCCTTTTGGCTGAAGGTCATAAGACAGACAGGCCAGGATGCATTCTGAGTGTCTTAGTTACTTTGCTATGACAAAGATACCCAAGAAAAGCAAGTCAAGGAAGGGTTTATCTGGCTCAGAGTTTGAGAGAACAGTTCACTGTGGTCATGGTGGCAGAGGCGTGAGACAGCTGGTCATACTGTGCCCACAGCCCAAGACAAGGAGAAACGAATGCTGATCCTCACCCCTCTTTCTTCTGTTTTACCAGTGCTGAACCCAAGTCTGTGGCATGGTGATGCTCACATGCACAGTGTATCTTGCCTCCTCCTCAATTACTCTAACCTAGAAATTGCTCACAGACTCTCCCTGAGACTTGTCCCTTGGCGATTCTAGGTCCAGTCAAGTTGGAAGTCAATATTAACCATCACATTGAGAGTCCCTGGGCCTGCTTTCTGCATAGTAGTTCTGCTGCCAGGTGGTTTGAGCAGCAGAGCCCAGGACCATTGACTTTAATGTGTTTTCATAGATTGACATATAGGGGCAGATCCATTTGTGTTGTGAAGGCCAGATTATACACTTGTAGGGCATTGAGCACTCTCCCCAGCTTCTATGCAGTGGGTGGCAGTAGCCTTCCCTGCCTCTACTGAGATAACCATGGACACCTACAGATGTGTTCCTCTGAGGTGCCTGGGGAGGGTCTGTCCCTTTTGGAGACTGCTACCTCATATAGAGCAGTGTGCCCTAAGCACACATACACAAATAGTAAAGACAGATATTTGAAGAGACATGTGGTAGCTGATGTCAGGGTGCCCTCCATTCATCCCAGATGAGAAACACTCACAGGATCCCTGCCCCAGGCTTGAACAGATGGCCTGGCCTTGCCAGATACCCATCCAGAGGACCCTGTGTGCTTCGGGAGCCACATCTACTCATGCTCTGCTCCATCCAAGTGGCACCCCACCCCCAAATGGACTTTGTCTTTGAAAGCTCAGTTGACAAATGTCCAGTAAAAATCATGTTCTTTATGATAGCTCAGCTTAGGGAAGATACAGGTTTGCTGTTTTGGATCTTCCTTTTCAGAAACTCTGGGCATCCAAAAGGCTTGCAAGCTGTACCTTCTCTTTCTCCTGGTAGACATTAACAATGAATTCCTTCTACCTCATCATTGATGTTTCTTCCCAATGCCCAGCACGTCATGTTGGGCATCCACCATCAACTAGTTGGGATTGCTTTGGGAAATTTACCATCTGTACGACTTGGTGCATCTTACAAAAAGGTTTCTATCTTCTTAGGAGGCAGGTATTTTTTGAATGTATATAAGATTATCTTTTGGTTAGCCTGAGAAATGTACTTGATAAATGGGAATAAATGCCTCTTCCTAAGGCATGGGGAATTGATGTCCTGTTTTATAACAGTAATTGCTGTATGTGTCTGTGATAGAGGCATGGCTTAGCATCAGCTGTCCTTTTACATGTCCTTTTCTCAACACAGAGTCCCTTCTCCTGCCCCAAATGATTATCTCCCCTCCTTTATTCTTAAGAATCTGAGGCCCAAAGACCCTGTTTTGTAAACAATGAAGCCCGACTTTCAGGTTTGCTAAAATAATGAGCTTAATTTAAAATTTAAAAATATTACTTTTGCAAAAGTGAAAATAGTAAATTATTTTTCTTTATTTCATAATAGTAATGGTATTGATACAGTTGTTAATTCTGTAACTTGCTATGATTTCTTTTATAAAATAAATGAAAAAATTCAAGGTTATCATATAATACTATCATTTCCCTCTTTCTGTTTCTCCCTCCAATTCCTTGCATGTACCCTTTTGCTTTCAATTCTTGGCTTCTTTTTCTGTAATTGTTTACACACATAGCACACATAATACATACAAGTCCCAAGGGGGGAAGCTGAGGGGGGTCAATAGAGGTGTCAGTCCCTGGAAAACAGCTGCGGGGATCAAGCAACCAGTGGCTAGTGTTAGTACTTTTGGTTTCCCTCCAGAACTTGATGGTAAGACCTTCTTGCTGAAGACATCACACACTTGAGTCATACAACTTGTACAAATCTAACTGGTATTACTGGAAACCCAGTCCCTACTGGCTAACTTTTGTAGTACTGGGAGGAGCTGTGCACACTGCCAGAGGAGAAAAGCAGTAACTGGCCTGGCAAGATATGCCCACTGATACTATAGTAGCATGGATGTCTTAGGAGTCACACACTATTTTCTGATTGGATTCAAGGCTCACTCCAAGAGATGGTACCTATACCTGGCACCATTATCAGGGTCACGAATCTGTGGCTAGACAAATCATTGGCCCTAGGGGAGAACCTCTTTCTTTTATCCCAATAAATGGACATGGTATTAAAGTGACTCCCAATGGCTATCTCTATACCTATAGATCAATGTTTCTCTCAGAGGAGCTTCTGTTTGTGTGGGTTAACATAGATACTTATACCCAGGCAGTGGCATACCCCTTTAATCCCAGCACTCGGGAAGCAGAGGCAGGCAGATCTCTGTCCAAGGCACCTAGGGAAACACAGATAAACCTTGTCATTTAAAACAAAGCAAAACAAAACAAATAGAGACATAACTGATCAAGGTATAGTGAGACTGAAGAATGGTCACTCCTAAATGGGGCATCTGTATCACATCCTCTCCTCCCAAGGCCAGGGATCATTGCTGAAGAGGAGTTGGAAAGATTGTAAGAGCCAGAGGTAGTGGATGCCTACAAATACCTAGTATTTTCCAGATACCTTGAGGCAGTTGTACATAGGAACTCACAGAGGTTGTGAGAGCATGCAGAAGACCTGTATAAGCTTGTGCCAGACCAAATCACAGCATGGAGAGGGCTACTAGCAACCAGAACAGGGCAAACTAGTTTTTTTTTTAATGTATGTCCCAATTTGTGTCAGCTATACTCCAGTAGAAGGCTGCATAACTAAGAATAAATGGGTAGCACAAATTGGACTTGATATGTTAAAAAATAAAAGATCACAAATTTGAGTGGGTAAGGATGGGGTGGATTTGGGGAGAGTTGGGGAAGGTGGTAAGTATAAAAATTTGTATAAAGTTCTCAAAGAACTAAGTACAAGAGAGGAATAGAAGGAAGGAAGGGAAGGAGAAAGATGGGGAGGACAGAAGAGGAGTAGAGAGAAAAAAGAGATACAGTTTTTATCTTTTCTAGGTCATGGTTACCTCATTTAATATAAATGCTTTTCCAGATGCATCTATTTCCCTGCAAATTTCATAACTTCATTTCTCTTTACAGCTGCATAAGAGTCCACTGGGCATACATGCTACATTTTTATTATCCAGTTTCCTGTTGATGGACGTCTAGGCTGATGCCATTTGCTGACTATTGTGAATAGAGCAGCAATAAACAGAGGAACAAGTGTCTCCGTGCTAGGAAGTAGAGTCCTTTGGGTATCTACCTGGGAGTAGAATATTTGGGTTTTATGAAAATTCTACTTTTAATTTTTTTTAAGAATTCTCCACAGTGATTTTTACTGTAGATGGACTAGTTTTTATGTGCACCAACAGTAAAAAGAGTCCCTTTTCCACATCCTTAACAGCATTTTTTGCCAGAGCTTCTGGCAATTGCCACTCTGCTTAGAGTGAGTTGGTATAAACTTTGGTGAGGCAGACATATGGGATGAGGCAAATGCTCTTCAGGAGACGGGGAGCAAGATGGTTCAATGACTAGAGCTGCTTGCCACAAAATCTGATAACCTGAGTTTATCAGTGAAAGTCACATAATGGAAAGTCTTCTCTGACTTCTGCAGTCACGCCATGCCACCCATGTGTCATTATGCATACAAATAAAGATATGCAATGAAAAATTAAAGAAATGCTTCGGAGGCAGTGGGATGCATGCAGAGCCCTTCAGCAGAGGAAATGCAGGAACTGTAATACTACTTAGCATGAGGCATATAGGGCAGCTAAAAGAGGGCAGAAGCTAGACCTCAGAGAACTGCAGGGGCCCCAGATCCAGCCTCTGTGGGACATGAGCCAAAGCTGAAGACTTGAACGCACACCAGTGGTAAGAAGATAGAGATGCTCACAACCCTGATTGATTAATGCCAAGATATCCATAGTTTGCCCAATCACCCTAGACCCCATAGATGTATTCAATCAAGATGAGGATTTTCAAAAGTCCCATATCAGAAGCTGGGGAGGTGCCTCACTAGGTAGCAGAGCTTGCTGTGCAAACCCAAGGACCTGAGTCTGAATTCCTAGCACCCACATTAAACTTGGAGTAACTATAACCAGGGCTGTGATGCATAGAGACACACCTCTAGAATTTACCAGCCACAAATATAACTTCTGTCTCAGAGAGACCCAGTCTAGAGTAATAAAGCATTGTGTTGACAAATTAGGGCTGGCATCCGCAGGCTTTTGCTTATTGATGCTTGCATCTACACTCAAAAGTACACATGTGATACTCCCCCACACTGTAGTCTCTAACACATGCACCAAAAGATGACCAGATTTTAAAGTGTAGTGATATGTCTTCTCATAACTATGCACAATAGCATAGTATTATGGTCTTCTTTGATTTCAAGGAGCATAGGAGAATTTCATTTAACAATTGGCAACTTGGCTGATGTGCATGTAGACATTTAAGGACTATTTTTAGTCCTTAAAAAGCAGACAGTCAGAGGTAGCTCCATGGTATAGTGTTTAGTGTTTGCTTCTCATACACATAGTTTGATTCCAAACTCTCCCTGAAATCATCAAAATGAAAAATAAAAGTAATAAAGGAGACAGGAGTAACACTGGGGAGAAAATCCATGGACCAGTGTGGCAGTTTTCTTCTGAGATGGTTTAGCTGTGTGTGACAGACAAACGGGACATGGCAGGGAGACAGGATGAACTGCAGGGGTTTCTTCAAATCATATTAAAAAATATATGAATAACTTTGTATTGTGGCTCTTCTCTTTTCAGAATGAGAGGATGTGGCTCCATTGCTAGAGTGATTGCCTAGCATGCATGAAACCTTGGCTTGGATCCCCAGCATGACATAATTCATGTGTGGTGGGGACCTTCCTGTAAGCCCAGCCCTTGGGAGATAAAGGCGAAAGGATCTGAAGCTCAAGAACAAGGTCATTCATCCTCAGCTACACAGAACATTGCAGACCAGACTAGGATCCAGTAGATAGTAAAAATATCTGGTGGCATCGGCCTGTAATTCCAGCTACTTGGGAGGCTAAGGCAGGGGGTCCCAAGTTAAAGGTCTGTCTACTTTACAAAGGGAATTTAAGGCTAACGGAGGCATCTTTGTGAGAAATCTGAATATATGTATTTATACTATACACACACATATATATGTATATATACATGCATATATGTAATATGTAAACACACACACACACACACACACTTATATATGTATATAGACTGGGGATGTAGCTCAGTGATAGAGCACTTGATTACAAAGCCCCAGGTTCAGGCTCTGGTATTATGAGATGGATAGGGAGAAACAAAGGGAGAGGGTGTAGAACAGGGGATTTTGAAGTATTCATCTGCCCAGGGATAATGGCTTTTATATTATTTTCAGTGATCCAGTTAGCACTCAAGGGCTGCCCTGTTTTAACTCGTGTGAAGTCCTCATGGCTGGGGATGATATTGACCACGAAGGGTTTGGTGACATGGTGCAGCAGTTCGAAATATCCCATAGGCTCTGGGATTTGAACACTTGTTCTCCAGTGGTAGTGCTGTGTGCAGAGGTTTAGGAGGTGAGGCCTTGCTGGAGGTGCATCACTGGAGAGAGATTTTGAGAGATCTTAGTACAGCCCCCCTCCAATTTGTTCTTTCTTCTTTGTGCTTGTGGCTGAGGAGAAGGTTCTCAGCTTCCTGGTTCTGAAACAGTATCTCCTGCTTGATGCCACCTCTCCCACACATACCTGCTGCAGTGATAGAAACCAAGACAAAATAAACTCTTCCTTGTGTCAGCTTTTGGTCATGTACCTAATCAAAGCAGCAGAAAAATTACTAGTGCACACTATTTGAAAGAGGGGCCAGACAGAACTCTATCAATAAGAGCATTTGAAATCTGTGTCTTACAGTCCACCAACTTAGAAATTTGCCAAAATTATAGTGCAGTGCTAGAACAGAAGCAACAATGATATCATAGATTGCAGGTGAATATTTACATTTAATTATAGGACTCAGCTGACTTTTCTCACAACCCGTGTTAAGTTTCAGTGCCACTGACTCAGAATGCCAGCAGTGGGGTAGATTTTCTTTTGTAAGTAATAAAAGCATCCATTGGTGGATGACATTTCAATCATACATGATGAGGACTCAGAGACTTGTGTTTTTGATTCAGCTAATGGCCCATGGCAAGGATGCTTTGGGTCTGTGTGCATCAGCATCATATGTTATGCTAGAAGGGGCTGGTGAACAGAGGCTAGAGGGCTGGCTCACATGGTCGTTATGCTAGACAAATTCTCATTTCCATCACAGTGACTCTAATATACCCATATGTATGGACACATGTCCATTCACACATGTATGTATATATGCACATTCATATTTATATTTTATCTCTCTGTGTAGGTGTGTGTGTGTCCAGATACATGTGTACCATGGCATCCATGTAGGAATCAGAAGATGTGATGTTTAGATGCAAGCTCTAGGAGCAGCACACAGGCTTTGGGAGGGCTTGGATCACACCGAATGGATTTATTTCCCCATTAAGAGGAAATCTTTAATCACCATTGAACAATTACACATTTCACATGTCACCAGCTTCTGTGACCTCCATTTTCAAATCTTGATTGACAGTGAATGTATTCAGTTATTCTGAGGAAACCTAGGAAACTGTCAGTCCACTCCTTAAAATCATTAGTTTGTGTATGCATGTGTGTGGCATATGTGAGAGTATATTCATGCATACAGGTATCAACATTTGCATATGTGATATGTGGTGTGGTGTGGTGTGTGTGTGTGTGTGTGTGTGTGTGTGTGTGTGTGTGTGTGTATCAAACTCAAGTGTCATTCATCAAGAGCAGTCCAACTCATTTTTGGAGGCAGGGTCTCTCTCTCTGGTCCTGGTGCTTTACTATTAGGCGAGAATGACTGACCAGGAATGACCAGAAATCCACTTGTCTCTGTCACCCCAGCATTCAGACCCTTGCTTGCATGACAAATACTTTTACCCAGTGAGCCATCTCCCCAGCCACTGTCATTACTTTTGAAGTTTTTTTCCCATTTTGGTTATATATTAGTGTGTATTACTGCATAGCAAATGGGTCCTATTTTGTAGGGCAGCGTAAAAGGACATAACGTCCTTTCTGTCCCCAGAAAACTACAGGGTTTGTGCTAGGTCACAGCAGGATGTTTCTGGCTGTTATGTAGCTGGGACTGCGGGAAGTTAGCATCATGGCAGCAGGGATATCTTCTTCCTGGTGCCTCCAGCATGAGATCTTTTCTTGATTTCTTTCCAGCATCCATGGGCAGCTCGGATGCATGGAAGGAGTCCCTTCCCTGTCACCCTGTCCTATAGCTCCCATGTTTCCACCCTCCTGCCTTAAGCTCTGAATGAGTCTTCTCTTTCCCCTCTAAGGACTTTGGAACTATTTTGAGCCCACTTGAATAATTTAAAATATTCCCCCTTCCCTCTCTGTCTGAGACAAGGTCTTCCTCTCTTACATTGACCAGACGAACCTGGAACTCACTATGTAGCCCAGAGGAGCCTCAAACTCCCTGACATTCTCCTGACTCAGCATCCCCAGCATCAAACTCCCTGAAAGTTGCCTGCCTCAGCATCCCCAGTGCTTAGGTTTGTACCATACCCACATAAATACTGTCTTAATGCCAACAGATTAACAATTGAATTCACGTGGAAACATGCTTTACAGTCTGTGGTAGGTGCTGTGTTTTTGAGAAGGTGCTTTTCTGTGTCCTCTGCTCCATTCCTACTTCTTCCATGGAAGCGGGAAGTGGGTACTTGAAGGCATCATGAGCTCTGCTACTTGAGCAAGTTAAGATTAAAGTCATTTCTGGGTAAAGAGTAGAGGTGCTGATGGAGGACAAAGTGTTTACAAGCTTAGTGCCCTCCTCAGGCAGCAATGAGTACACCTCATACCCAGGATGCTGCGACTCCTCATCAAGGGCCATCCTTCCATCTGGGAGCAGTTTGGGGTTATGGAGGGAAACATCTGTGATACGTCTAATTAAGTGTGGTTTTCCTGCCCTATGTGGTTCCCTTGACTTCCCTCTGAGAATCAACTTCTGTAAGTGAGATCTCTAATATACTTTTCGTTTCTCACAAGGATATCTGATGACTAAGCAATTCGTATTTGAAGTTAAATAAAAAACTTTCTCTGCAATTAAAGAACACCGAATCTTACAGAGCATACCACCTCTTTTATTAGAAAAGTTCATCTAAATCCACATAGCTGTTTGTTGCATTGGTCTTACACACCAGCTTGACTCCCACAGCCAGGAAGACCTTTTTTATGGACATCTTAATCAAGGATTCCTTGAGGAGATGGAATAGTCTCACGTTTTGCCTGTGGTATAAAAGGGCAGGAGTCTTAAGAGCGTCTCCTCTTGTAGGGTGTTGTTATATGTTCCTAAAAGAGCTGATTAATGTAAACACCTACCTCTATGAGATACTTTTGCGTAAACTATGTACGTGTATTTAAATAAGACTTATCTGTACTATAGGTATTTTTTAGGTAGTTAATTATATGATTCCTTATGAATTTTCAGGTATCCTTACTGTTATTTTACCCTCCCCTCTCCTTCTTCTGTATCTGTCTACTTCTGCCTCCCTAATTACGACCCCTTCATGTTTCCCTCTTTCACTTACATCCTGCTACTGACTTCCCTGCTGCTTCTCCTACCCAAGCCCATACTATTTTTTTGTACTTCTAATTTCTGCAATTACTCCAGAATATGTACTTATATCTGAAAATTTGGAACTAGGAGCTTCCAATGAAAGAACATATGACATTTGTCTTTATGGGTCTGGATTTCATCACTCAATATGACCTTTTCTAGTTCTATCTATTTGCCTGCAAAGTTCATGACTTAATTTTCCCTTACAGCCGAATAGTATTCCATAGTGTATATGTATGACATTTTCATTATATGCTCAATGGTTGAAGGACACTTAGGCTATTTTCATTTCCTAGCTATTGTGAATAGAGCAGCAATGAACATGGACAAGCAAGTATCTGTGGAGTATGATGCTCATTCCTTTGGGCCTATGCCAAGGAATGGTGTAGTTGGGTAGTGTGGTATATTTATTTTTAACTGTTTGAGAATTCTCCACACTAATTTCCAGAGTGTGCAGTGCTACTAACAGTGGATGAGGGTTGCCTTTTCCCCATGCTCACTCCAGCATTTGTTGCCAGTTGTTTTATTGATCTCTGCCTTTCTGACTGGGGTGAGATGAAATCTCAGAGTGATTTGATTTGCACTTCTCTAATTGTTAGGGACAATGAACATGTTTTAAGATAATTTTTTTTCTTCTGAGAACTCTGTGTTTAGCTCTTAGACCCATTTTTTTTGAATTGGTTATTTGTTTACTCTTTGTTCTTTCAGTTATTTATATATTCTGGTCATTATCATCTGTCAAATGTATAGCTAGAAAAGATCTTCCCCATTCTCTGGACCTTCCTCTTCACCCAGTAGCTTCTGTGCAGAATCTTTTTAGTTTATGAAATTCTACTTGTCAATTGTTGGCCTTAGTTCTTGGGCAAATGGAGTCCTATTCGTAAGTTCTTTCCTGCACCTATGTCCTGTAGGGCACTGTTCATGTTTCCCTCTAGCAGCTGCAGTGTTTTAGAGTTCACATTCATGCCTTTGATGCATTTGGAGTGAGTTTTTGTGCAAAGTACAAGATATGGGTCTGATTCCATTCTTTTAAATGAAACAATCAGTTTGCCCAGTGCCATTTATTAGAGATGCTTTCTTTTCTCCAGTGTTTCTTTTGGCATCTTTGTCAAATATTAAATGGCTGAAGTCATTTGTACTCATGTTTAGGTCTTTAATGTGTTCCATTGGCCTACATGTCTGCTTTTGTACCTGAGCCATATTGGATTTACTACTATGGCATTATAATATATCTTAGGATCTAGAGTGGTAATCTCAGCATTTTCCCTTTTGCGCAGGATTGTTTGTGGGGTTTTGTGGCTCTATATGAGTTTTAAGATAGTTTTTTTTTCTATTTCTGTGAAGAGTAAGATGGGAATTTTTTTGGGATTGCAATGAATCTCTAAATACCTTGTGGTAAAATGATCATTTTCCCAGTCCATGAGCATGGGATGCCTTTCCATTTTAATGTCTTTCTCTCCCTTTTTTCAGGGCTTTAAAGTTTTGGCTGTGGAGGTCTTGGCTACCTTTATTCCTAGATATTTTATTTTATTTAGTCTGTTATGAATGAGTGTGTTCAGATTTCTTACTCTGTATGCTTGTTGTTGATGTATAGAAAAGCTATTGATTTGTGAAAGATAATTCTGTATCCCGTCACATTTCTGAATTTGTTCACTGTTTCTAGAAGTTTTCTCATATAATTTCTAGGACTACTAATGTATTGTATCATGCCATCTGCAAATGGGGACAGTTTGAGTTCCTTTTTTCCTATTTGCATCCCCTTTCTCATTCTTTTACCTTCCTGCTCCAGCCAGTACTTTGAGAACAATGTTGAGAGTAAGTAGGGATAATGGACAGCCCTGTATCATTACTGATTTCAATGGAATTTCTTCAAGCTTTTCTCAGGTTATGATGGCATTGGCCTTGTGTTCCTCATATGTAGCTTTTATTATGTTGAGGTGTGTTCCCTCTAGTTCTCTATTCTTTAGGACATTTATCATGAAATATGTTAGATTTTGACAAAGGCTTTTTATGAATCCACTGAGATGATCATGTAACTTTTTTCTTTAAATCTATTAAGGTGGTTTATTCCATGTATTAACTTTCATATGTTGAACCATGCCTTAATTTCAGGGAAAAAGTCAGTTTGGTTATGTTATGTAGTCTTTTTTAAATTATTTATGTCTGTATTCTGTTTGTAAATACTTTTTGAGCATTTTGAATATATGTACATTATTGATATTGACCTGTAGAATTCCTTCCTTCATAGATATTTTAATTTTAATTAATCAATTAATTTTACATCTCTACTAGTTTCCCCTCTCCTCCCAGGCCCACCCCCCTCCCGTCTGCCTCCCCTTCATTCAACTCCTCCTATGTTTCTATTTAGAAAAAGACATGCCCCAGAATGTTTCATGCAAGCTTCCAATGAAGGGGACATCTAGTAATCCCATCTAGCTATGATGTCCCACAACAACGACTAGCATTGCCCATCCCTAAGGGTGCAGTCATGGCATGCAAGCCTTGGTGGTAACAAACAGGTCTGTAGTAGGACTTAAGTTTTGCCCAACAAGAGGGAAATCATGCCTGGTAATAGAAACCTGGCCCAATACTAGAAGAACTTACAATTACCACTTCACTAAACCAACATATCCCTAACTGCATTATAAATATATATGTCCTTATACTCATATACACATAAGTGTAGTCCCCACTCTTCATCAAACAAACTTCTCTTGGCAATAAATGGAGAACATTACAGAAAGAAACAACTATTTAAAATGTAGAGTTGTGAAGCCCAGCCCCAGTGGATGTATCTCCAAAACAACTCTAACACCTAAGGCCCAAGCAAAATTACAGAAGAGGGGGCACAGAGATTGTGAGAGCCAGAGAAACAAGGAGTTTTCTGTGAGATTGTGTCAGAATACTATTACAAGTCTCATTAACATGACTGCTGAAACATGAAATTAACAAGGACAACACCCATAGGCATGGCAACTGGAGAGGGAAAACCCATGAGGCATCAACCCTACATAAGAATTACAGACAACATAAGAATTACATGCCAAGAATGGAAGACATAGTCCTCCCCAGGGAAGAGTACACCAATTGGTTATCCAATACCAAATAGTCAGCCCTGAAACTGTTAATGAAAATGACATCATACAGACTTAGCATGGTGTAGTTATATAGTTAGGAAAATATATAAAGCAACAATTAATGAAAAGGAGATGATAAATTTGAAAGACAGCAAGGAGAGGTATATAGGAGGATTTGGAGAAAGAAAAGGAAAGGAAGAAACAATGTAACTATAATCAAAATTTATAAACACACACACACACACACACACACACACAACACACACACACACACACACACGCACACACCTATTATCCAAACAATTCCACAGGTGAGCTAATGAGCCAATTACAGATAGTGGTTTCAAAACACTGGCACTGCACAAGTAAATAGCATCTGCCTTGAATTAAGGTGCGAAATTTTCAGAAGGTGTGAAGAGACGGATGCCATCTTTAGGTGGTTCATTTCTTCTCTTTCTTTGATTTGATGGAAGTTTGTGAAAAAACGTTTCCATGCCTTTTGCTAGGAGGGCTGTGAGGGCTCAGCTGTGTGTGCTGAGTCCCTTCCTCATGTGAGTCAGGTTCCGAACTCTTGAGTTGCCTTGCTCTCTAGGCACAGAAGCTTGGTGTGAATATGAAGGTAGCTGCCTAGCCATCCTTCCTTTCTGTTCTTGCTTTGTGTGTAGTGTTTTTATACTGTACTTCCTTCTTCCTTTGCATGTCTGTAGATTTGATGACAGCTATGTGTGTCTGTGTTGTTTTGTCACTTCTGAGGGACAGGCACAGAAGCACAGCTCCATATCTGTAGTCCTCAGTATCCTGATTAGTTTCCTTAATATGTCTGGAACCTCAACTTAGGTGCTGTAAAATGGGATTCTGGGCTTCACAACAGTAGAGAATTTCAGGGTAGCTTGCAGAAAGCAGAATTTGGGTTTATTAAAAATGGAAATGAATAGGGCTGGAGAGCTGCTCAGTGTCAGTTCTTAGACCCCAGGGGGTGGCTCATCTGTCCTTGTAACTCCAGTTCTTGGGGAATCTGATTCCCTCCTGTGGCCTCTGGGAGCAGAGTGCTCATGCATACACTCAAACACACACGTGCATATATGTAAATTAAAATAAATAGACAAATCTTAAAACAAAATAGAAAGCCACTCAGGGAGAGAGGAAAGCATACTCTTAAGCTTGGGTGTGGCCTTCTCAAAGAAGAGCCAGCAGTGTGGTCTGATGTTGCTGTACGTGATTCTGGAAGCTTAGGGAGTCCATTACTCAGCCAGTCTCTAAGGTGCCCTCCCCTCCTCTGCCTCTGTCCCCATTTCTGTAACTGAGATTATGGGTGGCTCCAGAGGTGCTATCCTCGGAATTACAACCGTAACAAAACAAAACAGGAACATTAGGGTTGCACAAGGTGAGATTCCTAAAACTAGGGTGAAAGGAGAGCCTTAACCAAGGGTGGCTGCCACTGGTGTTGGAATTCTTGGCTTTTTTAGCTGGATAGATGTTTCAACTAGGCTGCAAGGGGAGGGGCACTCCTTTCCTTTACCAAGTCCCCATCATTTCCCATCTTTAACTCTTGCCTCTAATATACCTCAGGAAAAAGTTTGAGTTTTGGAAAAAAAATGCCATGTGCCAGGATCATGGTCCAGAGACTGAAGAATTGGTTCATAACACATAACTACAGTGTGGTTCCTCCTCCATTTTCATGTGTAGGCGAACGGCCAGAGAATCCTGTTGAGAAGCTACCTGGGGCTGCTGGGTGGGGCCCCAGCCTCTGGCATTGCTGCTACAGCCCCTCTGGACATACTCTGTGTATAGCAGGTATCATTTGGTCAGGATGACAGATCAATGACACCAAGAAACTCTCTTCCCAGATAGTGGAATGAAGAGACACTTAGGAAATATGGTTCAGCAGGAGGGGTGCCTGCAGCCCTTCTGCACCTCTAGAACTCAGTCTATTAGGGGTCTCCTCAGGATGACCATGTGGTTTTAGGGTGTCTTCAGTAACAGCTTGAAGGGAGTGGGAGGAGGGGACATAGACATTTCTCAGAAGAGATGACATTTCAACTCAGACATGAATGACGGCAATGGGAATGCAAAGACCACTGGGCATCTCATTCCTGGAAAGAGCAGAACAGGGGCCAGTGTCCTGAGGCACGAAAGAAGTTGATTGATTGAGGGAACACAGAGGGTCAGTGCAGCTTCAGTGTGCAGAGGGAAGAGGAGAACGTCTGGAGAGGCAGGGCACAGATTATACATGAGATAGGAAGCAGCAGCGGCTTTGGTTGCTGTGCGCCTGAGATTCTACAGAGGACAGCGAGCCACTGAAGAAGCTGTAGCATAGATTAAGAGTTCAAGGCCCCACTGAGCTAGAAAGTGAGTTAAAGGCCAACCTGAGAAATTTAGTGAGAGCCTGTTTCAAAATAGAAGGGGAAAAGCAGAGCACTGGGGATGCAGTTTAGTGTGGAAGAGGAAGCAAGCTAATTTCTGGTCTGTGGGTACAGAGTACAGATTCTCATGTATGCAGGATGCCTCCAGAAGAACTTGTGTATAGGACAAGGTCAGCTGGACAAGCTGGCTGCAGTGGGAACTATCGTGGGATGCCCTTTAAGCTTTTCAATGCAGACTGAAGCATATAGTTATATCCCCATGTCTAGACCCCTGGAGGAAGTCGGGTTCATGATCTATACCTTGAGGGGTAGCCTTCTTCTGATATTAAAAATTGTATATGTAATACCAGGAAGCTCACTGGTCAGCCAGCCTAGCCTAGTTGGCTAATGGGCTTCAGGGCAGTAAGAGAACCTGACTCAAAAAGCAAAGTGGGTAGCTGTAAATGGATGCTACCTGTCCCCACTGCCTGCTCTCAAATAAAAGACACAGAGGCTTAATGTTATTTATAAATGCTCGGCCAATAGCTCAGGGTTATTACTCACTAGTCCTTATATTTAAATTAACACATTTCTATTAATCTATGTATTCCCATGTAGCCTGTAGCTTTATCTGTCCTCTAGCATGTCTTGTCTCCTGGGCAGCTGGCTCACATCTCCTCTGACTTCCCCCTCCTTCTTCCCATCATTTCTCAGTTTGGCTTTCCTACCTAACTTTCTGCCCAGCTACTATCCTGTCAAGTTTTATTAACCAACAAGAGTAGTACATATTCAGTGTATAGAAGGATTACTCCACAGCAGATAGTCCCAGAGGAGCAATACCCAAGCTTGACCTATGTATCCACATGTACCTGACTACACACAAATATATGTTATATGTAAATGTATCCATACTATATACATACATACATACATACATCTATATGTATAAATTAGTATGATGGATTAAACCCAGGACTGCACATATGCTAGACAAGTGCTCTACCACTGTGCTGTATTCCGCCTCTTTTTTTAACTTCTTATTTTAAGGCAGAGTTCCACCAAGTTGCCCAGGCTGGCCTTAAACCTTCAATCCTCCTTCCTTAGCCTTAGTTTGCAAGAAAGAGAGTATATACAGATATTACAGGAAAGAAAGTCTGTTCCTACCTTCAGGGCTCCGAAGGAAAACTGGCCCGAGGTAAGAGAGCCCCCGACCCCCAACCCTATCCTGGTGGGATCTCCAAACCTTTAGACTCAAGGTAACCTCTGCAGCAATTTTAGTAATAACACAAATGCAAACTTTAGCAAATATTTCCCAGACATAGGGCATCTGGCCAGAGTCAGTGTAATTTGAAATGATGTCAGCTTTATCTCAATGTCTCTCTCAGAGGGACAAATTGTGAGGAAATAGATGGTCTGCTGGTTGATGATAGAGGGTGGGGAATGAGCATGCTGCTTCATTGGCCAGATGTCTAAGTACACGGTGAGTGGTGTTAATGGCTGTGGGGAAGGGAGACACGTGTGGAGTTGGCATATTTTTCCTCAACGCTGGAGAAGGTCGCCAATGAAGGATGTCTGCTGTTGGAAATGAGATAGAGAAGGATTCAAAGATCCAAGCAGGAAACCCAGCCTATGCAAATGTATCCTGAGAGACAAAGGAAGCCTGCGTTTGTATGTGTGGTGTTCCTATGTATGTTCATGCAGGTGTATGTGAACATGTGTGTATGCATTTGGAGGAGGCCAGAGGTCAGCCTCAGGTGCCATTCTTCAGGAGCTGTGCACCTTGTTTTCTCAGTGGGATTGGGGCTTACTAATTTGTTGAGGCTGGTTAGCCATGGATCCACCTATCCCCAATACCCCAGTGCTGGGATTACAAGTGTGTGCCACCACACCTTGCTTTTTATGTGGGTTCTGGAATCAAACTCAGGTCCTAGCTCTGAACTATCTTCCCAGTCCTTCAGAAGTTCTTTTATAATTAAAAGAATTATGTGCATGAATGTTTTCCTGTGTGTATCTCCTGTAGGCACCACTTGAATGCCTGGTGCCCACAGAGACTGGGAAAGGGCATTGTTTCCCCTAGAACTGGAGATAGTGACTGCTGTGAACCGCTGTGGGGGTGTTGGGAATTGGACCCGGGTTCTCTGGAAGAACAGCACATGCTCTTAACTGCTGAGCCACCTCTCTAGCCCCTCAAATGTTACTTACAATTA
This sequence comes from Cricetiscus sungorus, assembly GCA_030556225.1. Taxonomy (NCBI): domain Eukaryota; kingdom Metazoa; phylum Chordata; class Mammalia; order Rodentia; family Cricetidae; genus Cricetiscus; species Cricetiscus sungorus. The sequence continues at coordinate 8,076,567 of JANBXA010000069.1, read as the reverse complement.
AGTGAGCATGTGTTTATGATTTGCCCAGGTCAATCTTATTCTAACCATACACAGACACTCAACATGGACTGCTCGCCTTCTCTGAGACTACCTCAGAGGCAGGCTCCCTTGCATGAGGAGAAAGCACAGATTTTCGATGCCTCTCCCTGTGGTTGTTCCTGGCAGCTGATGAGAGATGAGATTTCTCTGAAAGGCTCACCCCTTTGAATTGTGTTCCTGAGGAAAGAGGCCAGATGCCACATGACCGGAGCTTTAGAAAACTCCAGGCTTTGGGAGTGATGAGTGCACAGAGCCTGGCTACCTTCCATCTGCAACAAGGGCAGGGCCAGCAGGGAGCAGAGAGAGGCAGAGACAGCAAAGGAAGTGAGGGGTACAGGCTGCTTCCTCACAGAAGGGAACCTTTAATCCCAAATGGAATGATTTGGGGTGAGTGAAGTCACCTTCCCCAGAGGAGGAGTCACCTCCACAGAGGAAGGGACTAAGCTAGCTGTGAGGCCCTCATGGGCAAGGTGGCATTTTCTGAATAGAATATTCACTGCATTCTGGTTTGTTTTAAAGATTTTGCTTTTAGGTCTGTGGAATCACTTACCTCCACCACCGCAGAAGCAGGGAGGTGGGGTGGGTTTCTTGCTGTGCCTACTTGATACATGAAAAAAGAAATATCTGGGGAGATGAAACAATTTCCCCTGGGGTTTCACAGCCAGGAAAAGATTGGAATCTGGAATTGGAACTGAGACAGCTACACTGAGAACCTATTTTGCTACATGATAGAGGAAATGCTCAAATGCTCACTTAATAGTGAGTGAGTGAGGGGAAAGAATGGATATGGGGAGAGAGAAGGGGGGGGGTTACAAGAGATGGAGAGAGAAAGCTCAGAGGGAAAGGTGCTTGCAGCATGAGAATGAGGACCTGAGCTCAGCTCCACAGAGCTCATGGTGGAAGGAGAGACAGGCAGATAGACAGATGGACAAACAGGCTAAAGGGTAAAGCCCTCATTTACTGCATTTACACCCAGGGCCTGCCATGTGCCATGCGAGCCCTCTCCCACTGAGGTGCATCCAACCCTCTTTCTTTTATTTGAAGACAGTCTTACTATGTTGTCTAGGCAGAACTCGAACTTACCTCACTAGCCCAGGCCTCGCTTTGCTATCCTCCTGCCTCAGCCTCCCGTGTAGCTAAGATGACAGGTCTGTACTTTCAGGCCTGGTTCTGCAGAAGTTTCAGAGTTTTAATTTAATATAAATACAGCTTTGTTAATGTGTGCCCGTATTTTACGGTGACATTGCCATATCTGATTTGATTGCATCTCTTTTTACGGCTCCAGGGAAGAGCCATTATCTGTCACATCTGAGGAAGTTGGCTGAAGAGTTAGTTCATGGGCTGAGGCCAAGCGGCTCTGAGCAGCTGAGCTTAGATGCTAATCTTTGTTTCTCTGACTTACACCCTTAAACCACTGTTCAGTGCTCCTGAGCTGTAAATGGCCAGGTCTTCATTTTCCCTCCCGAAGCCTGATAGCCCATCTGCAGGCTCCTTGTGCCTTTGGAAACAGAGGTACATGTACAAAAGGTCAAAGCAAAGAGTGTTAGATTGAATGGGCTTGGGTGTTGAACACTCAGTCCCCAGTTAGCAGTGCTGTTTTGTTTAGGGATGCATGGACACTGTGGATTTAGAGCCTCCCTGGGGAGGGGCTTTCAGCTGTGCTTTGCTTCCTTCATGGTCTCTGTTTCCTGTATGTGCACAAAATGTAATACACCAGCTTCTTGCTAGGGTTATGTGCTGCCATCGCACCCAGCCATGATGGTCTCTCCCTTTATAACCCGAAGCTAGAGTATATTCTTTTTTCCTGAAGCTGCTTCCAGTCATAGTGTTTTATCATAGGCACCGTGAAGAAACTGATAATAGATAATAATATTTTTCTTCTAGGAAGTGCAAATTTATTTTCAAGAGACCACCCAAACCTCTCATGCTTTTCTGATTGTCTGTGCACTGATAGTCTGAAACTGCTACCCAGACTGCACTATTGAAGGTTCTCAGAAATAAGGGCAAACATACATATTTTTGTTGGTCTAGTTTGATTTTGGTGTGTGTGTGTATGTGTGTGTGTGTGTGTGTGTGTGTGTGCACACGCGCACGCGCGCGCGCAAGTTCACAGAGTCTAGAAGAGAGCGTCATATCCCCTGGAGGTAGCATTAAATGTGGATATGAGCTGTTCCTGATGATGGGAACTGAACTTGGGTCCTCTGCAAGAATAGCATGTACTCATAACCCCAGAGCCATTCCTCTGGCTTCTCGATATTGTTGTTGTTGTTGTTGAGACAGGATCCAGTGCTAAACCTGGAACTTGGTGTTTTTGCCTAGGCTGGCTGGCTAGCAAATTCCCAGATCTGCCTGTCTCTGCCTCAGCACTAGGATACAGGCCCACACAGGCCCACACTGCTCTCTCTGGGTGCTGGGTGCACTCAAGTCCTCTTTCTTGCAGAAAACATTTTGCCTGCTAAGCTATCTCCCCTGTTCCAGACTTTGGGATTATAGTGCATGCCTACTTGCATACTGCATCCAAGAAAGATTGCTATTAATGGGGACCAGAGAGGTGGATTGTGGGCAAACTTGCTCACTTCTAAGCCAGAAGATATCATAATCCAACTCCTTCAAGGTATCTTCTGACCTCCACCCATGAGCCTTGGCATGCATTCCTGTGTGTGCAACACACACACACACACACACACACACACACACACACACACACACACACATTTAAGTAAGCATGATTTTTTTAAAAGGTCACACTAAATACCACAAGTAACTCTGTAACCTTGCTGGAGTATAATAAATTCCAGCAGAAAATCCCCTTTGCCATAAAGTCTTAAAATGCAACTCACTTTTAATATTACCAGGCATTCATCACAACAAAAAGAAAGGCAATGAACGGGGCTAGGGAGACGGCTCGGTGGTTAAGAGCACTAACCCCTCTTCTAAGTGACTTGAGTTGCTTGGGTTTGTTTCTCAGCAGCCATGTAGCTCACAGTTGCTTTACACTCCAGCTCCAGAGGATCCAACACCCTCTTCTGTGGCATCCATATTCTCTCCCCCACCAATAAAAATAATAAAAATAAACCCTTAAAGGAGAAAAGTAAAAATAAATCTATAAAGTGGGAAAATATTGAAAAAAATGAGGTTTTTCTATGGAATCTCAAGATGCATGGTTATTGTTTTGTAGGGGCAGTGGCATGCTGGGAGCTTGCTAGTCATGATTTATCATGTCAGTGTGGTGCTTGAAGTAGATGCTTGCTTTGTTGCTTATTGGAAGAGCATTGCAGCTCAACTTCTCTCTCTCTCGCTGACTGGTTTGATTGAAGTCCTTCAAAATTAGAACATTCTTCAAGACAAAAACCTCATTCATCCAATAGCTAATTTTATTTTTTAATCTCTGGTCCTGAACAGTGTCTTACCCATGATGCACCCTTGATCACTATGTCTAGTGTTTAAGTATCAGATGGAGTAAGAACTCTGCCTGAGTTCCTGACACAGTCCCTGACCCTTCTTGCTTCTCAACTGGACATAATAGTTTTTGTTTGCTTCTGTTTTGTGGTGCTGGGGATGGAACCCAGGAGGCTTCTTGCATGTCAGACAAGCACTCTGTCCCTGAGTCACATCTCCAGTCCTCAACAAGAATCAGGAAACAAAGCGGTGTTACTGCCTGGCACCAAAAGGTATCATGGAAAAAGAAAGATGGAGAGACTGTGAAAGAGCAGAAAGGAGCATAGTGGGTGTAGCCACCCAGGCAGAGCTTAAAAGACAGTCAGGTAGAGGAAACCCAGGAGGTGCCAGCTGGGAGAGCAAAGTTAGGGATGAGCAGAGCTGTAGCTCCAATGGCTGAATTTCCACAAGTGAAGGTAATTCCCTTAGGTATGAGTGAGCCAGACAAAGACTTGCCAAATCCAATAGACGGCCCAACAAAACAACACCTTGTATTAGATTGATAGCCACACCGCACTGCCTCCCAAAGAAACCTGTGTTTAACCGGGCATTTTTCTTAGTTTAATTTTCCCTTTTCTTCTCTACTGGACTTTCAGGACAGAGGTAATTTTTCCAGCATCCTAGTCCATGCCTTGCCCTGTAGTTCTGGTGGTCACATCTTGGAGGTTTCTGTGGTTGAAGAAGTTGACAGTTTGGGTGATGGAATGAGTTTGAGTTGAACTTCTGGCACGCTGTCTTTTGTTTCCTTTCTTTGGTTTGTACTAACCAGCATCAGAAAGCATAATGTAAAATGCTCAGAGACAGAATAATTATTGCAGTTTCATATAATGGATACACATATTGGATGGATAATGTAAAGAGGGTGTGTATTCAGGGTTGAGCTCTGGAATTTTCTGCAAAAAATATCTCTAAGCATGGGAACCAGTGAGGGGGTAGACACCTTAATTGCCCACTCCTCCTATTCTCCTCTCTTTCTTCTTAAAGGCCGAATAGATACTGTTTTATTCCCCTATCTCCCCTTTATTCTCTCTCATCCTCTCTGCCATCTTAAGGGACTGAGTAGACATTTATTTTCTGACCTCCTCCTTCTCTCCCTCCTTCCTGTCTTCTCTTCTTTCTCCTCCCTCCGCGCTCTTATGTTTAATGCTCCTCTTCCCCCCCTCCTCTCTTGGATCTTTCCCTGTCTCTTCCTGTCTCCTTTGCTTTTTCCTTTTCTCCACCCCCTTTTATGGTTCACAGAACTCCTTCTCTTACCTCTGCTTTCTCCTCCTCTTTCTCTTTCTTCTCTCTCATCCCCTCTTTTGCATTTGAATAGCATGTTCCTTTTGTACCCTGTTAGGATATCACAAGAAAAAGAAAGTGAACATCCCATTACTCATGTGCTTTGTCCTCGCTATCTTGGGGAGGAGGCTGGCCTGGTTACTGACCACAGCAGTGAAACTGTGCTCTACAGCCTAAGTTTTTGAGTCTTGGCTTCAGTCAGTGTCATAAAAATGTAAATAAAAGCATGAAATCACCTCTTCCATGTTCCTATGAACCACCAGAAATCAACATCAGAGTACATGGCTGCCTGAACAACCATTCTTATGAAGAATTAAGACCTTGTTTGTAAAGCCTGGAAGTGAGTTGCATGCTGAAAACATAAAAAACAAGTGCAGACAAATAACCCAAGGACTGCTGTGGCAATTGATTAACCTCCCATTTTATGATACCGTTGCTGCACAGTGAAAAGTAAATTTGTGTTTATAAATGCCCTGGTGACAAGGGTCTTTTTGTCTCCGAAGAAAGAGATTTGTGTGTAACTGATTTTCACCCCCAGAGAACACAGGAGCAGGGGAGGAAGAAAAGAAAAAGGGAACAATCAATCAGAAGAGATTTTATGTTCCCTATAAGCAAAGCCATACTTCACTTATGATGGATTGTGTTAGCAACTAAATTAGATTGCATGGGGGCTGAGTACTAATGTTGATATTTACAGTGCTTAAATATATTATCTGCCTCCTCTAAATGGAGCTTATTCATTGGTTGTCTGTTATGGGGGAAATACCAGAATAATGAGACGGCTTTTTTCTTCTCTGTCTTCATAGTTTAATATCATGCAACTGTTTATTAATAAGATGCAAACCCCAAAGGATTTTTCTAATCCTATTCTAATATCAGACTAAATTTAATAAGATTCATTCTTCTCCCCACTGCATATGCCTCATCCATTCATTTATTCAACTAATATTTATCAAGGGCCCCTCATGTGACAGGACTGAGTTAGGCTTATGGGAATACAGTGTTGAAACAAGACAGACTCAGTGTGCCTACAAATGGGGACAGGCCTAAGGGGACCAGAAAGAAGGTAAGTTGTCAGATTTGGAATGTGACCAGGAATTTAAGAGTGCTGACTGCTTCTCTTGCTTGATGACTTCATGGTTTGGAGAGGGATCAGAACTGGGGGAGGATTTGGAGACATCGGCTCTGTTAGAGTGCAAGGATGATTTCTTGGGGGGCTTAGAGGACATGTCCTTTCAGTTTCTCATTTTACGGAACTTGTTGGCATTGCTGAGGTGTTCCAGGGATGTACGTCACTCCTCCATAAGTGAGGTGGTTTGCTGGGCCCCTCTGTGGTCATCGCCTCTAGGCTCCAGTTGCCTTCAGTAAGCAACTGCCAGTTTGTATCCCACATTCAGGACACTGGGTCTTGCTGATGGAGAGGTCAAAGATGAGGGGGGACCTTCAGAGAGGAAAGGAGACTGCAGGCTTTCCTTTAGACAGAGGCCTGGCCGTGCTTTTCACACTTGAAAGGCAGCCTGATTTCAAAGGACTGCAGAAGAGGAAGCAAGGCAAACGCCACAGAGGCTGCACAGGGAACATGTTTGAAGTGCTGTATTAGATGACTGGATGGACTTGGAACAGAGAAATGCTAGTCAAGGCCCTTTTAATCACAGGTATTAGCATGAATAACGCCTTGTCAGTAATAGGAGTGTACTTTTTTTTTTTTTTATTGTATCTCCGAGCCCTGTCCCTCCCTGTTTCCTCTCTCCTCATCCTTCTCCACTAATGTCTGGATGCATCATAAGTTCAGCCTCTGTCTACTTCTTGTTCTGGCATCAAACTGTCTCCTAGGTTATGCTATAGCTTGTGCTGGTTTAGGGATTCATGGAAAATTCTTACATGCTTGTTAACTAGGGAGTGTTGTCCAGAAAATTCTGTCTATTCATCTTTTATCCATCCATCTACTCATCCATCCATCCATCCATCCATCCATCCATCCATCCTTCCATCCATCCATCTATCCTCTATTCCTCCATTCTTCCACAAAGCCTCCAATCCATCTCTCCATTTCTCTATCCCTTATACATTTCCTCATTTATCAATATTACTCCTTCATTCCTCTACCCATCTTTCAACCAAACCATTCATTCTTCCAGATTTCTACTCATCATTTTACTGACTTACCTACTCATTTTTGACCTATCCATTTATTTATTCATCCACTCATCTGTCATCCATCTGTCTGTCCATCTGTCCATCCATCTGACCACCTACTCACCCACTCACCCACCCACTCACCCACTTAACCACACATCTATCTCACCTACACATCTGTTTTCCACTCACCTATCCATTCATTCACTTATTCACCCATCTACTCACAAATTCATTCACTTATTTTTACCCACTCGTCTGTTTTAACCCATCCACTTTCCTACATACCCACCTATTCTCTCACTCATCCATTCGTTTATCCACCCATCCACCCACATACACATCCACCCATCTAAACTCCACCCTCTTATGTTAAAAGTAACAGCATCAATTTGCATCATTACTTCCCTCCAGCATTTTCTCAGACTCAAGCTGAGGACTGAGGAACGATAATGACTGTAAATGAAGACGCATCTCCATCATCTTGAAAGGAGGCAACACAGGCTCTCTTGATTATTATACTGGTCCCACTTTCCCATTCTCCTTTGTAGAAGTTGCAGTTTGCATTATGGGTCCAGATTAAGCAAAAGGAAGGATATCACAAGTGAATGAATCATCTTAACCTAAGTGAAAACTTTTATTTTCTCTTGAACTCAAGATATCTGTTGGAGATCATGGTGGCTGTGGAGGACAGTCCAAACCCAAGGTGAGTAGTGCTCCTTGATTCCTTAAACAGGAGTTATAAAAAACTCATTAAATCTTGAAGCATTGAAAGGATGCATGGCTCATCTAATCCCAGTGTCCGAGCAGAATGTTTCTTCTGGAGAAGATCCAAACAAGTGCTATTTCATATTATTAAGTCCACATTATTCTTGGTTTACACTACCCACCACACCCTTTAATTATATCTTGTAAGTGAAAACATGTGCTTTAAAAGAGAAATCTTCTGAAGCCATTTTGCTCATGAGGAGGAGAGAGTGTATTTAAATGGATCTGTGCTCGAGGCAGTTCAAAGTGAGCATCTCTCAGATTCGTGGGCCCTGATTCTTCCTTCTCCTCTCCCATTTCCCTTTACTTTCAGTAGCTGAATCAGGGCCACTGCCATCTGTTTATCTATTTCAGCCAAATTCACCATTCAGATAATGTACATTTCACAACTTAAGCTCACTTAGAGATCACTTTTCACCACTTAAAGAACATTTCGCCAGGATTCCAGGAATAGAAAATGCATCCTGAGACCCACAACGACTTGATGAGGGAATAAAGGACGATCTGTTATGCATCAAGAGCAAAATTACACCATCTTTCCCCCGTATTTACTGATGAAGGGTATTCTGGCTTGAGAAGGGAGAAGATTTTCCAAATCTCTCACTGAAGTGATTTAATGCCACATTTTCCCACTATGTTTGTTGTCTTGGAAACAGATATAGGACACTTTTAATATAAAAAACAGATAATTGGCTCCATTAGGACCTACATTTAGAATACACACACACACACACACACACACACACACACACACACACACACCTTGTTTACTGATTGGGAAGAAGGAAGGCCTTCTTGCTGTGAAGTACAAAGTTTGGTTGGTGGATAGCTTCCATGTCTTCATCTGTCTTCCAAGCTAAGATTGTAAAGGGAAAAGCAAACCATCCTTGGGTACTTAGGATTCTGTAAGTAAGAGTCTTAAGCCTTGTTGTGTTGCTAGGCAATGCAGAATCAGCATCAGTATTAGGGAACTATGGGGCCGCAAGTAACTTAAGGCAGAGCCCTTGTTAGGTATTAAAGCAAGGGTTAGACGAGGCAATTGATATAAGACATTTGGAAGAATGCCCAGGGAATGGCAAACACTCCTAATTGTCAGCTGCTTATTCCCATTATTACTGCATTTTTATAGATCTGTTTTCTGGCTTTGAGTATGAAGTACCCTGCTCCCTTCAAAAATAACTTCTCATATGTTGAAGAATTGTCCCCCAGGACTGTGGTTAGAGGTGGCCTTTGGGAGAGTGATTGCATCATGACAACATTAACCTCCTGAATGGATTCATAAGCCTCATCATGGGTTCATAATCTGTGACATTAGAAAGTGGTAGGAACTAGGAGGTAGGGTCCAACTGGAGGGAATAGCACTCTGGAGGCATGAACTTGAAGCTTATATCTTGTACCTAGTCTCTCAGTCTCCTCCCCTCCCAGCTGCTGCTACCCTTTGCCATATTTTTCTGCTATAATGTTTCTACCTTGCAAAAAATATAAATGTAATACACTTAGATTGGAATGTTTAGTTGCTGAGTTAACTTTTCCTGATGAGACAAGGATTGGTCTCTTCATCTCATGAGCTGTGTGCTTTCTCACAGGAGTGTGCAAGGAAGGTTACTTGCAACATCACGGGCAACTCCAAAACAGCTATATCACTTTTGTAGTCTCACAGTGCCTCAAGGAAGATGGCCCCATGAAGTTGTATCATGGAGTCCACCTTCAGCTAACCTTCTACTTCTCATGTACTCTAGCATTCTCCAAGATCACTTGTACCTGGTGAGTGGCAGGAGAGGGTCCTCTTTTAATTGACAATATTGCTGGCTCCAGCACCTTTACTACAGACCTGGCTATCCAGGTGTTGTCCCTGTCCTTTAGTCATTGTGGATAATAAGGTAATCTTCAAAATGGCTCTGGCCTTGATCATGTCATGTCTGGAGGAAAAGGTCATCCTACAGCATAGCTGAAACCATGAGCCAAAATAGACATCCCTCCCTTTAGTTGGATTTGCTTAGGTATTTTGTAAGTGACAAACATGACTAAAAATATTACGGTGGGGTCAAGGTCCCTGAAGCAATTCCTCAATCTTGCATTTCTTCCAGTGACTCTCCTACACTTTCTTTAGGCTGTTCCCTAACTGGGCAGGTTTAGACCCTTTGGTACTTTCTCTGTGCTCTGCAAGCAGGAGTCCTATATCTGGCTGCGTTGCCAGGCAACACAAATCAGCATCAATGTTAGGGATGATCATGGGGGTGGAAATAACTCTAACCCACTGTTTATCTGAAGACAAAATACCTCTTGCAAAGATCCAGATCTGTCTCCCAAACTCAAGGCCATAGACTTCAATCACAGATCCCAAGTTCAATCGGTTCTCAGAGAGAGGCTGAAACCAGGAAACAGAAGGTGTGTGGAAGCTTCTGCTCTGTTATTGCAGGGGGCCTTGACATTTGCTGTTTTCTGTGCAGGAGTGTAGCAGGTTCGGTTGCCACTGAAACCAAAATATGTAACACAAACAACCCAAGGGAAGAAGGGCTTATTTAGGTTCACTGCTACACAAGGTTGAGTCCAGGTTCATTTACGCCCATGCTTGGAAGAACATCATAGAGGCAGGAGTGCTTGCTGGAGGCTATCCATTTCTTAACAGACAGAAGTAAGGACAGGGAGAAACAGAGAAATTGGCACAGGTGAGATGCAGACCCAAGTCTCACAGGCATGGGTCTGAGTTCTGCAGGCAGATAGCGAAGCTTCTCTGGTTTTGTGTCTCTTTACAGTGAGCCGTACAGAGAGACTCATGAATTGTGAAAGGCAAGGGGGTGCCTTATTAAGAAGCAGGTGTGTAGGTGGGTGGAAGGATAGGTGTGCCAAATCTCCTGTTCTTAGTCTCAGAAGGTAAGAAGGGAGAAAAGAGGGAAGTGAGATTAGCAGCCACAGTGACCTTTTATGAGTACTTAACATTGTGCTCCGAAGTGAGGGTAAAGGACTCTTCGGAGCATGTTATCTTGGTTGAATGAAGCTTAGGCAGACTAAGGACTCGGTTCTTTCCACTGCTACTCCTTAATGAGTGTTAATCTCTGGAACCACTTCTACCCATTTCTATTCTCCTGCCACCCAGAAGTTGCAGACCTCAGTGACCTGCTGCAACTTAGTATCAATTCCTGCCAGTTTCCTCCTCCCAATAATGGCACTGTATTATAAATCCATCAACAAATCCCATTGACCAGGACATCTCTGTCATTCTGTCATCATCATCTCTGAGAGCATCCTCACAGACACACCAAGAGATATTCTGCCCTAATTTTATGCATCCTTAAGACAGATTAAGGTGACAATAAAAATTAACCACCACCTTCTGCCTGGGTAGACTTTGTTCCTCTAGGTGGCACAGAGACACATCCACTCCAGCCCGGTCCCTGCACTGATCAAAGGTACAGTGCCCATGGACAGTTACTATAGTGAGAGGCATTTGGCATCACTCTTTTCTGGAGTCACCCACGATCAGTCTGCTGAGTGGGACTGGAGGAGTAAGGTCATGGTGACTAACCCTCTTGGCAGCAGACAGCAGAAGAAGAAAAACTTAAGGGCAATCATGCTCCTGATAATGGATTGATGGGTAAGTAAACTGCTGTGAAAGCTGGTGTACTTTTTCCTACATAATTAGACTACAGATTGCAGTCTTGTTCATGAGCTTGTTCATGGGGATAGCCATCAGGTAGAAGTGATAAAATTTCAAGTTTCAAAAAATGTATTTTTTGTTATATATCTATATGATGCATTTAGATTTATTCACACTATAAGTGCTATATAATTCTGTGATGCATAATAGAAACATATATACACACATGTATATATAATCTGAACTAAAAAATACACATTTCCTTGGGTCTGGAAAGATGGTTGAGTAGTTAAGATCATGTTATGTTTTTGCAGAGGACCCAAATTTGATTCCCAGAGCCCACTCTGGGTGGCTTAGATTGTCTGTTAACTACAGTTACAGGTTAACTGATGTGTCTGGCCCCTGGGACACTGGTATTTATGTGCACACATTCACATACAGATGTACACATGTTTCATAAAACATAAAAAGTAATATTAAAATAACTTTAAATACACAGTTTCTCTGTATTTTTACACTTCACACAGCATAGAGCATGGGATTTTCCACATCAACAAACAGTTATTTAGTAGATGACACCTGGATGTCTCATAAGGCATTTCAGTTCTGAAACAAGCTACCTGTAATAAGAATTGGAGTCAATGGATTGAAGGTATCTCCTGAGACCTTTCACACTTCAACTGTGAATCACAACACTTCAGACCCAACTCTGTAAGTTGGGATTCCTGCAACTCCATCCTTGGGTTTGATGAATTTGCAAGGTTTCATAGAACTCAGGAAAACATGACCTGTGTTTGTGTATGTATTGTAAAGGATTCAGGACAGAGGAGATGGCTCAGTCAATGAAGTACTTGCCATGCAATCCTGAAAAGCTGAGTTTGTATCAGTAGCATCCATGTAAAGCCAGGCATGATTTGCATGCTTGTAGGCAGGGATAGATGAATACCTCAATTTCACTGGCCATCCTGACCATCCAAAATGAGCTATGGCAGGCCTCACTGTGGCCTGATTCAGCTGGCATTGTCCTTTAGTCTCCATAGTGCATTCATATATATGACACATAGTGATATAAAAGAGATAAAGATCAGTTTGCTCATGCTTGTACACATACACCTTCATGATCACATTAACACACAATACTGTGAAGGTTGCAGATGAACCTTAAATGCAGATAGGCGTGAGTGAGGCCATGTGCGAAGGACATGGAGTCTTTCCCACCTCCCCTGCCAGCATGATCAGGGGTTCAGCTTCCTGGAAGGCCTTCATTATGCTTTTAACAGAGGCTTCACTACACATGACTGAAGATGGCCAGTGAAGACCAACATAACTTCCAGCCTTTCTTCCTTCCTCAATGGTTTGTGTTAGGGGAGGACTCAAAATTCTAACTTTCTAACCACATAGAATTTTCTTTTGGCAAGAAGCCCTTCTGTGAGGCTACCTAAGAACCCCTGGGTATTCAGTCACTAGCACAGGAAAAGATACAGCATTTGAAGGCACTCTAGGGGTTTGGACAGTTGTGTGGCAAGAAGCTGAGATAAAGACCAAATAGATATTTTTTATTATAAGAATATATATTCTTATAATATATATACATATACATATATATATGTATATATACACATATATATATATGTATATTCTCTCTGTCTAGATCCAAAGATACTTATTTCTTTATCAATCTCTGGGAAGACTTATTTTTAGGAACCGTCTCTTGTGATTCTGAGGTCTGGCAAGTCTGGAAGTGGATTATAGAATGCCAGCTGGCAGGAAGCTGGTAGAATTTTTCTGATATCATATAAGGACAGCATTCTTTCATCTCTGGGAAATCCATCTTTGCTGTAAAGGCCTTCACCTGATGGGACCAGGATAATCCTCAGTCCTGAAGATGGTTTGCTCATATAAAGAGTTCACGGGTGCTGAGCACATCTATGAAATGTGTGTACTGCCTCTGTGTAGATTAGTGTCCAGGTACCTTGGGTGCTCTCTCCCAGGTCGTTCACACTGAGTGCTGAGCAGCAGAGCCTTTGAGCTTATCTCACGAACTTTGTGTGCGATGAACAACAGGAGGGAATGCACAGGTGGCCATGATCACCCAGTGAGATACCCATTCCCAAAGATTGAGTTCCAACTGGGTCTCCCCAGCCAGCCTGCCTCCCACATGCTGAGGGCGGAAGGGAGCAGAGAGATCAATATGGGTTCATTAACACTTAATTTAGGCTTTGTAGGCTAAAGCATGCCAGAAAAAGAAATGGCAGACATATTGCTTGTCCAAGTCATTAGCTATCATTAGCACCCCCCCTTGCCTGTTAGGTTTGTCATATTTCTCCTAGCACTCAGCACTGCCCATACCATGTTGACTAATGGCCTCCACCCAAACTCCATCTCCACCCTCCCCAACAGAGCTCTCACAACAGGCTCTCTATCACTCTAAAGCTCACTATTTATTTCATGTCCAAGTGATTGTATTCATTTCTAAGCCATTAGATTGTGAAGAGTGCTCTGGTCACCAGGGCAACCAAGAGTCTGGAGTGCCCATCACCTCTCTAGTTGAGAAGATGTTTCCTTCCCTCTTGGGAGGACCCCAGCTGTGTCTTTGAGTCCTTCCATTTATGAGGTCTTTGCATCCTTCACTTGCCTAGCTTCCATGTAGCTCTCTTGCTAAGATCCATTTAGTGTTACATTTCTTTTCTGTATGCACAACACAGACATTTCCCAGCGCAGCTGACTGCATGGTTACACTTTGACAACCTCCTGGTCTCTCACAAGCTAATGTTTTACCTATTGTACACCCCAAATCATTCCTCTCTTCTAGTCTGTTTCTTTTACTTTTGCTTAACACCTCCCTTTCTGATATCTAAAATTTAAGAGTATTAGTCAATGTCTCCAGGAGGGAAGATAATGCATATGTCCAACTTTGGAACTAGACACTGCTGGAAATGAAGTATTTTGGTAAGATGCCCCTTAATGCTGTTGTTTGGTATTGTTGAAACACAGTTGAGTATCTAATATAATTTTAATACATTATTATGGAATTGTAAATAGAACTCATGATTTCCCACCACAGGAACCCATCATGTCCTATTTTGTCTATGCCACCTGAGCAATAGAAAGGGCAGGTGCTTGTCTGGAAATAGATGCATGTTTGGATGGAAGTGACTGTAAGTGCATGGTGCCTGGCCTTGGCTTAGACCTGGTATTGTCCAGATGTCAAGGACACAAGTTGAAGCTGCACAGATGCTTCTCTGACTTTCTGCTCCCTCTGCCCTCCTCTCAGAGGTAGAGATGAGAGCTTTGCTCTATCAGTTGGGGAAGGTAATTGCTTTACACCTGCATGGGTCAGGCTTGACCTTGGGCTTACCACTCCGAGTGCATCTGAAGATGAGCCATTGGCCTGTGCTCCCTAGGAGCAAGGGGAGGAAGAGAGTGGAGGAGGGTAGTGCTTAAATGATTTGAATGATCAACACTATACCTTTGAGATGTCAGTCTGCAATTTGTAAGTGCTCTGAGATTTTGTGGGAAATGAAAAAGAAAAGCCATTCTCCATCCTGGACTTTCTTGTGTTATAAAATGGAGTATGTCACCCATGTTGTGCACTGTGAATGAATTGCTTACAGCTTCTCTAAAGGATGAGGTTAAAGTAAGACTCCTTCTATCTATCATCCTTGCCAAGACTGCACCAGTGTCCAGAGTGGACACAGACAAGTTAAGGTAACTTTCATTCTGCCTTTCCATTCCAGTCTCTGCTCTCTGTAGCCAATCACTATTTTATTCCCAAAGATAACTTCCATCTGATATAGCTTCTTTTTTGCAGCAAGAGTGTGCATAGGGGGAAAAAAGAAAAGAAACACATGAAAATTAAGAGGGCACCTGGCTAAGAATCTAAGCTTTCATTGAAAACAAATCATCAGTAGTGCTTGTAGGAGTCTGTGATGTGGATTTTACAAGGCTCAGTATTGAACACAATATCTGATCTATTTTGATGGAATACATTGAAAGAGATTTCCTGTTTCATGAGATGGATTTTTTTTCTTTTGCCTGGAGCTACAACTGGGGTTTTACTCAAAGGGTGGAGTACTGAGGACCACGCCTGTGGTGAGGCTCTACAGGAAGGGTTTGATTCTTATATAGGAAGAAAAAGTAAAAGAAAATTAAAATATCATTACTTAGACTGCTTTAGGGATAAGGCACTGATAGTAAATGCTTAACTGTTCCAGGCTTTCCAGTCATTTGGCATGATGTCAGTAAGATTGCTCCATTTAGGGGGAGTTGAGGATGGTGAGCACCAGTGAGCTCCCACCCAACCTTTGTGTGAGCATCTTCTTGTAGGAAAACCTGAGTCTCTCCATCAGTACTGCTGGGGTTTTCTCAGCCTTTCACCCCTGAAACTCGTTATAGCCTTCCTTTTTCAGAAGGCATTTCTTCTTTCCATCAGCAATCACGAGGAGACACCTCTTTGTATGAATGTGAGGCCATTTTCTCTGTTTTTATTTTTGTATGAGACAGGATTTCCAGCTAGTGACAGCACATTGGGCACAAATGAGGGAAGAAAGGAAGGATTTGTGCTGCACTCAGAGGCCACTGGCCCATTGTGAAGGGATGGCATGGGCCAGCAGAAGGGAGAGAGAACTGAGAATAGAAATAAGATCTCCATCCCCAGAACCCACATGATAGGAGAGAACCCACTCCCGAAAATTGTCCTCTGACCTCCACAAGTATCCTATGGCACATGTGCCCACACATACACACAAAGTAAGTAAATGAGTATAATTAAAATTAAATATGCATATGAACATGGACAGTTACGTTTGATTACTTCCTTCCCTCAGCCTGTGGTTGATGCTCCCCATATTCAGGGCAGGCACATCTTCCCCATTTAGTTAATGCCATCTGGAAATGCCCTCCCAGACACACCCAGGCATCTGCTCTTTGCTAATCTCCCCAGGGCATCTCAGTCCAGTCAAGTTAAGGCCCAGGGTACCTACTTACCCTCTAAGGGAACCATTAGCCCTTAGTACCATTGTCCAAGTGGCTCAGAAATGGCACCTCCAGCTGACGGTAGTCTTACTCTGCCTTGGAAAGACTGGATGGTTTCTCTGTGCCTGCCACAATATCTAGTCAAGCTACACACTCAATAAACATGTCTGAAAGGATGGTAAGAGGTAGAGGGAAGAAGAGCACAGCATGGAGAAATGGCTGAGGGGAGAAGGAGAGGAAAAATGTCCTTGTTCGAAGAAAGGGGATCTCTTCACATCACAGTGTGCTGGCACACCATCTCTCTTAGAGAAAGGGAGAGGGTCATTTGGCATTCTTTGCCAGTAATGGACCTTCAGGCTCTTATGTCTGTGCAATTTCAAGGCCACATAAACTCCCCTGAAACTTAGTTATTTTTGGAAGTTATAAGAAATGTCTGTGCAGTAATGAGGCTACAGTTATAATTATACATTAAACAATTAAGAAGGCAATCTTTTTTTTTCATAACTCACTATCAATTGAAGGGTTTTTCCTGTTTTTAATCCCACCATACTGTTTTAGCAAAATTTCCCTTTTTTTGTCACTAAAAAAAGAAAAATGCAAGGTTTGTGGCCTAGAATAATGGCTTAGTAGTTAAGAGCAGGTATCCCACTTCTGAAGGATCTCAGTTTGGTTCTTAGCGCTCATATTGGCCTGTGAGTCCAATACTAGGAAGTCTGACACCCTCTTCTGGCCTCGATAGGAACTAGCATATATATGTACAGACCCACAAGCACCAAGGAGATACCTTTATTCCTGGAAAGAATTTGATGTAGAATGTATTCCTGGTTTACCCCCAGTTTCCAAACCCATCAGAAAAATAATTGCTTTTAAGGAAGACATGCATGACATAAAGGCAAAAAGTTGGGCTTGTTACCATCACTTGCATTACCTGCCCTTTGACAGCACAAATGAATGTAGCTCATCAGATTTGGCCATTTATGTGTGACGAAGCCTAAACCACAGCACCAGGAGTTCTAGGATAACACCAAAATGCCCCCATCACAGTAGAGCCCTGTCGGAAATGGCCTTTGTTTTTTAATTAGTTTAGTTGTAATTTATCCACATGGAATGGCACAAAGGAACCCAGAGAAGCAGCTAGCTCTGGGGAGGCAGATGCATGGGAAAGTTTGGTCATAAATCCTACAGCACACACCTTGACCTTTAAGTTGACATCAGAGTTCAGGAAAATTCATTTTCCCACAACCAGTTCCCTTAAGAAGTTTTCACCTAAGTAATAAAATAACACAATAAAATAATGCCCGCACATGCAGTATCTCCAGTAACTTCTTGGGGAAGCATCCTCAATAGTAGGTGTATAATTTAATATTTTTCATCTAGTGCTTAGAGTAAAGCACACCATCAAATTGAATTATTTGTCAGGTTTTCATCTTGTTCCTTTGATTTTGATTATCCAGCATTTTCTGTATCCTACTCACTAAATTGAAGAGGGTCACAGATTTTTTGTGTGTGCTGAAATGAAATGTAACCTTGACATGGAAGGGACAGGAAAGACTTTTTATGAAAAAGATTTGGTTTCTAAAAAAATGAACAAGTGCTTTTTTATATATATCAGCCAGAATAGATGCTGTTACCAGATAGGAAACTCAAGTCTATTTAAAAATCTATTAGCACATTTTAAAGTGTACAATGCAGTTTTGTTGAATCTGGGTACCATATCAGGTCATTTTCCAGTTTCTATGACCAAATACCTAGCAAGAAATAACCTAAAGGAGGAAGCATTTATTCTGCTTAACATTCTGGGGTGCAGTCCCTTATGTCAGGCAAGGCAAGGCAAGGCAGGGCAGGGCAGGGCAGGGCAGGGCAGGGCAGGGCAGGGCAGGGCAGGGCAGGGCAGGGCAAAGCAAGGCAGCAGCATGAGGTGGCTGCTTGTATTTTGTCTGCTGCCAGGAAGTAGTAAGGGGACAGTAGTAAGGGAGCTAGGTTATGAAACCTCAAGACTTGCCCAGTGACCCATTTCCTCTACTTAGGCTCCACTTCCTAAAGGTTCCACAACTTTCCCACACAATTAACTAAATGATTAAACACACGAACCTGTGGGGAACTTCTCACATTCAAGCTACCCTAACAGGTGCCATGCTGGACAGTGGGGGCCCTGTTCTGATCAGTTGTGCATAGCTGAGGTGTCAACCACAGTTTCTGATTGACCCTCTGTCTCCAGTTTTCAAAAATATGTATGTATTTGTGTATGTGGCATGGTGTGCGTGTGTGTGTGTGTGTGTGTCTGTCTGTCTGTCTGTCTGTGTCTGTGTCTGTGTGTAACTTGTGAGAATCTATTCTTTCTACCATGTGGACGCTGAGAATTGAACTTGACTTATCAGCAAGCACTTTCCCTGCTGAGCTATCTCACTGGCCTGACTGCTCTCATAGAAAGGCTACCTTACTTATGAAGAGCTTTTAGTCAGCTTTTATACTTTGCCCACCAAACTGAATGTTGAACTAGCTTCAGTCTTGCCAGTGTGTTCTCTATTCTCAAGGAGCAGTGACAAGCCTGGTCACTGCTGGTAACTGAGTTTTCATCTTCATATTACCTACTAATCTGGGATCTGGGATATGCTACTCAGGCTGTAACAAAATACCTGAGTGAGAGCATCAATTTAAAGGAAGAAAGGTTTATTCTAGCCACAGTTTCAGGGCTTTCAGATCAGCTCCTGACTGACTGATTCTGTTGCTTTGGCCTGAGGAGGGGAAGGGCATTATGATAGAGAACTTGTGGTTGGATGGAGCAGCTGAATGGAAGAGAGGAAGAAGAGAGAGGAGGACACACACACACACACACACACACACAGGACAGGGAGGTATATCATTCAGGGCTGAGAAGGTTGGTGAAGTACTTGAATCACAAGTGTGAAGAACTTATCTCAGCACCCACATAAGTCAGCTAGGTACCCTGTGGCATCTGCAGCACCAGTGCTGGGAAATAAGAGTGAGCTGGATTCCTGGCACATTGGCTGAGATCCAGGCTTTGCCTGAGCAGCATAACTAGAGGATGTTTCTCCATGCATGTGCTCACATGTGTGCGCCATCCTGCATGCTGATGCACTTTATAAAGGCTTACCCCCAAGGGGCCCACCTTCTATAACTAGGCCACACTTTCTAATAGTGCATTCAGCTATGAACTGCCCCTTGGTTTACCCTAGATGAAGCCAGCACCCTCCTGTTCCAATTACCTTGCAATAGTGCCACCTGCTGGAGACCAGCAGATGTGAACTGGGAAAACACTTCTCATGGAAACAGTAACCCAGTGCTGCATTTAACTGCTCTAAGGCAGATAAACAGGCAGAATCTGCCCAATGCCTAGGATTGGTGCTGTGGGTGTCACCTCCCATTTCCTCTGGGTGAATGCATTCAACAAAACACAATACTGGGGAATGGGCAGACCCAGGAAATCAGCTCCATGAACTATACACTTTTTTTTTATTTGTTAGAGTTTTTGTTTTTGTGTTTTATTGTAAGGGACAGAAACTCAGTCCATCAAGGTTAAATAGAATAGAAATTAGTGTCAGGGATGGAGAGGGTAAGGGTGTCACATCATAGGAAATAGGCTTCAGACACAGCTGGATTAAGCAGCACAACTGTTGTATTCAGGGTTGTCTCTTTCTCTTTCCCTCACTCCTTCTCCCCCTCACTTCTTTCTTCCCCTTTTTTTTCAGTGCCTTGCATAGTTGCAAGGACTTTATGTACAATATAAGCATGATTGCTCACGATAACTTAAAGATCCCACATGCAAACATTTCACTCCTTCTGTAGCTCTAGAGATGCATTGTAAAGGTCAGGAAATGTCTGGAATGCAATTGGGGAGCCAGTCACAGTGTCAACTTGTGGGTTGATTTGCTATCATGAATTGATTCTTGCTGGAACATGATAGTCCTTTTAAAGAAAATATAGCTGCTCTTGACAGTTGGTGAGGGTAGTTGGGGAGACTTTATTTGGAGGTGGGAGCCTCTTAACAGTGCATAGGGACATTGAAGTGGGTTTGTCAGGTGAGGAGAGACACTGGGCTCAACTCTAAATATACCAGGAAAAGTGGGATTTCATAGCTAGAGAGCAGAGTGGTGGGCAGTGTCAGTGGTTGGAAAATGACTAAGAGAAAGCATCATCCACGAGGGGTGACTCAGCTAACCTGATCTAAGAGGGTCCTTGCTGACATTCACAGTGAAACCTGAGTAGTGAGTGTCATGGTGTCTTATTAGGAGTTTCTATTGCTGTGACAAAACATCATGACCAAAAGCAACTTGGGGAAAAAAGAGTCTATTACACTTCACATCACAGTCCGTCCCTGGAGGGAGTCAGGGCAGGAACTGCAGCAGAGACCGGGTGGAGTTCTGCATAGTGTTTTGCTTCCCATGGCTCGCTCCTCCTGTTTTCTTATGCAACTCAGGACCACCTGCTCAGGGGAGATCCCACCACAGTGATTTGGTTCCACCCACACCAATCACTAATCAAGAAAATTTTCCACAGAATTGCCAACAATCTGATGGGGCATTTTCTCAATTGAAGTTCTCTTTTTCCAAGTGACTGCAGCTTGTGTCAAGTTGACAAAAGAAACAAACAATGAACAAAAACTAACTTCCCCACCAACCACACAAACAAACAAACAA
Source organism: Cricetiscus sungorus (assembly GCA_030556225.1). Taxonomy (NCBI): domain Eukaryota; kingdom Metazoa; phylum Chordata; class Mammalia; order Rodentia; family Cricetidae; genus Cricetiscus; species Cricetiscus sungorus. The sequence continues at coordinate 8,055,675 of JANBXA010000069.1, read as the reverse complement.
ACAAACAAACAAAAAAACCCCACAACTACCAAGCATAGCTGGGGAAGAAGATTTAGAAGAGTCCATGAGAGGAGAAGCAGGAATGGGTCTTTCTCTTTACACCCCTAATGTGTATCCTCCAGAATAGACAGAGCTCTGTGAGTAAGTCGGACAATGGGGAGGACTGTTCAGAATGAGATTTGGAGAAGTGATGCCCTCCAAAGAAAACATTCAGGTAACACACACTGGGAGAAGCTAACTGATGCAAGGTTCAATTAAAATCAGTGTTCCCCTTGGGGCTCAAGAGAGGGCTCAGTGCTTAACAGAATATACTCCTTTTGCAGATGACCCAAGTTCGGTTCCCAGAACCCAGATAGGACTGCTCACACCCACCTCTAACTCCATCTCCAGGGGGACCAATACCCTTCTCTGGTCCCTACATGTAGATACCCCAAAACAGACATAGACATACCTACCCATAAATAAAAAAAAGAAAATAATCATTAAACATTAACAACAATCCTTCCCAATGTCCACACAGATGTACATGCTTTAGTTGAGTTTGAGAAGTACAATGTCCAGATTTTTATCCAGATTTCAGAGGTGTAAGCACAGGGGCACTAATTCATCTTTTTAATGCATGTTTAGTATTTGTCTACATTGAGTGACATCATAGATATTAGAGACCCACAGAAAGCTGCTGAGATTGTTATTGTTATGTGTGGTATGTGGTGCTGATGTGCACATAAACAGACACATAGAGAGACAGAAAAAGACAGACACACACACACGCACACACACACACACACACACACACACACACACACACACACACACACACCTCCTCTGGATATAAAAATATACCCATCTTAGTTGTAGGTGGGAACACAGCCTTTCTTCCCCACCTAAGACACAAAGTCCTCATCTGAGATCCAGCAGATGCACAAGCTTACTGTCAAGTTTCTGATCTCAACAGAGTGGACACATGAGATCATCTAGAACATTCTCAGTGAAGGGTTTAAGAACATAACTACCTGGCCCAAGCCAGGGAACAAGAGATAGCTAATACTCTATGAATGCAGTCAAGGAGTTCTCTCCAAAAGTGGGAAGCAGTAGATAGGGGACTGAGGACAAGATAGATCACCAGGATAGTATCCAGGAGGTCACCATTCTGGAAGAGTGACATCTGATGTCAAGCTTGCGAAAGATCATAGACCTTATCAAGGCTTGTCACAGTTACAGCCCTATAAGCCTGGGCTGCTAATTCTCTGGAGGATCTTTTCATGGGTGACCCTGCAGGGACAACTGTACTAAGATCCTTTCAGTCCTCGCCAGCCTTCAGGTCCTGAAGCTCAGCTTCTTGCAACACATTGTGCATCTGCCACAGCCTCTGTTCCCTGCTGGCCTTTTGGAGATGGCTGGGGCCAATGTGGTGTTGTAGTTGACATGGCAACTGGGCTAGGTATGAGCTCACAAACACAGCGTTTATTGCTCTAGGTGTTAAAAAACAAATCACATATTTAAAAGGTCAACATGGTTGGGACTAACTATGTGAGCATGGAAACACAAGGGCTGAGGTGAGCTGGTTCATTATTCTTGGAATTAGAGAAGTCCTATGACCTTATTGCAGAGTGCTGGGAGGGCAGAATGAGAAGCAAAATCACCTGCAATGCCGAAGTGGGAACTCCTCCATGCTGTATACATCCCTCTGGGAAAGGAGCACTAATGCCCCATGTTTGCTGCATGTTTTATCATTCATTTTCTCTCTTCCTCCCTCACTAAATTGCATTTAGGATGAATGATGCTTTGCACTGTTTCTGTGGCCTCTCATCCCCAAACCCACATGTACTAGGAGTTAGTCACAGACTTACTTGAATAAAGAGATGTGGCCTTTAGAGAATATGATGGTAAGTCACCAACTTGACAGGATTCCTAATCACCATATAATCATACCTCTGGATGTGACCATGAGGGTGTTTCAGGTCTAACTGAGAAATGTGGGTGGTGCCATCCATGGTCTGGGGTCTGAGTATAAAAAGAAAGTGAGCTGATCACCCCAAATTCATTTCTCTGTTTCCTGGCTATGGATGTGAGCAGCCTTATACGATTACCACCACGCTGCCATGACAGACTATCCTCAAACTATGAGCCAACACAAGCCCCCTGCCTCCCCTTCCCCCTTCCTCCATAAGTTGCTTTTGTCAGGTATTTTGTCACAGAAATGAGAAAAGAAACTCACACAGGAGGTAGTTATGCTATGGTGACTGCTCTCTCAATTAAAGAATTAGTGTCCTCAGAAGATGTTCTGTCCCTTTCTGCTGTGTGACAGCATATAGAAGGCATCACTTCTGGAGGACAGGTCCTCACCACACACTGAATAAGTAGATAGCTTCATCTTGCACTTCTATACATCTGAGCAACCTTTCTACTGTGTGTAAATTGCTCAGACTCTGATGTTTTCTTACGGCATCCTGAACATGTGAAAGGGCATGTCTGAAATGGCTTTAGGAGGAAGATGTTGCACTTGTTGGGGGAGCCAGTTCATGAACCTAGATATGCCTGGATCATTATGAAAATTACTGTAAGATACTGATGTTTTCTACCACTAGACGGTTGTTTTATGTCTCTGTGTATAGCCTACTAATACATGTTTGGGGAAATAAAGTTATGTTACAGTTAGTAGTTTATATTTGTCAGCTCGACAGTATCTAGAATCCTCTTGGAAGAGTCTTAAGGAGATACTAGATGTATCTATATGTCTAGATCAGGTTGTCTGAGGATTGTATTGATTATGTTAATTATGAGAAGAGAGAAGCCCTGTGTGGGTCAACATTCGTTGGCCTGGTTTCTGGACTGTATAAAAGTGGAGTTGATACAGGACGTGTGCATCCATCCTCTTTGCTGTTGACTGTGGTTGTGGGGTGAACAGCTGCTTCACATTCTTGTCACCCTGACCTCCCTACAGTGACAGACTGTAACTTGCAACCAGGAGCTAAAATAAATCTTTCTTTTTTCTCTCCCAAGTTTCTTTTTTTTTCCCCAGAGTATTTTCTCACAGCAACAGAAATGAAAGTAGTACAGCACCCCAGTTGGTTGGGTTCTTGTCTGCTGTGTATATGGTTCAGTTCTTCATCATCAACACTACCTAAAACAAACAGAAAACCCAAAGCCACACTACAGTCATCCTAACCGCAGAAGATGCCAGTACAGTGATGTTATTGGGAGGTGTGTGTGCTCTCTTTTAAATGAGTGCAGTTCAGTGCATATGGGGGGCAGGAAAGAGCCAAGTCTGCTGTAGCACCACAGCTCTGCTGCTTCCTTCTCCTTCATCTCTCTGTGAAGAGCCAGTGGTCCTGATCTTCTGTAGGTGGACCACTGTGTAAGGATGTCCTTGCCACGTTTCCTGCTTTACCTGAGTCATGAGGCCAGGTGTTTCTTCCTTGCTGGGCTCTTAGTCTTGACAACCTCATCCCCATTGCCAGTGTGCATCCTCTTCAACTCACTGGGACCACTCTGGGTGTTTTTAATGCATAGTTTAGGTTCCATGATGAGCTTTGTACTCAATACCATCACTAAAAACAAAAACAAAAATAAACAAACAAAAAAGCATAGGAGTGATCCATGAGGGGCTTCAAGTAAAGGAAGCACTTCCAAAAGGCTAAAGAAACACCATGACTTCAGGAGGCAACTGAAGACAATATTCTGAGAGGCGTGGTGAGATTATTCTTTGAGATAACACAGCATGTGAAGCAGCTATGGTTTGGGTTCAAACATGGTTTATCTATAATAGGGATGTATGACTGCTTTCTGTTAAAAACATCTACAAAAATGTGTCCATCAAAAGAGATAGTTAAAACTGAACCTAAATATAACAGTCAAGAAAGATGCAGATATTTTAGGCAAATAGTTGAGGGTTATGAACAGACTTTTGGCAACTTGCCAAGACCCTTCTGACGGGGCTGTTTTTGTTTGTTTTGTTTTGTTTTATTTATCTGAGTCAATTAGCTTAAAAGTACAGGAGAAGATACCCACAGCCCCCATCTGGAAGAATCTATAGCCAACCTGAGGCTTCTGCTTCAGACGTGGAATTTTATTCATTTGATATTGTCAGAGGTCAATTGTAGTTAAAAGCTGTGTGTGTGTGTGTGTGTGTGTGTGTGTGTGTGTGTGTGTGTTGCGCGCACACACACACACCGTGTATGCGCATGTGTACATGTGCATGCATAAACATGCTCAAAAATGTGTCATTCCTCATTAATTCTACACTTTGGTTTTTGAGACAGGGTCTCTCACTGACCAGGGTCTCCCCAAATAGGCTGGGCTGGTTGGTCAGCAAGCCCCCAGGATCTACTTGCCTTTGCTTCTTCAGCTTTGGGATTACAAATGTGTTCTGTAAGAGCCAGCTTGTGATCTGAGTGCCAGGGACCAAACTAGGACCTTCACGCTTATGCAGCAAAGCACTTTACCTAAGGAGCCACTCCTTAGTCCCAGGAAATTCTCATCTGTGTCTCAGGTACACTGTAGTTGACTGAGGAACGCAGTTACTCAGGTGACTTTAAGTCTGAGAAAACAATAGTCAACCAAAATGAGTTTGGACTGGATCCTGGCATCCCCTTTGCAGCTCATCCAGTACCTCTAAATTCAACAAGGTTCCTGGGGCCTAGCTAGGACAAGCTCCCACCCCCACCCAACGGTGCCACCACAGACTAAGTGTTCAGGAGTTCAGGCTTCTGTCACTATTTTTATGTTTCTTTGTCGGAACTGTGAATCTGCCCACCATTCATGTTTGAGTATTTTTACTCAAGGGCTGTGGATCAAGGCTGTTGGCTGTTACTTTTTTTTCTCTCCCCTTTTAGGTATTTTAGGTGCCTACATGTTTGTGTTCTCTGCTGCCCCCTGTTGCTCTTGACTGAGAACAGCTGCCTTTCTTCTGAAGGCAATTCTTAAAATAACTATGACTGTAGGTCTTTCAGGAAAGGAGGACATTGGGTTCCTGGCCGCTCAGATGCTGGCTGGCCAGTGATGCTGACTTTAAATGAAAGTTGAGCTAACCAGAGAGAAGGTGGCCAGCAAACATGGGACATCCAGGGCTTGTGAACACCCAAAGGAGGAAGTGGACAGCTCTGAACCTCTTTCTATTGCTGGGTTCTATTGTTTTAGGGTTCCAGTAAGTAGTTACTTCAATTTCAGATAATCTCTTATTCTCTATTGTCCTGGGGCGCTCTCTCTCTCTCTCTCTCTCTCTCTCTCTCTCTCTCTCTCTCTCTCTCTCTCTCTCTCTCTCTCTCTGTTAGTATGTTTAAAACACGAGCAAGTTGTATTTAAAAACAAGAATTTTGAAATTGAAGGGTTGAACAGTCCAGTACAAGGTTAGCATAGACTTTAAAAGATGTCTCTCTTGGTTTGTTTGGTTTTTATTTTTTGTTTATTTTTGGGAACAAACAATGGGAAACTCAATAAAAGAGACTTCACCATGTAGGGGCACTGTTTTCTGTCATTCTTCTTTAAGGTAGATTGCTACAGGGCTTATTTTGATTTGCCAATACAGGGATATTGCTGAGAATCACATTGAGTCTTATCTTGCCACCCTGTTCCCTTCACAGGCTTACAGGTCTCTCCTCTCATGGTAGAAGAGAGCTGCCACAGCTCTGGGTACCTCATTCTCATACAATGCCTTCTTCTTACATTCAGATTTGAGAAAAAAGTTACTCTAGAAGACCCTTAAAAATACCCTTTCTTTCTTTATACACAGCCTGGTCTAAGGCAGCTCTCTCTGAAGACTGTCCAATGTTAGGATGATGCTGTTCATCCAGCCATATTCTGAAGAGATTCACAATCTAGGGGAAGGGTGAGACTATAGCACACATTGTTGTGTGAATCACGGCCAGGCTTATTAGTAACTGTGGGGTTCGTGGGATGCAGAGTTTCTGCCACATGGAGAGCACTGCTTCTAGACCATATGCTTCAGTTGGCATGTTTCTTGTGACTTGTGGTCAGGTCTTGCTTTCTTTTCTTTTCATCCTTTTTATTGTATTTGTGTGTGTAAATATACACGTATATGCTCAGTGTGTAGAGGCAGCCAGACAACAACCTCAGGTGCTATTCTTCAGCTGATGGTCATTTTTGTGGGTAGGGAGACAATACTTTCTCACTAAAAATGGAGTTCACTAAACAGAATGGCTGGCTGAATAGTGAGCTCCAGGGATACCCTTATCTGTACCCACCCCTAGCACTGGGACTGCAAGCACACACCACTATGCCTGGCTTTTAAACATGGATTTTAAGGACCAAACCCAGGTCCCTGAGCTTGCCAGATGAGTACTTCACTGCTGAAGCCTTCTCCTACCTCTTTCTTTTGCTCTTTGATTTGCATACCTAACCAGCAAAGTACTTTCTACCTGTTCCAATCCTCTCTACCCAAGGGCATACTGGCTCCTTTGAGAAGAGCTGGTTTCATAGGAATCTGTGAATTTATTTGGAGGAAGAATCAAGGAGAAACAAAGCAATTTGCTTGGTGTATTAAAAAATTCCTTCTTCAGTTATGTTGTCAAATGTTAGAAAATGAGAGAAGGGGTTGCTGTGCTGGCTCAAATGCCCTGGCCCTGGCTCTGACCACATCCTGACCTTGGACCACTCTGTCTTCTGAGTATAGTGTTACCTCTCCTGGGAGTGTCATCACAGAGACACTTCTTTTTTTCAGAGTGTATTTGCACAGTGCACAGGACTTTCCACTTTTCACTAACCCTCCCCAATTACCATCATTTCTTAAATCTGAGTATTCCAGCTGTCAAAGATCAAGGATCTTCTCAGCTTAATAGGTCCTGAGAAATGAGTTAGCAGCATGGTTGCAGGAACTCCCCATTGTTCTCTCCCCTACCCCCTTCTTTCTGTCTTGGTATTGGGATTCTGAGGTCAGTAGTAAGGCTACACACTTGGAAATAGTAGAAGGACCCACCTCTGCATGGAGTAGAAGACTTGAGCATTTTACACTCCTCAGGAGGAGCATCTTGAAACTCTACCATTGCAGAGTCTGAGATCTCAAATGACTAATTCATTTTGACCTTGACCTATTTATTTGACTGAAGTGGTTAATGGCTAGATAACTAGACTCTGAGATGATATCTCGATTTCTATTCTGTTTCCTTATGAAAATGGTGTGTGTGTGTGTGTGTGTGTGTGTGTGTGTGTGTGTGTGTGTGTGAGTTAGATAGTAATCAGAACTCATTTACAGAAGTGGTTTTCTTTCCCTGATCAACTTTCCAAAATCTACCTCTGTCCTCAGCTTGATCTTGCTTCATTCATTTACTCCCACAGCCATCTAATTTCAGGCACAGTGCTGGGGTCTGAAAACATGGGCACATCATAATCTCTGGGGTTGATAGCTCTTCTCTGTCTATATTCTGCCCCTATAACCTTCAGATACAGGACCTCTCCAACTGCACTCAGATTTTGAAACTGAATATTTGGATGTGGGATTTTCTGTCATTTGAATAGCATGTGTTTCTATGCTGTTGCCCATGAATCCTCTATGAAGAATTTTTATGCAAAAGCTCTGCTATTCAGACTGTCTCTATTGGGTTTGATAGAATGCTCAGGCTGATATGCAAAGTGTCCTCTGATACTTCTCACAATGATGTTTGTTCATTGAGGACCAAGCACTCTTTGAGTTTTCTTCTGCAGCATAAACCAACAATGAGTGCCTCATCCTTGGTTCCTATGAAGCCATGTTGACCTGCTGAAGTCCATATTAGTTGGAATGAAATGGGGTGAGGTAGAAGTGGCTGTTTTCATTATATCTGAAGTAATTGTCAGGGTATTCATTTATTATTGTTTGCCAGTAAAAATGGAGTTTGAAGAATATTATCTTTTTTAGTTTGATCTTATAATGGACCTAAATCTATCTATCTATCTATCTATCTATCTATCTATCTATCTATCTATCTATCTATCTATCTTTGTTTGTCAAGACAGGGTTTGTCTGTATAGCCCTGGCTGTATTTATAGACCTGCAACTCACATCTGCCTCTGCCTCTGCCTCTGCCTCTGCCTCTGCCTCTGCCTCTGCCTCTGCCTCTGCCTCTGCCTCTGCCTCTGCCTCCAGAGTTCTGGGATTAATTGTGTGTGCCAACACACCCAGCTCTAACTCTTTTATTATTTTGAGCACCAATATATGTTTGTCAGACTAAATCAAGTGATATTTAATCCTCCCTCTCACGTGTGTGTGCGTGCGTGCGTGCGTGCGTGTGTGTGTGTGTGTGTGTGTGTGTGTGTGTATGTATCAGAGAACAACCTTCTGTGCACCTTTGTTTCAGGCAGGGTTTCTCATTGGCCTGGAGCTCACCAAGTAGACTAGACTAATAGCCAGTGAGCTCCAGGGATCATCCAGTGTGGAGGATTGCAAGTTTGGTCTGCCATGCCCAGTATTTTCTTTTCATGGGTTCTGAGGATGGAATTCCTATCTTCATGCTTATATAACAGGAACTTTACAAGCTGAACTTTCACCCCAACCCAAGGGGTTATTCATATCTAAGATATAATGGGGGTTTGTGGAACACAAAAGCAACAGTGCATCATGCCTCATTCTGTCTTTGAGCCCTTTCACATTAGGAGGCTTCTGGGAGCCCTTTCACATTAGGAGGCTTCTGTTGTTACAGAGTTGAATGGGTGGAAGATGCAGAAAACACACAGTTGAGACCTGAGAAACAAAATTATAATGGGAATCATGTAAATTAAGTCTCCAAATCTTTGGGAGGTTTACTTCAAAAGATGATACAAAAAGGGGAAGGCGCAGAAGCAGATGAGAGAGGGCCCTGCCCCAGGAGTAACAGAGACAAATTGGATAGATCTGTCAGCAAATTTGGATTATGAGAGGAAAAGTCAGATGTGGAGAAATTTGATTTCCCCACCTATGAGGACCTTGGAACCACCACATGGTAAGAGACACATTTTAAGAAAATTTTCATCCCATGAGAATGCAAGAATTAAAATAGGATCCACCTATCATATGTGTGTGTGTGATTGCCTCCTGCCACAATTCAACATGGCATTTCATCTAGATGTGGCCTATATAACCTGTGCATGTGTGTACAGATATATCCACAAAGAAAAACTCAAACTTTAGAGGTAACTATCACATAAATGTGTGTGCATTTATATAAAAAAATTGTATTTGTTTAAGACAGCATGGACTGGTTGTGGTGGACTGTATGTTTATGGTCCTAGCATTCCACTAGCTGATGCAGAAGGATTGTTTTGAGTTTGGAGTCAGCTTGGGCTAGGTAGTGAGTAACAGACAGACTAGCCTGGACCTGAGAGTTGCAATCTGTTTCAAGCCCACGTCTCTAAGGTCTCTCAAACGGTGGCATACATATGTCTTCACATTGTAAATGTTTCTAAACCATGACATTTTGGGTGCTATTTTGGATAACTACTAAGTGTTCCATATCACAAAACTTAATCCCTCTTATGTTGGGTATTTCAGTGGTTACTCACACAAATATCTCTGTGTTTAGCATGTACTCACAGATTTTCGCAACTTCTGGGCCAGCTGTAACAAAATTTCATAGAGTAGACTTAAGAAGTATATGATCTCAAAAACTCAAGCTCATTATCTATAAAAAAAATGATCATAACATCTCTTCTTCTGACTCACTCGACCAGAAAATTTACCTCCTAGTTATTTTGTTTTTCCTCTTAGCAGCCTGGTTGCATCAGATGGTCTGTGCCTGTTTTCCTTGCGAACACTGCAGCTACTCTAGAACAATATGGAACATGCTGTCAATAAGGGCTTTGCACAGACGCCTTTCGGTCACACACATGTTGATTACTGAGAGCAGTGTGATTAATCTTCCTTTCTGTATGCTTTAGTAATCTTCATTTGTCTATTAGCAGAAATTCTCTAGATGAGTTTTTCTAGTGATATATAAACACATTAATCATTCAATTCTCTGTTCAGTGTCCATCCATCCTTCACTTTATCCAACTATCCATGTATCCATGCAGCTCTTCATCTATCCATCTATCTGCCTTTCTATTCCCTTTTTCATCCGTCTGTCCATCCATCCGTCCGTCTGTCCATCCGTCCATCATTCCATCCATGGTGTATTCACATCCATATATTCCTTCATCCATCCATTCTTGCATCCTTCCACAATCTATTCTTTTATCCCTCCATCCTCCCTCCATCATTCATGAATTCCTTCATCTATTTATGTATCGTTCCTCCCACTTCATCCATTCCTTCCATTATCTACTACAATCTATGAGGGAGTTTGAACAACTTGAAGATATTAGGCAGAGTGACCCAGTGTAATTGTATTTTAATTACACATATTCCTGGAAGGATCTTGAGTCTCCTTAGCTAGTAATTTTTTGACAGATACCTGAGGGGGTGGGGCACACTGATAAAGATGCAGGGACAAATTAGTCACTTGTTAGGGCAAGTGAAAACATTGTCAGCTTCAAGTCAGGCCGTTTACATAAATGAATGAAGACAACCATCAAAGGCTCAGGGCATTATGCATTTTGCACAAAGAACCTTGTTGAATCCTGGAGACTTACAATGACATAACAGTGTATCAGTTTCCAGGAGCTACTATAAGGAATGAGTACAATCTCAGTGGCTTAGAACAATGTGATTTGTTCCTTTAGGGGTCTGGAGGTCAGTGTCTTAGGGATGTCTCTTTAGATTAAAAGGGTAAGATATACAGGATACTATTCTTTGGGGAGGTTTGTATCAGGTCTACTTCATAACCTTTCTAGGTTTTAGACACAACCTACTCTGCTGGACTCCTGACCTTCTCCTCCATCCTGAAAGCCCAAAAAGGCAGGTCAAGTGAGTCTCATCTCAAACCCCCTTACTCCTCTGCATCTCTCTCGCATATTCTCAGACAGCAGTAATATTTGTCTTCCCTTAGTAATCCAGAATATATTCCTATCATTGAGTTAACGGAGTAGCAACCTGAATTCCCTATTACTATTGGCAGTTTGGGGATTGCATTACTTTTTGTGCAAAGACATGAACAAATAGCTACTTACCCCAGATAAGGTACTGAAATTACATAAAAGGAATGATTCTACCCAAGTGTGGCTGGGTGAACAGTATGTTTTTGAGGGTTATTACAAAAATATGGATGAAGAGTTACTTTTAAGGGCATGAACAACTCGGAGCAACTGTGTTACTGAGAAGCTCATCCCAGCATGATGGGTGACTCATGAAAGATGCTTCCCAGAAATACCCACTTGTTTTGTATGTATTTCAGCAAAGTTGACAGTCTCTCTCCCTGCAGTTCTTTTATTATTTGCATAACTTTGGAGGAAGGGCCTTATGGCTTGTAAATTTCAGGACCTTTCTTTAGACTTGTGAGTTTTATTTACTTCCTGAGCCTTGTAGATTTCTATATTCCATGAATCTTAAAGGGACTCCTGCCAGGAAGGAATGTTTAAATTTTAACAAACAACTACCCACCAACACCTACAGAAGGCCATTATTCCAAAGACTATGAATCACCCTTTCTTCACTTTCACACCTCTGTTAGTAGATACTGAGGGTTAAAACTGATATCTGAACCATTAAGTATCTGTCTCCCAAGTCAGCAGGTGCTAACAGGTAAATCTCAGGCTGCTATAGATGATCAAGGAAGGTGGAAAGGCTCCAGGTCTGATGAGTTCATAAATCAATGAGTTTTACTCAGAGCTCTAAAGGCAGAGCTTACCATATTGACCTTTCCTCTTCAGATACAGAAACAGAGCCCCCAAGGCTGAGCTTTCTGTTCTTTTGACAACCTGACATCTCTAATTAGCTCCAGGGCCTCAGAGTGCAGTAAACAAACCACTGAAGGACTCCTCTTAGTCTTCTGATTTCTTACCCTTGAGTCTCCAAGCTCTGAGAATGCAGGGTCTGTGGTGAATGGAGGGCTCACAGTTTCTGGCCTCATTATCTGTGTCTTCTCTGAGGATAAAAGCCATACTCCTCCCTGACTCCATCCCACTCTTGGCCCCTGTTTACCTGATCAGGGACACAACAGGTCTCCGATGCATGCCCCTTCCCCTGCCCCTGTGAAGGTTGATTCCTAATTCCAGAAGGGCTTTATCAGTCTTCCCACGGTGAGCTTTCATTAATTTAGAACAGTGGTTCTCAACCTGTAGGTCATGACCCCTTTTGGGGTTTATGGCCCTTTCACAAGGGTCTCATGTCAGATATCCTGTATGTCAGATATTTACATTATGATTCACAACAATAGCAAGATTATAGTTATGAAGTAGTAGTGAAACTAATTTTATGGTTGGGGGTCACCACATGACAAACTGCACTAAAGGATTGCAACATTAGGAAGGTTAAAAACCACTTCTCTATATTTTATAATACGCCAAGTTTTCACTTCTCTAACTCCCCCTTTCCCACCAAAATAAAATCAATCATCCAGAATCCCTCATTATGTTGTAATTAGAATCTTTGTAAGAATGTCATCCTTTTACAAAGGTAGGGGTCTCTCTCTCTCTCTCTCTCTCTCTCTCTCTCTCTCTGTCTGTCTCTCTCTCTCTCTCTCCCCATATATATGTATGTGTGTATGTATTTGACCCTTTCAATTTATTACATGATAGGGACTCAGCCAATTATTATTGAGTAGATGCTTATCTAGTATGTTTGCTTCCTTATACATCCACCTACTAGTCTATTTATCCACATGTATACCTATTCATCCATTCTTATATCTTCATATTCACATATCTATCCACTGATCTGTTCATCCATCCATCCATCCATTCATCCATCCACCCATTCATTTATCCACCCATTCATATATCTATTTATCCAACTATCCACTCACCCATGTACACATCCACCCATCTTCACACACCCATCCTCCAACATCCACCCTTTTCCACTCACTTATTCATCTAATTATCCATGCATCTACCCACATATCTGCTCATCTTCCCATTACCTACATAGCTGTCCATTTATCTATTCATCTACTAGTAATCTACCATTCATCCATCAACCAATCTACCCATTATCCATCTGTCTGTCCATTCATCAATTCATCTATCCATCTAATAACCATTTTTATTTACCAACTCACTTATCCACTCATCTATTTAGCTTCTTTAAAGATATACTTGAGTGCACCTGCAACTCCTTCCTGATTTTCCCATCTTCCTTTCTACTTTACCCTTCATCTTAAGGTCCACAGTAGAGTGTCATGGTGACACTCCAAGGAACCTTCTGAAGCAGCTCTGTCTTGAAATTGTCAAAACTGACATTGAGAATCCACATTGAAATCTGTAAGGTCTGGAGGTAATGACACATCTCTGGTTTACAAAACTCTGGACTCAGCTGCCTTTTTGTTCCTTCTGGCATGCCCCAAACTTGCCTAAATCAAGGGAGGGTCTAGTGAATTCAAATGCTATACAACTTCATTATTGCATGTACTCTTCTGGTATTTTCATTTTTCAAGGGAACTGATTGCCTCTAAGAAGGCACTCTATTTGATGTCTTCATTGAAGGTTCTGGGAGGAACAGGTGTTGGGAGCTGCAGTTATCCTCATGGTTTAGGATTTTAATATAAACTTATTAAAATGAGCAACATGCTATTTTACCATAAGTAGTAGAAATTATTTAAAAATCCAGCATATGTTCATGTCTAGACAAAGAGTATGTCAAGAAACTCAAAGTAGTATTTTCAAGTTATGGGATGCAGGGACTGAATTAAGGGTGAAGATCAATGTGACTTTAATCTGGTGTAGAGCTTTTTAGTAGAGAAAAGGTCTTTGTGTGTTAGATAATTTATTGTAATTTTCTTTGGTACAGTGTTCTAAGCATAGTGGGGTCATTTTCTCCTCTGCTCAGACCTGCCTGATTTTGCAAGGGCAACACCACATTTTCCTCATCAGGATGGTTTATATTCTACAGAAGATTTCTAAGTTGATTTTCTAATAAGTGGTCTTCTAGACAGATCACCCTAGTGTGTCCATGAAATATCTCGAGCATATCTGAGAAACTGATTAGGGAAGAGATGTCTGATTTTCATTTAAACTCTCCTCCAATGGCAAACCTACCTGTGACTAGGGTGGGTAGCTCCTCTCCGAATGCACTTTCCAAGGATAAGAGAGACCAGGTACTTCTCTGTGTCAGCTTCTTTCTTTGTTATGCTTCCAGTAGTTACCATTCCAGATGAAGTAATACCTTTCTGAAAGTTATTCTGAGTGGAAATCCCCTGTCTAATTTCCTCTGTTTTTCACTCAGAAAGAAGCAGCAAGCTACAAAGTACAAAGTGGAATTGATCAGTCTGGGCACACACATGACACACATCTGTAATTACAGTACAAAGAGCACCGATGTGGTATGACCTTTCCTGAGGAGATGAACAAACCCATATTCACTTCAAATAGGACACTGAGCACTATCTCCAGAAAATATCTTCCTAAGTCCAGCTTGCTGAAGAAATGAACTTATTGGGTTTCTTATAGCATGGGTGACTTACAAGGCATGTCCTCCTAATTCCCAGTAATAAGTTCCTTACATAACCTGGGGAGGAGCCTCTCTCTGGAGTTTTGTAACTTTATGTGAGTCTTATGAAGATCCTTCCCTCTCTAAAAGGAAAAGTTTGAATTCAGAGTAGATAGCTACATAATACAGGAGGATGGACAGTTTGAGGTCAGCTGAGGTTTTATAGTGAGGCCCCTGTCTCAAAAAACAGAACAAAGAACAAACCAACTAAAAGCAGGAACAGCCAAAAGAAAATAAAGAGAATAAGTCTGCAGGGTAACAGAGATACTAGTGCTAGAACAGCACTATGGGGCTTCCATTTGATGGCAGCAGGCATTGTTTTAGGGGCAATAAAAGGCAGTGCCTTCTCTGAGGCAGGCAGAGCAGACTCTGAAATTGTAGTCAGTTGGAGTTTTGATCCCAAGCCCCACCGTGTCCACAGTACAGGTCAGCAGCACCTTCTTCCTTTCCCATCTCTGTTTCCTCATCTGAACTTTGGAAATAATGATCATGTGGACCTCCCAGTGCTACTGTGAACCTTCTATGAAGTCAGGTGTGTAGATCCTTTGGTGCCTAGTCAGGGTCCTGCCACACATCCCATAACAGTATCCTTTCAAGTTCTGGACAAAGAATGGGGTTAATGAGGCTTACATAAACTTGAGTAGACATGGGATTGCTTTCCATGTTTAACATTGGAAGCAATTTTTGAGAGTGGATATGCAAATGAACAAGGACTCAAGAGGATGACTCTTTTGTGGAGTCCAAAGGAAGTAGGGCATTTAGATCATCACTTTGTATCTAGGGCTGAGATGCCATGGAAGTCACCCATCTTACTCTTGCCACAGATGGCATCTCTACATCTGATACAAGGTTACCAGCTGACTGACTCTGGGTGGGCTAACCCTGCTTAAGTGTTTCCAGAATCTTCTCAGTCTTGTCTCTCATTGTGTGGGTTCCCATGCTAGGGAAAGAGCTGGCCGTATGGACAGCAGGGGCCAGGGCTTCATGGTGCCTTTCATGCAGGAAGGCAGACCTGCTAACAAGCTTGAATGTGAGGGACAGTACTCTGTCTTCACATCTTGCTCTCTTTACCCCTCATGTGTCCTTTCTGGAAGGAATAGAGGAAAAAAAACCAAGGCACAATGGTGGAAAATGTCTAGATAAGACTGAGGTAGAGGGTCTGGCTAGTGGTCCTGTCTTTGGACTGTGGTTGAGATTCTGGTGTTTTGGAGGCTAGCATGAATGTATGTCCTCAATTATGGTAGGAAGGTGCTATGTGGTCACCTGGACCAGGGTCCAGATGAAGTCTGCTCTTCATGTGCCACCTTTGGCCTTGAGTCTCAGGTCCTAGCCACCCACTCTAGAACAAAGCAAACACCAAACCTGTCCCAGAGCTGGCTTTTTCAGGGTTTAAGACAATTGGGGCACAGTGCTATCATCACCATATGTCACTTTTTACTTTGGCTCCATTGTCCTGGGGCTCTCTCTCTCTCCCTCCCTCCCTCTCCCTCTCCTCTCCTCCCCTCTTCTCTCTCTCTCTCTCTCTCTCTCTCTCTCTCTCTCTCGTGTGTGTGTGTGTGTGTGTGTGTGTGTGTGTGTCTGTGTATGTGCCCTCTCTTAAGGGGGAGAGAGAAGGAAAAGGAGAGAGGGAGGTGGCAGGGGAACCTAGAAATCAGAGAACAGCCTTAGATGTTCGCTCTTTCTTTCCACATATATTACACAAGGCAGGCCATTTGCTGCTCACTTCTGTGTGCTCCTGGCTAGCTGGTCTGCAAACTTCTGGGTTTGTCCCTGTCCACACCTCTCAGCTCACCATAGGAACAATTCAATTATAGATGCACACTGATATGGTCACCTTTATGTGCTTCCTGGAGATCTAAACTCAAGTCTTCAGGCTTACGTAGCAAGTTCTTTTACCCACTGAACCAGCCTTAAATATTTTGCTTGGTTCTATCATCCTACCTACCATTAGAATGTAAGCTTGTCAGAAACTGGATTTACCTAATGTGTCCATTTTATTGTTGTCTCATTATGTTTAGAACCTTTAGCAGGTGTCAGTAAGTCCTGGAAAAGCTGGTAATTGGGCTCCATCCTCAAAAGGGTCTGATGGGCAGGACTGAGGAGGACCCTAGAGTGCATTTCTAACCAGCTCCCCTCAAAGCTATCCCTGTGAGTCTTTAGTATTTTCTTGGAGTACCAAGGTTTTATCCTACTTTTCAAAGGCAAAAGAAGTGGTGTTGAGAGAGAGAGAGAGAGTGTGTGTGTAGGGGGGGCTGGTGTCATAACTTTGTGTTTCTTGCTGCCCTTCATCCCCTGGAGTTCCACATACTTTGCAAACTTCGCCTCATTAATCTTCCCCTCTCTGGGAGGGCTTGTGAGATAGACAGTGCTACCTTTATTTCACAGATGGAGAGGCAGCAGTGCTGAGGGGATGTGACAGGCCCAAGGTCACCTAGTGAGTCCCTGGGATGAACCCAGAATAGAAACTCGGCCACCTGCATCAAATCCTGCAGTCCTCTGGCTCCTGTGAACCTTGCAGCCTGTGCACTGGCTAAACCTCTTAATGGCCTCTTCAGCCATACCCACACACACTGCCTCCAAAATTAGTTTTGTGTCTGTGACCCCTCACCCATGAGAGACCCAGGTCCAAGGTTAGCACTAAGTGTCTTTTGAGTTCCTTGTAGCATGCACTTTGTAACAATTCCAGATCAAGAGAAATCACTTATAAAATTACTGATCCTGACAAAGAGCTATCTCACTGTTGTACATTGGTTGCTACCAAAGGCTGGGCAGATCTCCCCCGCTCCCTTTCTCTTTGTACCACTCAATCTTGTGTGTTCATGTCTCTATGACTCTTGCTGACACTTGTTCAGATAGCAACTCAATTGAGAACGAGGGTGGTACAAGAATGAGGTTAGTACAAGCAGTCATTCTGCAAGCTCCTGCGGTGATTGGTTCAAACCCATATTGGTAAATTGCTAAGAAAAAAGAGGTGGACTGGCTTCAGTGAGCTAGCTGCCTTCTCTGGATACCTTGTAACACGGGAGATCTGCTGTGTCAAGGGAGGGCTTGGGCTGCTTCCTGAGACCTGTAATTCTGATGGTTTAATTCAACAGACCATGGACTAGGTAGGCAGATTCCCAGTTCCTCATTAGGCAAGGAACATTCCTCCATCTGGCTGCGAGTCTGTCGAGTTATTGGACTGTGATGGGCAGTGTGCTTTAGAATTTACATAAAAGGAAATGTGGTTGAACTTGATTTGTTTCTTTTCATTAACTAGCCTGCCTCCCGTCCAGGGGGAATGGAAAAATCCATTTGGTTCTGACAAAGTGGAAACTGGCCAAGGTAAGCATTAGGATAGTTCACCATTTGTTTGAGTTGAGCTGTGTGTATTGGTCCACTGTGCTTTGAGAGACATATAGGTGATTTTGTAATGGCACCATCAAAAGCCTTCCTAGGTACCAGTGCTATGGGAATTGGTATCTAATGAGGTTCTGTAGTTTGTATTGACATTAAAGGTTTCCATATAACTATTTCCATGAGATTTTATCAACTGAGATTTTAGTCAACTTGAGTCAATTCTTTTTCATATAAAACATCCCAAAGAAATAGCTTTGTAGAGAAATAAAGCAGAGGATTTCTTGTCAGGTTGTGAGGGAAGAAGAAACGGAAAGACACATCTAATGAGTGTAGGGTGTTGGGACTGGAAGGAGGTGGTTGTATAATATTGTGAATGTGCTAAGTGCCAAAGAACTCCTCACTTTAGAGTAGTGAGGTTAATGTCTTACAGTTATACTTATGTGGTTATTAAAATTTGCAAACCTATCTATGGAATAGGATGTTGAGCCCTTAGGCCATATGTCATAGAGAGTTGTAGCTGGATCATATGGAAGATTGATTTCTAAGTTTTTGAGAATTCTCTGTGCTCATTTCCAGAATGGCTGCACCAATTTGCATTCACACCAGTGGTGAATGAGGGATGCTTTTGGCACAACCTCACCAGCATCTGTTGTCTGTTGTTGATCTCAGCCATTCTGACTGGGATAAGATGGAATCTCAAAGTTGCTTTAATTTGGATTTCTCTAACCACTAAGGATGATTAACACTTTTTGAGGTGTTTCTTAGCAATTTATATTTTCTATCGAGAGCTCTCCATTCAAGATCTTTAGCCTGTTTTTTTAACTGGGTCATTTGTTTCCTCTACTCTTTGTTTTTTGAGTTGTGTGAGTATCCTGGATATTAATATTTTGTTAGGTATATAATTGGAAAAGTTTATTTTTAATTTTGTGGATTTCTTCTTCACTTGGTTGATTGTTTCCTCAGCTACACAGAAGCTTTTTGGTTTTATGAGGTACCATAATTGTTGGCCTTAATTGCTGGGCAGATGGAGCCTTGTTCAAAAAGCTCTTTCTATACCTATATCTCGTAGGATACTGCCTGAGTTTTCTTTTAACAATTTTAGTGTTTCAAATTGAGGTCTTTGATACACTTGATATAATTTTTGTGCAAGGTGAGAAATACAGTTCTAATTTCATTCTTATACATGTGAATATCCAGGTTTTTCCATCATTAGTTGTTGAAGATGTTGTATCTTCTCTAGTGTATATTTTTCCCCTTTGTTGCAAGAATGTAGTTATGAGTACTAGTGTTGGGTCTTCTATTTTGTTCCATAGTTCTACATGCTGTTTTTGCATCAATATTATTCTGTTTATATTATTATAGTGCCACAATATATCTTGAAGTCTGTAATTAGCACTCTCTTAATTATTCTTTTTTGCTCAGGTCTGCTTTGGCCTTCTGGAGTCTTCTCTGATTGTCCAATACAGAGTAGTTAGCCATGAAACCACATACAAACCCACAACAAGAACAGATCCTGCTGGTTTTATTTATATATTTGGGCTCGCACACACACACACACACACACACACACACACACACACACACACATACACTTGTATGTAACAATAATAATAAAAGAAAAAGGGTTATCAATTTGAAAGTGGGGAAGGAACATGAGAGTATTTGGAGCAATGGAAGCCAGAAGATGCTAGAAGGAGAGAAGAGAAGGTGAATGGATGCAATTCAGTTTCAATTAAAATGTATTTAAAAGAATATTGCATAAGTTAAATAAATAAAAACCTAAGGGAAGAAAAACTTCATCCACCTAGAATTAAACATGAAATGTGTGTGTGTGTGTGTGTGTGTGTGTGTGTGTGTTTAAATCACCCAAACCAAGTGAAAACAAACTACCACTGCTCATCGTTTCCCTTTTGTGATGTCCTCCTCCTGTAATATAAAAAAGGAATGTTTGTAGCACTCTTCACTTCCACGGAGGTTGTTCTTTTATCTTTTTCTCACTGATTCTCACAGAAAACAGTAAAATTAAAATGCAAACATTTGTTTTGTTTTGGCTGCAGTGCTTACAGAGCCCTGTTGTTGAGGTTTGAATGCAACATGTCCCTCATAGACTTGTGTGTTTGACTGGTGGTACACAGCTGACTATGCAGTTGAGAAAGGTTTTGAAATCTTTAGGAGGGGACCTTCACTAGTGGAGGTGAGTCCCAGGGTGTGCCTCAATTCCTGTCAGCTCTCTGCTTCCTCATCCATGGACTGTGAACCAAAGCAATCCCTTCCCTGCTAAGGTGCAGCCTGCTAGGTGTTTGTCTAGTTACAGCCATGAGAAAGGTAGTAACTATGTTTGTGCATGCTAAGCATGCCCTCTGCCACTGAGTGACACCCCCATCCTAAAGAAGAGGGTCTGAATCAGTGTTTCTCAGAGCAAATGATACAATTTGGAGTCATTGAGAATTCAGGGGTCAAGGTGGTGTGGAAAGAGGAAACTGTGCAATGTGAGACATAGCAATTTCAAGGAGTTTATATGCTTACTTTTTTAAGGCTGGATAGCAGACACAGGCATCAAGGATGAGGTAAGACTGACAGCTTTAGATGAATCTCAGTGAAAAGCAAATCTCACTATTTTGTGCTTCTAACAAATACTTCAATGCTTCAGGAGGTCTCAGCTCCCTCCTCCATGCACCGTTCACACCTAGTGGTATGTGCACATGAATTTATGGTGCATCTGAAGTTCAAAACAATCATCTCAGATTCATTTTGTCCTCATAAAATATTCAGCTGCTATTGAATTTCTATTGTAGGTCCCAGGATTTACAGGCACCATGAAGTTGAGTGCTCGAGCAGCCCTGTGGTGGAGGGACTGTGTGAGCATTATAAGAATCTAAGTGTTAGCAGTCATCGTGAATTTGCCTGTTTTAACAATGCTAAGTAAAAGAAGAGAGTTAGATTTGAACCCCAGATGGCTCCAACATCAGGCTCTCACCTTAATAATTGGTCATGAGGGAGCAGTTGTTAAGAATTCTTATGTGGTCAAAGACCATGAGGTACCCTGGGTAGCGAGCTTCTCTATAGATCCATGGGGCCTTTGCTGCACACAATGGTGAACGTACCTCCTAGCACTTCAGTTCCACTTTTATTATTTATTCTATCCCAGGTGTTTGCACCTGCACCTTGGCCAAGCTCTACAAACCATTTCTGTGCTTATTGCTTCTTCTGCAATGTACTGAAATAGTGGCTTCTTTGTAAGGCTGTTATCAGAATTCCAAATGCTGATACCTATGAGAATATCACATCTAAAGGGAGATGGCTTTCCCTTTCTCACCTCCTACCTCCACAAAGATCCTTATGAACACAATTGCCCCTTTTGGTGTCGGTAGGGCTCTATATCTCAGATTCTGTCTTTCCACTGAAGACAATGGTGGGTGTCACTAAGCATTAACCTGTGTATGATAGCCTCATCTTAAGCAAGAATTCATGGTGTGTATGTGTGAATTTGGTTTTATTAAAAACAGACTGAGGGCGAGGTCATGGCCAAGGCTGAAAGGTACTTTCCCTACCAGCATGCGGGCCTGATTTCAATCATCCAAACCCATGTAAACTCAAGCATGGTGATGCACATCTACAGAAGTTAGGATGGCAAAAACCAGAGATTATGGGAAGCCAGTCTAATGGACTTACAAAGCTCCAGGTTCATTGAATCCATGTCTCAGAAATAAGGTGGGGAACAACTGAGGAAGATACTCAGTGTTGACCTCCAGCTTCAACATACATGCACACAGATACATGAATATGCACCTACACACATATACAAATATGCACCTACGTATGCGTGCATGCACGTGCGCGCGCGCGCGCACACACACACACACACACACACACACACACACATACACACACGGTAGCTTATAAAATGGCTTTCTTTGGTTATAATAATGCTTGTATGATGTGTGTGCTGTACCCTGCTCTTTTGACAATCCTTATTGCCCTGGAACTTTGCTCAAGACCCAGTTATATACATATCTTCAGTGTCTTTTGGCCTTGTCAGCAGGGGCAGTGAGACCTGCAGGGCCAGGCTAGCCACTCCTAGAAACTGATGATTGTGCCAGCACTGGAAAGAAACACGCTGCCATGGCCGGATGCCGAGGCCTGGTGTGGGGTTGATTGCTCTGGCTTGGGAGTGTTCTCTGAGAGCTCCACTTCCTCATAATTAAAACCCAAGATGCTGTGACTGTTGCACTTGTCGGATTTGTTTCCTACACGTGTAGCACAGTGGCCCGGTTTCATTTCCTCATAATTAAAGTGTTCTGAACAGCAGTGTGAGTCCTGACCTGAAAGAAGTTATTAGAATGATCTGCCCTCCAACAGCAAAGGCATACACCCAGAAATGCATGGCGCTTAAACTGCTTCCCCTTCCTTCCTGCGCTCTCTTCCCTTCTTAAAACAAATATTAAGGCATCATTAGACCCACTTAGTATTTGTTAATGCTCTAAGATATTAACTACAACACTGTGTAAACCTGTTTGTTTTGTTTTGAATTAGGGTCTCATAATGCCTAGATTAGCCTCAAACCCAACGGCGTATAGAAAAATGACTGCAAACCCTTGATCCTCCTACTTCTAGCTCCTCAGAGCTGAGATAACAGGTGTTTGCCACCCAGACTAGTTTATGTGGTGCTGGAGACCAACTCAGAGCCTCATGAATATGAGACAAACACTCTACTAGCCCCAATTATAACACTGTAGAAACCTGCTTTTATTTTGTTTGATTTTGAGATATGGTCTCACATTGCTGAGGCTGACCTCAAATTCACCATATAGTCAAGAAAGCCTTGAATTCCTGACCCTCCAATGCCCATATCCCCAGTGCTAAGATTGCAGGCATGTGATACCATGCCAAGTTGATTTATGAGGCCCTAGGGCTCAAACCCAGAGCATCCAGAGTGCTAGGCTCTATCAATTCAGCCACACTAGTAGCCCCAAACCTGAATTTTAACTCTTATCTGGTCAGACTTAAGCTGATGCCCCAGTCTCTGTCCCTTTAAATCTTCTGGGAGCAGTTTTTGAACAGCACAGATATCTGTATAGGATCTCTTGGTTTGCATAGAATTTTCCATCTGGATGAAATAGACTCAAGAGATGATGGGTCAGTTTCTCTCTGATGTATCTGATGTATCATCTCCTTAAAAGCTCTTGCTCTGTGCTCCTCCCCTTCACTCTCTCTCCCACCTTCATTTTAAGACATGGTTGCCCTCTGTCCTGAATTTGACAAGAAGGTTAACAATGGTGTTTCTCTCAGTCTTGAAGTTTGATGCCTTTGTCAAGGGCTGTATAATCTTAGTTGTTCAACTACCTCCTAATTGTCATTTGAGAGTGAGTTTCAATTAGGCCAGTCCTTTCTAAAGCCTGGTGTCTTCAGTTGTAAAATAGGGTTGGGCTTGGAAATCGCTCCTTGTTATTTTCCATTTTTCAGAATCAGTGGAGTGAGGGACTCTGCCAGACCCTCACTGTGCCCAGGACACTTGTGACACTGGCCCTTCTGGGAAGTATGTCCTCATGAGCTGCTGGAGTGTACTTTCCCTTTTGGGTCTGTGAAAGGAACTTCCAATGGAAATTCATGTGGGAACACTGATGCTAAATTAGGAGACAGAGAACACAGATATGTGTCATGTGTGAGACCATGTAGCAAGAGTTTAGTGTGTAGGATTTACCTGGTGAACCCATGTTATAGGGCCTAAGTATGAATTCTGGGAGTCTGAACTTTTTGATGTGAATCCAGCCCATGATAGCTATTGCTTTGTGATTTGGGGAAAGTTTCCAGACTTCCTAGGCATCAGCATCCTGAACAAATAGCAGGAAGAGCAATACTGGTACCCTCTCCTAGGCACTATCTTCTTTTGAGTGAAAATTAGATGAGATGGCATCTGTGAAAGACATCACACTGTCTGATGCATCGTCACCACACAGTGATATAGGATTATGATTTTTACACTTATTGTCAACTCAGAATTGGCTAAAGCAGTGATAAATACCTGCTCATATCCTAAGGGATCAATAGCATCAAGTGCATAGCAGGCTCTTGCAAAATCAGGAACTGGGTTTTTTAGAGCTGATTCTAACAAGAACTCAGGCTCCTTCCATCTTCAGCTTCTATAGTTTCCTGGCTTCTGTCTCATTCTGGAACCATCAACTGGTAGCCAGAAGGAGGAGAAAGGAAACCACTAATTTTGAGAAAATTTTATGGGCACAAACTTCTAGGATATCAAAACTTTCTGCTGGTCAGAACTGGTCACATGACCTCCATGTATGCAAAGCTACATGGGAGTTTCCTGGAGACTCAGAGCAGCTAATCTGCTGAATTAGTGGACATTTTTTTTTTTTGTAGTGAATCTGCCATGTTTGCTTTATTTAAGATTAGACAACCTTGTTCTTTTGATACTAACACCCTCCCTCCTCCTCTGAGGGTCAGCCAAGTTTATTGTGTTTCCCAATTTTAAACACATAATTATTGAGCTCTCTAGAACCTTCTTCTTAGAACATCGAAATCTACCCTACTTTGTAGCACAGCCTCTAGCTTCTGAAGACTTCTATTTAAGAAATTAGATTAATTTTTCAAACAACTGTGTCTTTTCTCTTTTTCCTCCTTTAAGGAATTAATACTGTTTTTAATTGAGAGACAGGCACTATATTTTGATACATAGAGACAATATAGGCTGAATGATGTCCCTTCTAGAACTTGCCCTTTATGTATAAGGGGTCTTTTTGTCCATGCTGTTGTTATACTCCAATACTGGGCCTTAGGATAGAAATGTCTGCTCTGACAGCCATGTGCTACCATGTTGGAAATAAGGGAATGTCTAAAACAGGTCTTAGAAACTGCTTTATAGAGGTATAATTCACATAACATAAAATCTGTATGTTTTCACTTCACAATTCAATTATCTCTAGAAAATTTGCAATTTAATTTTAGAATGCTGTTCTGCCCTCACAGGGAGCTCCTTCCCGTCTATGTGCAATCCTCTCTGTCCCCAGCCTCAGCTCCAGGGAACCAATGATCCTAGCTCCTGGTGGCCTCATTCAAAGCAACCCACACTGTAAACAGTGTGCATGTCTACCAACTGGTGAAAAGCCATAATACAAAGCTTCCTGGGCCCATAGAATAGACTTTGCTTCAGCCCAGAATGACAGACAAAAAGAAAAAATAGCAGAACTCTAGGCTGGGGAGCTAACTCAGTCGGAAAAGCACTTGGATTACAAGCAAGAGGACTGGAT
Organism: Cricetiscus sungorus; assembly: GCA_030556225.1. Classification (NCBI taxonomy): domain Eukaryota; kingdom Metazoa; phylum Chordata; class Mammalia; order Rodentia; family Cricetidae; genus Cricetiscus; species Cricetiscus sungorus. The sequence goes on along the minus strand of JANBXA010000069.1, from coordinate 8,030,583 downwards.
CTAGAGTTGCTCAGAGCTTATGGAAAGCTCGGTGTGACAGTGCACATCTGTGATTCCCTTGCTCCTGTGACAGCAATAGAGGAAATGGACATTAGAGAATCCCTGCAGGCTCGCAGGCCAGCTAGCCTGGCATGCACGGCAGTAAACAACAATAAGGAGACCTTCTCTAGCACAAGGTGGAAGGTTAACCCATACCTGAGGTTGTTCTCTGATTTCTATACAGGTGTTATGCCATGTGCATATTCACATGCACACATATGATCATGCAAACACACACACACACACACACACACACACACACACACACACACACACCAAAACAAAAACTTGCATTTAAGAATATATATATATATATGTATGTATATATATATATATATAAAACTTCATATATGTAATAATTAATGAAAAAAGGGCTTTGAATTGGAAAGAGAGTATGGAAGGATGGAAGGATTTGGAGAGAGGAAGGAGGGAGAAATGAAGTAAAATCTTAAAAGAGAAAAGAAGTAATTAAAAAAAGGAAATAAGAGAAACAAAAACCCTATTCTAGGTACCAACATGGATGTACTCTAGAACATGCTATTCATTCATTATGGTAATAGAATTCAAGTTCAAAAGAAGGAATCAGTGTATGAAATGTACCAAAAAAGGAAATCTAAAGTTCATTTTGATCATGGATCCCCCTCAACAAAAGCTTCTATTTTCTGTTGCAGAATTCCCAAGCTTTGATGTTCTCTCTTTAAAATGCTGTGGCTCTAGGCCAACCTGATCTAGATAGTTCTGCATTAAGACTCTTCTCTCATGGTGATTCTAGGTTCTGTCAAGTTAATAGTTAGAACTAACTAGCCTAGTTAGAGGAGGGCAGGGGTCTCACTTCCCTTGACAGTATGCCTTTGGGGGTGATTGTCTTGTTTGGTACATGATTCAGGAAACCCCAGCCCATTGCAGGTGGCACCATTCTCCAGGTAAGGGATACCGAATTGTAGAAGAGAGGAGGAAGCTAGCCACCTGCAAGCAATCAAGCAAAGATACATATATTCTCTTTGTTCCCCACTGTGGCTGTAATGTAACTAGCTTCTTGAGTCCCTGCATTTGTTCTCTCTTAATGATGGACTGGAACTTGGAATTGTAACTCCTTTCCTAATAATAATAATAATAATAATAGTAATGACCACCTTGTTCCTTCCTAGATTTGCTGTTGAACCTGTTTCTTCTGTTGTAGAAAGAAATCCAGAAGCTAAGAAGGAGCTGAGTTATATTGAATAAACAAACAAACAAACATCTCACGGCTCCCAGTTTCTCTTTCCTACACGCCAAGCGCCGAGTGATTTTTTTTTCCAAGCCCAGTGGGACCAACCTCCATTTTTAAGTTGACATGCTGGGGAATTGTTACAATGTGTGATGGGACCTAGTGGTAGGCACAGTGGTGGAAGCTGATCACTTGTTTTAGGCATAAGCCATTTGTGGCACATGATTTGTCAGTTTCTAGAAGGTTCTTGGCAATCTTGTTGCACACTGAGAGTCAGGATGTGCTGATGTGTGTAGCTCAGAAGGAAAAACAAAGTCTGAGTTTTGTTTGTCAAAGTTATCTCACATTTTACATTTTTGGAATTGGAGATAATACTGTCTACAGGGCCTACTTAAGATTGGTGTTCTGGAGAGAAGTGTCAGCAAGCTGTTAGGAGCAACACTGATATCACACAGCATCTTCTGGAGATGAACAGTTACATGATGGCTTGTGAACACTGGAGAGCTTGGCAGACCCAGTGCTCAGCAGAGTGCCTGGTCCATAGCAGAAGGGCTTAAGATTGTGTGCTGCTAGACTGCATTGTCACTATTACTATTTTACTAACGGTCCAAGTAGGTGTGCTTAAAATGAGCCTCCAGGAAACATGGGATATGTGCTGGGTTGGTGTGAGGAAGGTTTACAAACTTGGTGGCTTCACAGAAAAGTCTTTTTGTTGTTGTTGTTTTGAGACAGGGTTTCTCGTGTAACAGGCCTGGGTGTCCTGGAACTCACTCTGTAGACCAGGCTGGCCTCAAACTCACAGAGATCCACCAGCCTCTGCCTTCAAGTGCTGGGGTTAAAGGCATGGGCTACCACACCAGGCATTTCTTCTTTCCCTTTGAAACAACAACTGTTTCCTCCTCCCCTTCTTCCCACTTTTTCTCATCTCCTCCTTCTGCTCTTTCTCTTCTATTGAGCTTATTGTAAGCACAACTGTACCTACAGTACAAAAAAGTTCTGGACCACCTGTGGGCTGATGGGTGGTAGTTCTGTTCCAGTCAGTCATCATGTCAGACGTCAGACTTTGTACATCTGTTGGTTTTCAAATGACCTAAGGGGTATTCCAGTAGGGAATTCTGGGTCTCTGCTTCTGCCTTCATTTCTTCTTGCTCTTGCCGCTAAAAGCCTTTTCTTTTTTCTTTTGTGTGTACACATACAGGTGTGTTCATGTGCCTGTGTGTGCAGGTGTGTGTGTGTGTGTGTGTGTGTGTGTGTGTGTGTGTGCATGCACGCATGCCTATGCAGGAGTGTGTTCATGTGTATATGAGTATTACTGAGCTGTGCTAGCTGGTCTGAGAGTCCAAGGGATCCTCCTGTTGTTGTCTCTGGGGCTTTAGATGCAAGCATACATCACTACATCTGGATTTTTATGAGGTTGGGTATTGAACCCAGAATCTCACAGATGCATGGTGATAGCTTTACCAACAGAGTCATGCATCTCTGCAGTGCCCCCAAAGTCTTCTTTGCCTCTTCTTTTATTCCAAGAATGATTGCGGGATTTGTTTGCTTTTCAATAGATGATGTATAATGTAGTTAGTGGATGATATATTTGTTGCAGAGGACTTTTCCCTTGTAGTCCAAACTTAAATTTCCCCAGTGTTCATTTGCTTTCTCTGTATTTGAGTGCACTTAAAAATACATTTGCAGTCATGATTGCCTGGGCAAGTTATAAATCCTAGATATTAGAATTCTTATGCTTTAGAAATAATAAATGAAGGCTTACCAATTAAAGATAAAAAATTACTTGGCTGGGAATAGTAGAATATTTTATCAGTATTATTAAAATTTAAGGGTGGCTGAAAATGCCACAGGAATCTTTGTACAACATTTCAGTTTAAAAAGTTGGCTTAGGGATAAGTTACATTCTTTGTTCCTTCTCAATTTTACATCAAACAGGATGTGATATAAATTTTTCAGAACTCTTGTTGAGCAGGATCATGTGAAGAGCTTTAGGTCAGTTGGAGGTGGTGATATCTTTACCCTGTGTCTGGAAATCACTTGCCATGTATCTGGGTTGCCAATAATATCACTTGGTCCTTTCTTAAAATAATGATGATTCCACATATTCCATTTGTGAGATTAGTAATTACCTTATGTGACTTATTATTTGAAACACCACTGGTAAAACTTAGTGTGGTCAACCTTGCTGTAATCCCTGAGCATGTCTAGTGGGGCAGGAGACAGGTGAATCCCAGAGGGTGTGTGTGTGTGTGTGTGTGTGTGTGTGTGTGTATCCCTGGCTGGCCTAGAGATCACTATGAAAACTAGGTCGCTTCAAACTCACAGAGATTCTCCTGGATCTGCCTCTAGAATGCTAGGATTAAAACCTTGGACCATCACACCTAGCACAAAATCACCACATCCAGCACAAGGTAGGATTTTTAATTGGCTTGATCTTGGGCAGATCTTGTGTAGGTAGTCACAGCCATAGTATACTTGTGTATACAATGTATCTTTATCTAATCTACCCCTCAACTTCCTGTTCTCTCTGCCGCTTTTGAGTCTCATCACATTGACTTCTCATCTTGATGACATTTTTTTTTTAAATCAGTTACTTAAAAACAAGAATAACAACAACCCCCCTCCCACTGAATCCACTTAGTGCTGTTCAATGTGTGTGACCTGATGTCATCCACTGAGGCATAGGAACCTATCAGTGGCCACATTCATAATGAAAGTTGACACTACCCACCATAGTCATTAACTGCCAATAGCTCTTCAGCTAAGGGTGGCATTTGGGGACCCACAAACTTGTCATAGAATGAATAAATATTAAAAAGGTAGAAAATGTAACATGAAAAATAAAAGGCCCAGGACGGATTCTGTGGTTCAAGCTTCAAGGTAAAGATAAGAAAAGCAAACCAACCAGCCGCTAGCTCTTAGCTCAACTTCACACTTAAAGGCAATCCTGTCTCCACCAAACCCTAGACTGTAATCCCAGACTGCTATGCTCTCCTCAACGTGGCTGGAGAATCCTGAGACTGAATGACTTCCTATCCTCAATGTGGCTGGAGAATGAATGCCAGACTCTGTTCCTCTTTTAAATACCTCTTTAGTCTTGGGATTAAAGATGTGATCTCTGTTACTCTTTTAGATTGATTCAATCTCATGTAGCCCTGGGTGGCCTTGAACTGAGAGAGATCCATCTGCCTTTGTCTCTTGAGTCCTGGAATTAAAGGTGTGTGACACCACTGTTTGCCCTCTATAGCTTGTGGCTGACTTTGCCTTTTGAATCCTTAGGTCAGCTATACTAAATCATAAGAAAATATATCACCACAAGAATACAATTGAAGGAGATACTTAATGTTAATCATGACCTCCACATATGTATGCACAGGTGAACACACCTGTATATATGCATGTGAATATAACCCCAACACACACACACACACACACACACAGAGTAAAACATCATTAATAGCATATCTATCTATAGGCCTAAGGACCTATTTTGTGGATAATCAGAAAAGGTATTTTCCCTCTGTCTGTGTTTTTCTCTATTTTCTTCATTAGTTTTTGAGACCATTATTCCTAACAGCTCACCAAGGCTCTGGCTTATTCTCTGTAGGTCACTGTGACTTCTTTGCAGAGTCATCATGATTCTCCATAGCTTCATAAATAACCCCTCTTGGAAACAGATGATTGCTGGTGAATCTCACAGAATCTTAGGGTCTTGCTAAAAAAAAAAAAAAAAAAAAAAAACAGAAACATGAAAAGTAAAATAAAAGATTGTCTTTTCAGATGTCCCGCTTGTTAGGAAAGGCAGAGTTCTGAGCACTGCACAAGCTCACTTGCTACCCAAGTTGCATGTGCTAAGTCATGAGCTCTTAAGCAGTCATTTGTGCAATGGTATGGGCTTAATGGTGGATTCAAATAATGACTTTCTGTGCTGTTTGTAAAAACAAAACCCACCAGTTAAGATGGATCCAGAAGGGTGTAATATCAGTCTCTGTCAAGATCAAGTATCTTTCTAGGTGAAGAGTATTTTCCAGTGGCCTGGATATCTTCTCAGACTCAGAGACGTGGCCAGGGCATTGGCTCCCAGCTGTGTGTGTGTGTGTGTGTGTGTGTGTGTGTGTGTGTGTGTTGGTGGCATTACCTCTAAAGGATATATGACCTTTCTGGAACCATTCTTAGTTGTCATAGTTAAGGCATAGTTGTCATGCTTAAGGGCATAGTAGTATTGGTATCTAGTAGGTAGAGAGCAGGATGTTGCTAGCATCCTACAAGGCAAGAGATGATCTTCTATAACAGAAATTAGTTGCACCCAAAATATCTGAGACATTGTAATCCTAAGTCCTGAATGAGAAGAAGAGTGGAGCACATAGGGCCAGAGTTTCAGTGCTGCCAGGTGGTCATAGTGGGACAACAATGTGTATAGAGATTTAGAGGACTGGGAATATTTATGCTGGTGACTCAGAGGTGGGATATAGAAGGAAGCTTCCACAGAACATGAACATCTAAAAAGGTAGTAACAGTGATTTGTCAGAAGGATTGGGGGAGAAAGACAAACAGACATGGAAACAAAAAGAGAAAATGTCGAGGAGGGGAGGAGAGGAAAAACATGTATAAGAATGAATATGAAGATAGTTCATGAAGACAAACAGCAGCGTGGGAATGGTATTCATGATTCCTAACAAAGAGTATAGCACAGACACTGACTTGCTGGGATGAACATTGCAGCCAGAAGAGAAACATGAGGTTGTACCCTAACATGTCATCACTGTAAGTGCATGGCCTCTGCTGTCAGTGTATAGCACACATTAGCCTTGGAGTAACACCTTGCTTCCAAGGCTCAATCTCTAGCCCAGGCTGTTTTGAACTAAGTTTGGGGGCAAATTGGGAGGGATTTATTTCCTTGAGGCCATTGAGCCTTTTCTGATGATATTTTTGAATGAGGGAGTTTCTGAGAAAATCCTCCTCTCCACTTTGGCTTCCCCTGCCAGCACATTGTTGGGAAGAGAGCTGAGGATGTGCAGAATCTCTCAAAGTACAGTCCAAAAGCAGTCATAGGGTAAATTCCTGTAACTGTGGCACTAAAATGTCTCTTCTATATAAACTCTGTGTTTTTAATGAGTAGTCCATGTTGACAGGGCAGAAAGCAAATATGACAAGGTGGCATTATACGGGGTTTAATTTTAGGGCCATATGTGAAATTGGAGTGAGGAGGAAAAAGGAAGACCTTTGTGATCGCTGGAGTAGACAGAGAGTGAGATGAGAAACAGAGGTGTGGTGATCACTGAATCACAACAATCTAATGATGCTATCTTCCACCAAGCAGGGTGTGAATGAATAGAAATGCTTCACCTTAGGAGGAGTGGTTCGGAACTTAGGAAACATGTGGTAGGGGCCTGGGCTGGACCTGCTTAGTGTGGTTAGAGTCCTGTATCCATGACAGTATGCGCTTGCAATCCCAGTGTTGGGGAGATCGAGGTAGGAAAAGAAGGGATGCTTGCTGGGCATCTACTCTAGCTGAAACAGTGAATCCCAGGTTCACTGAGACTCTGTTTCAAAAATAATAATGGAGAACATTTGATGAGGATGTCATGACATCAGCCACTGGCCTCCACCTGCACCCATGTGGGTGAGTCATGACCATGTATGCACCCATAAACCACACACACACACACACACACACATACACACACACACACGAGAGAAGAGAGAGAGAGAGAGAGAGAGAGAGAGAGATCCTAAAGGAGTAATTATTAACAGATGTTAAAATATAAACTCTATTGTTTTGCATTTGATTAAAAATACGGTTCATATGTAAATCTAATAAAAATAATTCACAGAAAAAACTTGACCCCAAGCAAGACTAGTTTATAAGCCACTGCTATTGTATTCTGGTTCTGCAAATAGCTGCAAATGTCTGAAACTACACACCATTCATCATCATAAGAGCGTAATAAATTGTGTGATGAGCTCTTTTAACACTTAAACCATAAAGATGGTAGTTTAAGTGAGACTACCCCCCCATATGTGTTTGAATGCTTAGGAAACTGTTTGGGCAAGATGAGCGAGTTCCAGGACAGGCTCCAAAGCAGTACAGAGAAACGTTATCTCAAAAAACAAGCAAAAAGACTGAACCAGGCACCCTGAATGTGAGTGTCAGTTGGGGGGGGGCTTGGGTAGTCTATTGGGTCTCTGGCAGTGGAACCACTATTTATCCCTAGTGCATGAACGGGCTTTGGGAGCCATTCCCTATGGAGAGATAATCTCTCAGCGTAGATACAAGGAGGAGGGCCTCAGTCCTGCCCCAAATGATGTGACAGACTTTGATGATCTCCCATGGGAGGCCTCGCCCTCCCTGAGGAGTGAATAGAGGGTAGGATGGTGGTTGATGGGGAAATGGAATAATAGGAGAGTCAGGAAATTGGGATTGGTATGTAAAATCAGATTGTTTTCAATGTAAATGAAAATTAATTTAAAAGAATCAATATTAATGTAACAAATATTTCTTACAATGCTTACTGAACATGTGGCTCCTGGCAGAAATTGCAGATATCCTTCATATGGTGGGTATTTGTCACTTGGGTAATGAAGGTGCATTCAGAGATCAGGTCTTCGGTGCACTTGGGGAGCAGAAGGTGGACGAGCACCACCCAGATTTTCAGGCTCAGAGTCTGACAAAATGAAAGCACCCGTCAAAGAAAAACGAACAGAAGAGTTTGGGGAATATAACATCAGGTTAAGGGCGTGCTAGCTTAGAGCTCTGTGTAGTGTGAGAATTTAAATTGAAAAATTTTTGTTTTGGTCTTAGCTGTATGTTTGCTTCATTTTTTTTTTTTAACTTCATTTAGACTAAAAGTGGCTATGTACACAGTTGCATCCCATGAGGTTGTGTCAGGCAGTTTCGGGCACCATGGTGCTGTGTAAGAAACTGTCCTAAAATGTAATGACTCATGTGTATTTTCCCTATGACTCTGTATGCTTGCATCACTGTGTGTTGTGTGGCTAGTCTCATTTGGGTTGTAGCCTCCCAGCTCTGTGATGAAGGGGTAGATAGGAATCTGTGTCTGGCATCTTGTGTATTCCTTAGACTGTCTTTCTGGGGATGTCCCCCTGGTGGTGAATCACAGGTGGTGGATAAGATGACATTCTTGTTAATGAAAGCCTATTTTAGCCTGAGTTCTTTCACCACATATTCTGACATCCCAGTGGCCAAGCAAGTTCATGAGCAAACCAAAGTCAAGCACCCACATGGCCTCAACAGGATAGAATAGGGGGTGAAAAATGTATTTTCATATTTCTTTATTGATTTAGGTTGCAGTGTGTGTGTGTGTGTTGTCTGTCTGTGTGTGTGTGTGTGTGTGTGTGTGTGTGTGTTCTGTGTGTGTACATGCATGTCACAGTGCCATTGTGGAAGTCAGAAGACAACTTCTCTTTCCATGTGGATTCTAAGGATTTAACTCAGATAATCAGGATTGGCGGCAAGCACCTTTACCCAGGTAGCTACCTAAGTGATTCCCTAGAATGTGTTACTATCACTTTTATGTCCCTGTACAGAAGTGAAGAGTCAGAAGTAGTGGTCCTCTCACCCACAGAGACATCAAAAACAGTTTAGAATGGAATGTTTTGGGGAAGCCTGTGTATTCATGAAACCCGAAACACAAGCTACTTCTGCTGCCTTCTTGCCTGTCCTCTCCTTTCCTATAAAGACTTGTGGTCTTGTGCCGACAGTGAAAAGAACAGAAGCATCATGGGTATGTGGGTTTGATGCATTCCATCCAGCTACTGAATCAAGGGCTGTGACAATATTGAGTTCTAGCAGTCACACTGCTACTGAAGTGAAAGACACTTGTATGGACAATCTCCAACACGTTCTCCTAGTAAGCATGGGGGCCTCTCTTCAATCTCCAGGACCCATGTAAAATTGATAGGCATGGGGGTGTACTTGTAATCCTAGCTTGAGGCCTGCTGGTCAGACAGCCTACATAATTGTTAAGCTTGAGGTCAGTGAGAGACTCTGTCTCAAGAAATTAGATGGGTGGCTCCTGAGGAATGACCCAAAGCTGACCTCAGGCTTCCACTGTGCATGCACATATGTTCACACACACACACACACACACACACACACACACACACACACACACACACACACGTAAGCACACACAGTAAGTAGGTAATTAAGGAAAATGCTATTTGACATGAGAGACGAGATGGGGAGATTGAGGCTGAACCTTGGGTTTTATCACTGTGTGAAGGCTATGAACAGTATGGGGTCTGCCCCCCTTTGCCCTCTAAACCACTCTTCTGTATTAAATCAATCTGAAGTGTTCAGAGGCCAAGCTCCCTGTCTCATTCTGTACAGGTATTCATTCCTCTGCTGGTCCTTCACCTTGCTCCTATCCCAGAGAAACCCATGTCATCGTTGGCATAATAATACTATTTGGATAGTATCTGAAACACTCAATTGATTCCCTGTTGCTCCAAAGAGAATGGGTTTCTGTCCAAGAGATTTACTTAGGGCAATGCACAGCTGTATTTAGACTGTAGCCACCCCAGGGAGAGAATCTTTTATTTACCACTTTTCCTGGATGCCAGTCTCTAGATGATATGTATTCCATATTTTTTGTCCCTCCCTTCATCTGTTATTGTAGTTATGAAGAAAAAATGTGTTATTGCAAGATGATCTCATGTCAATGGAGAAATGACCCATATTGGGTCACCTTACAATTGGGTCACTTAGAGTATTGGAAGAGTGTTATTCTATCCCACATGGCTTTAAATCATGGATTGTCTTTGAATGGACTGTCTTTGAAAATGAAGGTAGTGAGACGACTCTGTGGTTAGTACTGTCCTTTGTCATGTGTGTCATGTTTGACCTTTATTGTTTCTGGAATGAGGTGGTTGACCTTGTCACTGTTTATTGCTCTGATCCTGAAGTATTTTTAGAGTGGCCTTTGAGGTAACTGCCGCTCTAGTGTTGTTTCCAGTGAGTCTTGATGAGTGTGCATGTGTGTGTGTGTGTGTGTGTGTGTGTGTGTGTGTGTGTGTGTGTGTGCAGCTGCAGAGGCCAGAGCAGAATGCTGGTTGTCATCTATCCTTCTCTGTCATGTTGTCCTGAGATAAGCTGTTGCTGAACTGTAATCTTACTAGTTTTGCTAGGCTAAATGGCCAGTAAGCTTTTGGCTTCTGCCTTGTATGTGTTGCAAGGATATGCGGCTATGCCAAGGTTTTTATATAGGCACTGGGATTCAGATCTAGCCGCAAAGCTTGCAAAGCAAGTGTGCTATCCACTGAGAAATCTCTCTAGTACCCTGACACTGCTTTTGCCAAGCAAATGGTCTATCAGGGGCAAACCTCTTTGACACTGTCTCAGAAACTTATAGTTGAGGATGTTTAACATCTTGGTTGCTGTGGGAAATGATTCATATACTGTGGGTAGAAACTTCAAATTTGAGGACTTCACTGTAGAATACAGTATAATAAATAGGTAAACCTTGAGGAGGATCATATAGATACTTAAACTTTTTGTTGTTCCAGAGAAAAAGCTATTTGTTGTCATAATCATTTTATGAAACCAAATAAAATGTAGCCATATGAAACAGTAGGATATTGTACCAAAGAGATATTTAAGTTGATCTGTGCCTGTTGACTGACTCAAGGGACAGACTGCACAAGGATGTGTGGTTTCTTGCTTTTGTTGTTGTTTGTCTGTCATAACAGAACATTCAGGTAGTACATAAATGTTGACATCAATGTAGCAATAGCTTCACCCGAATTTAAGCCAGTGCTCAGATTGATTGCCTTGCAAAACCATTTTAGTTTTTGTTTGTCTCGCTATGTAGCTTTCATGGGCCTGGAACATCATGAGATGATGGCCTTGTCCTCACAGAGAATCACCCACTCTGCCTTACAAGTGCAAAACAAGTTTTTGTTGTTGTTCTATGAGTATGCAAGCTCTCTATTGTTTATTATAGAAATTGTATTTTTGTTTTACAAAAAAAGTTATTTACAGACCATGTACACAGTAAGAGAAATGAATTCTTTCTGGGGCAAGTGGCCTTAAATTTAATTGGAAAGCAATATTACCTCAATATACCTACACCACTGGTACACCAGTGGGCACATCTTATCTGTCATTTCGAGGAAGGAGATTATTTGGGGGCAAAAGTGGGTCAAGAAATGGGTAGTGAATGTGATCACAATTCATGACAGACATGTATGAAAATGTCATAATGAAAGCTATTAGGTGTGAGTTATATATGACTCAACCCTTGATCTAATATTCACATGATGACTCTCAGAGTCAGTGCTTTGTTTTCCTGAGCTACAACACTCTCCTAGCCCACAAAGGTGGATTCAGGAAACAGAAAGGAACATGAATAAGACACCGATATTTTGTTCTAAAGACAAGTGCTATTGTCTTATCTCCTGAGGGTTCCTGCTTATAAGGGTTGACAGTCACTGTTGCTGTGGTACCATTACCACATGCCAAGGATGGAGAGGAGCAGAAAAATGAAAGTGAGAGAAAAATGAACTAAAACATTTGTGCATGCACTGAAGTTGATGCATTTCATGATTGCCCCATCAAATTTAAGTTAGGCTTTTTGCTATTTCATGTGCTCATAGCTCAATGGATAGAGGAGAAAACGGCACCCTCCGGAGTGTGTTTGATTGAGAAATATCCCCTGTTGACTCACATATTTGAATACTTGGTCTCCAATTGGTGTCATTGTTTGTGGAGCCTTGTTGTAGAATTTATGTGATGACTCCTGATGCAGGTCCAAGTCTCTTTTAAAGGCAAGGGATGCAAAACCCACATGACATTCCACATCATCTTCAGTGAAGCATGAGTCTGATTCTCCCTTCAAGGACTTCCTGGGATGGTTGTGACTAAGTAAGAGCTCAGACACTGAGGACACTTATTCTAGGTTTAAGGAACCTCTTGGTAAAGGTTAGAAATCACAGAATGAAAAAATTAATCCAGAGGTCACTATGAAGTATCATTGCTGGAAATTTGTGGTCATACCTGTAAGGACATGAAACCCACTGAAGGTGAATGAGAGGTACCTTTAGATCTTACACCACAGGCCCCTTCTACTCATGTGTTAGTTAAACATCTCAAATATAAAGAACACCTCCATCTGTGAGGCTGTATGTGACCATCATTTACTATGATTCCTTCCAACTAGCATTCCTTCCAACAAGCAGATGTTGCCAGTGTGATAGTATTAAATGGGGCTTTCAGGGGTAACAGTGTCACGAGAGTTCCTCTTTTAAGAAAAATGGTGCAAAGCCCTTGTAAAGAAGGCTTCCCATAGCATTCAGCCAGCTTGCCCTATTGCCTTTTCTCCATGGGAAGTGCAATGTTTCTCCCCTCCAGAAGAAGTAGCCCTCAACAGACAACTGAGTACATTGACAATGCCCCAAGTTTCTAAGTTCCACATGGATGGATCTGTCTCCAGGGCATCTCACATCTCAGTAAGTGCCTTTTATTAGTGACAGTGAATTAGCCTGATACCAGAAGTTTTGAGGTCAGCACTGTGCCCTGCAGCCCTAATATTGGGGCTGGCCCAATAGTTTCAGGTACACAAAGAAGACATAGTAAAAGCCGAGAAAGGTTTATCGAATGAGGCTACGTTGGGGAGACAAAATATAGCGGTCCAGTGACTCCCTAAGTGCATATTTAGGGTCCAGACAAAAGGTCTACATTTCAAAGATGGCCAGAGAGCAGTCCTGATCAAGGTGTGATCCTGTCCATTATTGACTCACTGTTGTCTCTACTCTCTCTTGTAAGGTGATTTGTCAAGTTGAGTAGATAGCGTTGTGGTACTTAGGGACAATGAACTTTCTACAATTATTAGCTGGTGTTCACAGCACCTCCCTGTACAGGATGACCATGGGATTGTACAAGGGTACACTTCTGAGGGGTATAGGACACTGTTAGGACTCAGTCTATATCATTTTATTTTTGATCTTCCTTCCTTCATTCCTTCTTTCTGCTTATGCTAGTCTAAAATCTTGATAGTAGAGGAAATGTCCCATTAATTTGTGTATTTCCATTAGTGTTTTAAAGCCTGGTGTCTAAAAGGTAATTAAACCTGTTGTATGCATGCATACCTATGCACGTGCACGCATGTGTGCACACAGACACACACAAACATTCATAGGAGAGTTTTATACATTTTTGAGAATGCTTGACTGAACAATGAATCAGATGAATTTCTTGTTTCTTGGGTCATCTTACTATTTTTTTCTCTGCATTTTTAAGATGTAACACTCTGCCTACAGCCTTCTGAAGCCTTGTCCTGAGTGCTGTGGTCCTTCCCAGGCTCTATAGTGATGAGTGGAGCTTCTCGCATCCTCCTCCCTCATTAGTGATTGACTGACAGTGGAGATGAGGTATCTATGCTGATTCAGCACTCCTGGGTTTCCGGCTGCTTCCTTCATTGAAGGGAAGACAGTAACTCTAGCTTTCTAGTTAACAGAAAGAGAAAGCTGAAAGACCTTTGCCATTCATTCTTCAGGGTTGCAGAATGTGATCCCTGTGTGTGTGTGTGTGTGTGTGTGTATAGATGTGAATTATTGAAAACACTGGTACACCACAATTAGAAGAATGAAGGTATCTTTCAACAAACAAATTTTTGGAGCCTGTGGATATTGTTTTTTGGGTTCAAGCTGCAGCACCATATAACTGGAGTGGTAGAGGTGGGAAGTTCAGAAATTGAATGTCATCATTAGCTATGGAGTGAGTGTCAGGCCAACCTGGGTTACATGCAACCCAGTCTAAAAACAAAAAATAAACAGTCTGAAAAACTGAAAGCAACATGATTGTTGCTTCTCAGAAAAGTCTTCAATGTTTCTTGGAAGGATACTTTGGAGGTATTCTAAAATTTTTAGAGATTCTTAAAAATCTTAAGCAGAATTATCATAGGATTAATGAATTCTAACTCTAAAAATGTTAAAAGTAACAGCCCAGAATTGGAGCTGTGGGTAAGTGGTGAAAGTTTCTTAGCAGATGAACTTGATCCCCAGAACTGCACAACAAAATTCAAAAGAAAACCAGGAGCCCAGAAAGGTAGTGTTGTGTTAAGGTACAGTACACTACTAGCAGCCAAGATGTAGAAATTACTCATCCATCCACCCACAGATGACTGAATAAAGTAAATACGATCCACATATAATGTGGAAAAATTACTAAGCTGTAAGACACAATGGCATCCAATACATGCGAGGAATGATGTGGATAAACCTTGAAAACAAAGTGAAAAAAGCCAGAAATCAGAGAACAAACATGAATTGTCTTATGGGGACCACTGGAGTAGTCAGGTTTCCAGATACAGAAACTGCAATACTCCAGGGTCTGGGGTTAGAGGAAGGGGTTTGTTTTTTTCTTAAGTGTGCACAAAACTTTAGTTTAAAAGGGTGAGATAGAGTTAAAGGCAAGGGTGATGTGATGGCTGCACATCCTTGCTAATGATATCAACATCACTACATCCTATCCTTCAACATAAATCTAATGTACATTTTATGTGAGTGCTACTTTACCACAGTAAAAGTTGAGAAATAGGGAGTGATGAGGTGACTCTGTAGTTGAAGCACTTACTGCCATGCCCAGCAACCCTAGTTCAATTTTCTGGACCTACATGCTAAAGACAGGACTGATTTGTGCAAATTGAACCCTACCCTCTACATGAAGCCATAGTATGTGTGCACATGCATATATGAGATAAAATAAAATGTAGCCAAAATAAAGAAATAAGAATTTAACGTTTAAGCATGATTTTAAAATGGGGCTATGGAAATTGCATATGTACGAGTACCAGAGTTCAGATTCCAGCACCTGTGATAAAGTCAGGGAAAACATACACAGTTCTTATCCAAGCTCTGGGAGATGGAGAGAGATGTAATCCTGAGGTTCGCTGGCAACTCAGCCTAGCTGATGGGCTTGGGTTCAGTGAGAGACTCAGCCTAGCTGATGGGCTTGGGTTCAGTGAGAGACTCTGTCTCAAAACACAAGGTGGATGGTTTCTAAGACGTAACTCCACTGGCACTAACATGCTCAGCTTTTCGTGGGTGGGTTTAGAGAGTTGAACTCAGGTCCTCTGACTTGCAAGACATGTACTGGCTGCACCATGTAGCGTGTAGTTTTCCGGCCAGCCCGCCAGCCCGCCAGTCTGGGCCCACAGCCACGCCAGCCCCAAATAACACTCAGAGACTCTGTATTTGATACAATCCTGTTGGCCAATTACCATTACTGTTTATGGGCTAGCTCTGCCTTAATTATTAACCCATTTCTACTTATCTAAGTATTTCCACGTGGTCACCTTATCGGGGAGCCACAGCAGGCGTCTTCTTTCCTCCCTGGGCTACATCTCGACTCCTCCCCTCTACTTCCTCTTTCCTGCTTGTCTCCTAGCCCCGCCTATCTTGCTATCTCATTGGCCACAGAACTTTATTAACCAGTATGAGAAACATGTATACAGAATAACATCTCCCATCAGCACCATCTCTTTTTGTATATAGTTGTTTTCTTAATATGAACATACAAATGAAATTCACTCAATGGAGAGGACAGAGAAGGACATGGGAAAGGTAGGCCTTGGAAAGAAAGCAATGATCTCTCCCATTGATTAAAAAAAAGCAATAGTTTAGGCTTTGAAAATTTGTTGTTTGCTAGAATAACCTGTGGACTCTGGGATTTGCCAAGTCTTCCCTTCATTTGCACTTGGATATGTATTGCCCAGTACTGTACAGTGGGGATAATACTTGAGTCATAAGAGCATGTGAACAGTGTCTGCCTGGTGTGTGTGTCTCATTGGCCAAGGGTCAAGATCATGAGAAAATCTGAACTCCATGCTGGCTCTCAGGGCCCTTGATGCAAAGTAAACAGGAGAAAGAAGCAGAAGTATGGTCCCAACATGGATTGATGGTTGAGGTTGATCAGGGCTTGCGGGATACAGAGTAATACAATTACTGTCCTCAGCTGGTTCCCTGTGGGACACTCTTACACATCGGTGGTGGAGGGTCAGGAGGTGATTTTCTCCCTTGCTATGGTGAGGTACACAATTCTTCCTATTGCTAACACCAGGACAGAGTTTTTATAAAGGATCATGGGGCAGATAGTCTAAAAAGTGATTTCTAGCTAATACCTGTTGCCATTGAAAATGACAAAGGATGGGTCCGTCTTTGTGACTGTGCAAGGGTAAGGAATCATCATCTTGTAAACAATTTAACATCATCCTTCAAAGAGATTTTGTTCCATGACAAATGAGAAAATAATTCTGTGATTCATTCAGCACACCAATATGGTGTTTGCTTGCATTTTCTGTGTCTCCTGTAGCCAGGAAATCAAATCCCAGGGATTAAATACCCCATTTGAAATGTAATGGAGAATTACAAAAACAGGGAGAGTTCCAGCATGTGAGAAAGACAGTGGTCAGGATTTACAGGTAACTGAGCACACCACCTGATTGTTGAGTAGCAACTTTGCCATGTCCAGGCCATAGTGCCAGCCCTCCTTTCCCTTATCCTGCTACCAGGATTCACATAGTGACAATTTGCAGGCCTGACAGAAG
Organism: Cricetiscus sungorus; assembly: GCA_030556225.1. NCBI lineage: Eukaryota > Metazoa > Chordata > Mammalia > Rodentia > Cricetidae > Cricetiscus > Cricetiscus sungorus. The sequence goes on along the minus strand of JANBXA010000069.1, from coordinate 8,013,771 downwards.
TCAAATGTAGAGCATGTCTCTGTGCCAAACCCAGTGTTGGGGTTCCTGCTGCGCTCAGTGATAAGATATGGCTGCTCCAGTGTTTAGAAAGGAGCTGCTTTTGTCTGATTTGATTGTTTGGTTGTGTGTGTGTGTGTGTGTGTGTGTGTGTGTGTGTTTTCACGTGTGCATGTGTGCATGTACAAAGGAGTGTGTGTATGTGTGAGAACAAAAGGCAACCCTGGCTTTAATTTCTCAGGACTCCTCAGGTATCATCCACTTTATTTATTTGGGAAAAGTCTTTACTGGTCTAGAGTTCATTAAGTAGGCGAGGCTGGATGGCCAGCAAGCTGGCTATGTCCTTCTCCCTACCTCCCAAACACTCACAATATATCACTTCTTCATGGATCTGAAGATCTTGCTCGGGTCCTCATGCTTGCAAGCATGAGTCAGCATGAACTATCTCCCTAGCATTGTGTGTATGTGTGTGTGTAGTGTTTGCTTGTATATAGGGTTTAAATATATGTGTGCAGTGTTTATGGATGTATGTGATGTAGTTTTGTGTGTATATTGTTTTTGTGTGTAATGTTGTATATGAATGTTGTTTATGAGTGTTTAAGCATTGCATGAGTGTTTCTGTGTATAGTGTATGTAGTTTTCCTGTGTGCAGCATGTATTCATTTGTAGCGTTTCTGTGAGTAGCCTGCATGGTGTTTTTATGTGTAGTGGGTACTTAATGTTTTATGTACATGTGTAGTGCTTTTTGTATATTGTGTGTATGTGTAGTGTTTGTTCATGTATAGTATTTTTGTGTGTGGTATATGCGTGTGTAATATTTTGTTATGTATCTTTTGTGTGTGTGTGTTGTATATGTGATGTGTGTGCAGTTATTTTTGTGTGTAGTGTTTTGATGTGTATTGTGCACAGTGTTTTCTGTGCGTTGTATATATTGTGTTTTGGGGTATAGTGTGTATGTGTGGTTGTGTGTGTTGTGTGTAGTATGTGTAGTATATTTTTGTGTGTAGTGTGTGTATTGTGGTTGTGTGTGTGTTTATGTGTTGTGTAGTGTGTGTGTGTATATGTTTGTGTGTGGTGTGTAATGTGTGTGTTTGGTCGTTGCATATGTGTGTTTATTAGAGAAGTGCTAAACCCAAGGGCATGGCATCCATATATTAATGAACATATATGTCTGTAAGGGGTTCTAGGGAGACCTGGTGCTGGCCCAGAAACTAGAAAAAGGAGTGTTATTAGAAAACTCACCTGTTTATAAAGAAATTGTTTTCTTACGGGGAAGCAGATGACAAAGAAGTAACCACCAAAGAAACAGGTCACAGCCTGTTAGAAGTGCTAGGAAAGAAATGGCCATGAGTATGAGGTAAGACTGTCTTTCTGAAAAGATGGCATCTTTGCTGAGCCTTGAGAGAGAGGAGGAAAGACATGCCAACTGATATGGAAACAGTTTCCAGGACAGAAGGATAGCTGTCAGAAACCTCAAGACAGGGGCAAGTCTGGCCTGGTTAAGAAACTGGGTGGGGTGAAGAGATGGTTCCACATGTGAGGATCTGATTGACTCCTTAGAACCCAAATTTAAAAAGCAGAGCATGTGTGACCCTCGTGTCTATAACCCCAGCCATGGGGAGGCAGAGAAAGGCTGGTCCCTGGGGCTCATTGACTTAAATAACCAAGCTGAATCAGCGAGTTCCTGTCCCAGGGACAGGCCCTGTCTCTATAACATAAAGTATAAGATCTCTGGCCTCCATGTGTGTATGCCTATCTGTCTGTCTATATGTATGTACGTGCATCTGCACTCACATGCCCATGTATACACCTATGCACCGTCACTCACAAAACACAAACACATATGTATACCAACATAATAAACAGATAAACTGAATGATAGTGAGGTTTGAATTAAACAAAAGGAAGGCAAATCCTGTCACATCCCAGAGCTAGGTTTGAAGGGCCAGAACAATGACACTCTACAGGCTAGATGACTTCTCTCTCTCTCCTAAAACAATGTGTGACTTTGCCTTTCAGCATGGCCTTCCCCATGGTCTGCCTAATTAAGTTCCATTTATCTGGGCCGTTTAATTTCAGACATCTTTGAGCCAAGCCTGATGTAGGCTAGGCAGGGACTCAGAGACGGTGCGGATGCATTCGCCAGCCTTAGGAACACGAGATTTTGAATTCTAAAAGTGAAAATGAAGTTGACCTTGCAGAAATGAATAGCAGGCTGGATGGAGGCAAGCTGCTGAAGATTCATGTGGGACCTTTCCAAATCACTCTGTGCTCCAGTCAATTTCAAACCACCCTGCATCCTTGCAAGGACAGTTTATGGCTTTGTTCACATCATAGATTTAGAAATCAAGACCTGAGAAAGGTCATGCCATTAAATAAATGTCCAACGCATGGGTAAGAGACAGGCGCTAATAATGAAGTCTCAGCTGAGTGCATTAATGCCTACTTTTATACCAACGACTTTGATTTTCATTTTTAAACCTTCAACAAAAAGATCTCATTTTTTCTGATAAAAAAAAAATGCGAAGTTTTTCACCTGAGTAGTTTTCACTTTGGAGAGTTGAATGGGAAAGAACCTGGGATTAAGGAGCTCCAGGATGTTAAGAGAGTTACTCGGTCTTCTATAGCCCAGGGATTCTCAGATTTTAATGTACTGAAGGATTCTCTTGAATCATGTTGTCTAGTAGAGTGGCCACTGGCCATGTGGCTTCTGAGCACTGGCCAAGTAAATGGAAAGGTGCTCTAAGTAGCAAATAAATAAGCGCTTTTGAAGATGTAGGCCAGAATACAATGTAAAAATCTTCATTTGGGGGCCTGGAGAGATGGATCAGCAGTCAAGAGCACTTTCTGCTTCAGCAGAGGACTCCGCTCAGTTGCCAGTACCCATATCGTCAGCTCACAACTTTTGAGTCCAGCTCCAGAGGATCTGATGCTGTCTTCTGGCTTCTGTAGGCATCCCTCACACATGACATAGGCTCACACAGATACAGGCACACATACACATAAATAAAAATAAATCTTTTTTAAAAAAATCTCCATTTCTATGTTGATAGCAGAAGGAAATGGGAGATCAACAAAAAATTGGGCTGAATACATTACTAAGTTGTTTTCAGCAGCTGGGAAGACGGTTCATTGGGAAAAGTGCTATCCAAGCATGAGGACCCAAGTTCAGATCCCAAGCGCCACATAAAAATTCAGGTGTGGTTTTATAACTCTAGCACTGGAGAGGGGATACAAGAGGATCCTGAGGTTCACTAGCCAGCCAATTTTGTGGAGCTCATCAGTCCCCAGGCTCAAATTTTAAGTGGAGAGTGATAGAGAAAGATACTTTATATTAATCTCTGGCCTCTACCCATGTCCACAGGACTGGGGCCATATGAACACAGATGCATACAACACACACACACACACACACACACACACACACACACACACTGAATCATAGAATAACAAAACCAAAAGAGAATCCAAGAACTAACTGTTGGGGGGAATGCTGTGTGACAGAGCTCCCATGCATGGCTGCTGTGAGTGTGAAACCATGGAAGCATTTTGCAGTTGGTAAGCATTTTATGGTAAGACTTGTGCAGTCACTCATACCCAGCCATTGGGCTCTTTTGTAATGGGCTCAGGTAACAAAAGTGCACAATGTCATATGCATGAGAAGATGAAGCAGTGGGGTGTTGCAGGCTTATTCCTAGCAGCAACATCTACAAAGAAAGCTCTCTTAGAGCTTGTTCAGTGATGCAAAGCGCTGCACTCAATCTGTGTAGAACTACCCTTCCTGCACATGTTCCTATGACAGAAAAAAGCCTGGGGTGGTGCAGCGGAGGGTTTACATTCCATGGAGAGAAACTATGCAAGCCTACCGGACTTCAGAGCAGGGAATGAGATACTTGAAACATCCCTACAACTACTCAATCCCAAAAGAAACCAACCCACCCATGGGGAGAAGGCTTCCAGTGCACTAAGCCCTTTACTTCTTCCCCAGTTAAAGCCTAGTGAAAAGTATATCAGGGTTCTTTGTGAAGCTCATTAAGCTCCCATTTGGCAACATACAATAATAATATTAAACAATACAGACTCCTGAAAACTAATTAATGAGCAGACTCAGTTGTCATGAAGACAGGTCAGTTGTAAGTAAATCCCCTTAAGTGTCATCATTTGCTAGACAAGCATGGAAAGTGTCCTAGGCATGCTCCCCATTTTGAACCCCAAATCTTTTCCATGGATGCCCAAGGAGAGTGCAGGCCAGCTCAAGGCATACTGATGACCCCAGCCTGTGGTGGTCTCTCCAAGACTGGGAGTGGTGATCATTTCTTGATGAGCAACAGTTTCTTCCTCTCTCTCCACAGAAATCTAGTTATAGAAAGTGGCCTTTTTGCAACACAGGGATGATTAAGTTAGATTAGCCAGTAATACACCTTAATGAGCAAAGACAGCAGCCACGTCCATGTTGGTGTGGTAGATGGTGGAAGCCCAACGCAGGAACTGCATTTGGGTGATGACGAGATGACTTTGTGCCAGCACAAGGACCTGAGTTTAGGTCTCTAATGATCATGTTGTAAAGCTGGGCACAGTGATGTGTTTGTATTCCCCATGCTGGGGAGATAGACAGGAGGATCCTAGGGGCTCACTGGGTAGTCCGTGTGCTGTAGGTCTTAGGGAGAGGTGCTGTCTCAGAAACTAAGGTGTCTGAAGCCTGACAGGCTTGAGGTGAACCCCTAGTCTCTAAAGCACATGCCTATGTACTCCTTCACACATGGACACACACAAAAGAAACAGAATATCAATAGCAGGTTTAGGGCAAGGGTAGTAGCAAACCATTAATGGAGAAGGCCACACAATAACTATCTTAAGTTCTACCTGCCACACAGCCTAAAAATTATCTTCTTTATCATTATGCAATGCAAACCCAGACGTAGGTCATATATAGCTGAACAAGTATGGCTGTGGACACTAAGAATATATTTATACAAATAGGTGGCATTCCAGTAGCCAGTTTGCTGACCTCTGTTTTATAATATTTATTTAAGGCAATGTGTATTTTTCAAAGGCAGTAGAAAGCATATATAGTGCAGTGTATAGACTGTGTGTGTGTGTGTGTGTGTGTGTGTGTGTGTGTGTGTGTGCGCACGCGCGCGTGTGTGCGTGCACGTGCATGCATGCGTGCAGGCTCATGCTCGCACATATTGGTGTTTTGCCTGCATGTATGCCTGTGTGAGGGTATCGAATTCCATGGACCTGGAGTTGCTGATGGTTGTGAGCTGCCATGTGGGTGTTGGGAATTGAACCTGGGTCATCTAGAAGCGAAGCCAGTGCTCTTAATTACTGAGCCATCTCTCTAGCCCATAAAGATTTGTTTATATATTTTATGTATACAGTGTTCTGTCTGCACACCAGAAGAGGGCATCAGATCCCATTACAGAGAGTTGTGAGTCACCATGTGGGTGCTGGGTCTTGAACTCAGGACCTCTGAAAGAGCAGCTAGTGCTCTTAATTGCTGAGCTGTTTCTCCAGCCCTGCAGTGTATAGGTCTTAATCTCATGAAAACCAGAATGATTGAGGCTAAGGAAATGACTCAGTCAGTATAGTGCTTGCCTGCTAGCATAAACATTGGTTCCATCATAATGTGGAAAAAAGCCAGGTGTGGTGGCACACATCTTTAATCCCAATTCCGGGCAGGCAGAGTGGATTCCTGCAGCTCATTTGCTAACCAGCCCAGGCTACTAGGTGTGTCCTATGACAGCGAGAGGACCTATCTTGATAAATGGCACCTGAGGAATAACAATCAAGGCATCTTCTGTCTCCCATAAACACATAGGCATGAGTACCTGCTCACACATGAACATACACGTATATGGAAACACATGCAAAAGCAATTTGAGTTTGATGGCTGTATAGACTGTGTCTTAACTGGCATCCTCATTTGATCTGGATCTTTGATCATTCTCCTTTGTCTCTTCCCAACTTGACCCTGACCCTAAGAAGCAATGGCATTTCTCAGTGGTCTATCATTAACGTCTTATGTGTATCCTTAAGTGTTTTGCAGCATTATGTTCTTCATATGCTCCTGTGTCTGGCCATTATGGCCTTTGTAATACACTTGAGTTTCACTTATGCCAATGCAGACACTTCCAAGCTAGTCTTTGTGATAATGCTGAGTAGCACCTAGTAGTGTGAACACATTACAATGCATTCATTTATTTACCATGAGTATTCATTGCTTTTTTCTGTCTTCCAGAATTGTGCAGGTTTCTGCTTCTCTCTTAGCCTGTGATAGTATCTAGTAGATATTCTTTTCAGCCAGAAAGCTCATGTAGGGGCATGGTTACATCACACTGAAAACATGGAAATCATAAGGAATCTCACCTGGTCCCCCAATCTCATAGAATCTGAGGACTTCCTGCAGAAATGGTGGTTTAAAGACATGGTATTGGTCCTGCCCAGCTTAGACTCAGTACTGGAGAGGCAGGGGTTGAGTATAAGGGACTAATTGGGAGCAATTCATACCTCCTTGTGGTCCCATCATTCTTGTGCTTGGAATAATCAGGTTATACTTATGTCTGTGATAGGGTCTCTTTTCTAGCACTGTGGTCCTCGGCAGGTGACACTGGCCTTTCCGGAACCATATATTAAGTTCTGGATGGCTGAGGGTTGAGAGGATACTGCTTGTTTAATTCTAGACAGCATCCTAGCCACCAACAGAAGAGGGTGGTACCTGAATTCAGGAAATTGCTGGACTTGGAAGTACTTAACCCTGTGGAAGAGCAAGTACTCTTGGCTGAGACAAGTCTCTGTTTGAGGGTAAGGGGATGAGATGCCGAGGAGCTCAGGATCGAGTCTGTCACTGTTTCTGACATTTTGCTAAAGGGCGAACAATGCCAGGAGTACATAAAAGTTCATCTCTTGTCTTAAGTGCCATCATATTTCTGAGGCATATGGGAAGGGTCATGATTCAAGCAGGTTCAGCTATGATGAGGTCTGTTTTGATAACATTACTAGCCTGTATGCCTACAGTGTAAGACAGCGGGTAGAAAAGAAGTCAGTGTGTTTCAGAGTGGGAATATAAGTTTATCTGTAGGAAACATGGAGGGCCTCAGTGCAAATGGAATTAACATAAGCTATGGAAACTCAGTAAGTTTATATTGTTACTGTTGGTGTCAGAGAAGGAAATGGTTAGCTTTAATTATCAACTTGACATAGCCTAGAATCACCTGTGAAGATGAGGAATAGTCTACATTGGGTTGGCCTGTGGACACGTCTATGGGGGAAAAACAGCTAGTTGATATGGGAAAACCCAGCCAACAGTGAGTGGCACTGTTCTCCAGGTATGGGGTCCTGAACTGCCAAGCCAACCAATTTTACTTAGGAATGTACACACTGTTTTTCTGATGCAAGCAACTTTGGAGTTTTGAGAGTGAAATCATGGAGAGGTGGAGCTGAGCAGAAGTAAGCCAGCAAGTGAGAATGCATGACTTCATACTCTCTCTGCCCTTGCCCTAGATATGAATTGACTAGCTGCTTTGAGTTCCTGCTTTGACTTTCCTGCTGTGATGGGGTGGAACCTGGAATTGTTAGCTGAAAGAAGCCTCCTTCTGTCAGTTGCTTGTTGTTGGGGCATTGCATTTATGACATCACAGCAGCAGGCATCATCCAGGACGTGGCATCCATAGCTCTGGGATCCTAGTGTATGTTTGCATAATAGATAACTCCAAGTATGGCCGAGGTAGCAGGACCACTATTGCTATTAGAAGCTACTTTGAGGGGCACTTTTTACGTTTCTTTGGGACTATTTGGTTCTGATGATCATTAAAATACACAGTAAATATATACAGGGGAGTAGAATGAAGCTGGAAGCTATTTGGACAGGTTGAAATTCCAAAATTCCAAATACTTTTTTTGTATTTGGCATTATTTTAGAATATTCAAATATTCATTAAAAAGTTATGTTTATTGGGAAGGAGGCCGAGTCTGAACTTAAACTCAAAATTCATCTATTGCTCATGTACTCCATGTGCACACAGCCTGAAGGTGATTCTATTGAATGTTTTTAGCGTTGTTGTGTCATGTCGGTGTCCTGTCATGGGAGGTCATGCACAGGGTTTTTCCACTTTTGGTATCTAATGCAGGGCTTCAAAATTGTTTGTTTCAGACCACTTTGGATTTGCAATATCTGACTAGGGATGTACTTGAAAACCCAACCATCAAACACCTATATTCTACCCTCCTCGAGCTGGCTCACTACCATGTTTTTACACCTCTGTGCATCAAGTTCCTATCACTATGACAAAATGCCCGATGAAGACATGGGAGGTAGGGAAGGGAAAGGGAAGAAGGTGCAGCGATGAGCTGTAGCCTTCAATACATACCATTCCCACAGTGGTCAACTATCTCCAGCTCAGGACCACTTCCCAGCAGTTCATTTGGCAACAAATGAGATAGCTCATCTGAAGAAGCACAATGATCTAGACAGCTCTGAATAGCGCTACCTATTGGAGACTGTATTTAACACAGCTTGCAACCCTTTTCACTCTTAGATGTACCACAGTGGATTTGCATATATAACCTTCCCCTGGAAAGCTGGATGGGCCCAGGTCAACACCGATGTGCTGGTGTTTCAGGGTAGGAAAGGCTTGAGAATGCTGAAGTGATCAAGGAAAAGAGATAGATCTCGCCAGGGTATCAGGTTTCCTTCCCTCTGATGCCTGTTTCCCAACCTTTTTTTTTTTTTTTTTTTTTTTTGATTCTCTGGGACCGACCCCGCTGTTGAGAATGCCCGAGCTCTGTGCATTTCTTCAGAGCTCAGTTCTAAACTAATTTGATGTAAATTATACATTTGCAAGGAGTGTTCAGAATAACCTGCACGAGGCCCACGAAGACACAGTGCACAAAGGAAATGATGGTGTGTTTTATTCATAAGGATGCTCTGCTCTTCAAAATCCTCACACAGCTCCCCAAATACCGAATGCATCACGAACCGACATTTGAGCTGCCTGCTTCCATGTTGAGAGCAACGCTGTTGCTTTTAATCACAGAAGTTTATTTTGCGCTGAAAACCTTTTGTATAATATTGAAAAATCCTTGTGTTCCTTGGAAGCTATTTCAGCTTTCTGAAATGATCATTTTTAATCATTCGCCTCACAAAACAATTTACCAGGCAGTGGAGGATAGCGAACCATAAAGTTTAATTTGCCTTTTTTTAATTGAGTTGTTAATTAGCACCCCTCTGCCTTTGGAAATCCCTCTTTGCTTTGTTGTTTTGCTTCTGATCTGAGACATTTTGGAAAATCTCATCTATCATATCTCCTGTATCCAGGTACTTACTGAATCACATCAATAGCTGATTATTTTCTAAATCTGCCCAAGCTGCCACAGTTGCATATAAATTTTGTAGGTGGTAAATAATAAGATTGGGAGGACTGGTGCTCAGTAGATTATTTTATCCACAATTGATTGAATCCTACTGTGTACTCGACAGTTTTTGTGCAAGTATGTACATGTGGGTTCATGTGGACTCAGGGGAAGTTCATATTTTAGTATTTACTGATGTGTGTGTGTGTGTGTGTGTGTGTGTGTGTGTGTGTGTGTGTATTGTGTGTGTGTGTGTAGGCAAGAGGTCAACCTCAGGTGTCATTCTCAAAAAGCACTAGTTCAGTGGTTCTTATCTGGGGTAGATAATGGCCCCTTTGAGGGTCACTTATCCTGGGTATCAGATATTTACATTATAATTTATATCATAGCAAAATTACGGTTATGAAATAGCAATAGAATAATTTTATGGTTAGGGGTTACTACAACCTGAGGAACTGTATTAAAGGGCTCAGCATTAAAGAACTACAATAGTTCTGTGAGGCAAAGTCTCTTAGTGGCTTGTAACTCACCAATTAAGCTAAGCAGGCTGGCTAGCCTGCCCTCCCCCCCCGCCCCTGCCCGGGGATCTGCCTATGCCTGCCTCTCCAGGACTGAGATTACAAATATGTACCGTTGTGTCTGGCTTTTCTATTTTTATTGTTTAGATGGTTTCTGGGGTCTGAACTCAGGTTCCAAGCTTTCAGGGTAAGCCATTTATAAACTGCACTTTATCCCCAGTTCTGTGCTAGACATTTGAACTCATTATCCACAGCGTTTTTGGAGATATAGTTATCTCAGTTATGTGCACAAGCAAACTGATGTCCAGTTATACTGAGTGCTTTTTCCAATGCCGTCTAGCTAACTGGTGCCCAGAAGATGCTTCAGACCTAGGCAGCCTGGCTGGGGATGTCATGGTGCATTCTTTCTTCTTCTCTTCATCTTTCTTTTCTTTTTCTTTTTCTTTTGTTTTCAAGACAGAGTTTTTCTGTGTAGCCCTGACTGCCCTGAACCTTGCTTTGTAGACCAGTGTGGTCTCATACTCAGAGATCTGCCTGCCTCTGCCTCTTCCAAGTACTGGGTTTAACGGTGTGCACCAGCACTGCCTGGCTCATGTTGCATTCACTCTTTGAGCCTTAATCTGAGTTCCCAAGGCTATGAAGTGTGGATGTTCTAATTCTGAGATATATATCTCAGAAGGACACTTGCTGCTGCTTGGATTTTCCAAATTGGCTTTGAATAAGGAACCTCAAGTGTTTATTTCCCAGTGTTATACAGCTATTCCAGATAGTGTCACGATCTGTTTATTCTCTCTCCTTCTTGTGGCTTCTATGTTCAGAAGTCTGTCCCCAGCTTAGGTAGGTTCCCTGTTTAGGATGTCATGCGGCTGAATCAAGGTGGCAAAGCTGCGATCAGATCTGGGGGATTGGCTGTGAGCTGCTTCTTTACTCATGTCCTGGCATTCAGTCCCTTGTGATGACTGCAATTGAAGCATTTGGTCTCTCAATGCAAGCAATGGAGAAGAAAAGGATGAAGGTAAGTAGTTAGGGAGAACCTTAGATGGGGTGACAATGGCAGGAGCAGCATCTGCCACTTGTGCTGTGTTTCATCCATTGGAAGTATGGCATAAATCTTGCTCACCTTTAGTGGATAACTTTTTGAGAATAACACAATATGAGACAACTGAAAAGCCAGGGTCATGGAGAGATACACTGGAATCACTTGCAAGGCAATGATGAGGCAGCATTTGCTGAAGGTAGTTATTGTTATGATTATCATTGTCAATGCTGTTAGCACTTCTGTAATACATTGTTCCAGGCTGGGCTAAGGGCTCTTTGCATGTCTAACTCATTCACATATGCAGCCAGGTATAAAGGTTCTGAGGACTGAATCCAAGGTCGCTCTTTCTGCACACTAGAATTAACATTTCTCAGGGCCATTAAGCATGAAGCAACTGTTGTTTTTTCCTGAGTGATATGACCGTTCCAGGAAGTAATAAAGTCTAAATAATGAGAAACATGGGACTTACTTAGTGTCATATAGACTCAGGTGAAGGCCCAGCTCTATCAGTCCTGATCATATGGTCTGTTCCAAGTCATTCACTTGGTTCCTTACCAGAGATGTTGTATGTTTTTTGACTGAAAGCCTATGGGGATTAAAAACTACATCAAGATTAATGTTGCTTACAGCATATAGTCTCAACAGTCCAGCCAGAGAAGGGTCATTCTCTGAACTTTAATAGGTGAATAGAAGGAAGGGAAAAGGTTTGGGATAGTAATGGGGAGAGGGTAGGTAGAAGGAATATGGCCAGAGAATATGATATACATGAAAAAGGGGGTCAAAAGAGTCATTTGAAAACCTATCATTTTGTACAATGTATATTCATTGATTAAATTTTTTATTAAAAATGTACTCCCACATTACAAATCCCTTAGAACCCAATTGTTCCAACATCTGAGTGGAGTCTGAAATAAAGCAATAAAGCATAGCCAGTGAAATATTGTTTCCAAACTTATCAGTATCCATATATGTTTCTAGCTTTTAAAGGTATCGATGACTTTGTTTACCCTTTTGACATAAGCCTTTCTTGTTCCCACTTTCTTTCTTATTCTAATTCTTAGCACCTATTGTGACAGCTAGCATGTCATTGACACTTCATTTTCAGATGGAAGAAAGAAACCAAGAGAGGAAGGACAAAGGGCAGACTTGAGAAGAATTAGGTCAGTATGCTAAAGAGATGAGGCCTTGACCGGTGTGTCTAGAAGGCTCTTCAAAGATGAGGGTAAAGGAAGAGGTTCCTTGATTATTGTTATGTCTCTCTTAACTTGTCTTCCAAAATAGTTACTTCATCCAACTTGTATCCATCTCTTCTAACTTGCCTTCCAAAATGCTCATCTCTTTCTCTAACATCTTTCAAAATGGCACTCCTCCTCCTTACTTGTCGTTTCATATACTTAGCTTTTCTTTCCTCTAACATTTTACAAAATGGCCACTTCTTTCCTCTAACTTGTCTTGCTAAATGTCCATCTCCACCTTTAATGTCTTCCAAAATGGCCACTTCCTCCTCTGATGTCTTCCCAAGTGTACTTTTACTCCCTTTTGATGGGTTGGCTAAATGGCTTACTGTTCAGTGGTTGTTTGGTTACATTATCAAATCTGGTCTTATCTAGCCCTTGTTAGACCTCTTCTCTCTGATACTTTGTAAACTCCTCCATCAGAGGAGGTTACACATCTCCAAATAGTTTCTGTTCATTGGATTGAATGACTATTCATTTGGAGGGAGGAACAATAATGTGATCACAGCTTATTCTTGTCTGGCATCTCTCTCTTAATTATCCCCTCTTGTAGGCTGTGCCAACCTCATTTTATTTGGTGGATCTCTATTTTTGTCCAGAAACTCTTTATCTATATTAACTTTAGGGTCTTTGTGTACTTTCAGCTGTATTATTTTTTCAGGCCTCTGAAAACACAACAGCTGCCATTTGAGTTGTCACCTCTACTCGCCTATTACCTCCTGGCAGTCCCCTTTATTTAGACTCTGCTTACTACTCTTACTCTATCTTCAAGTAATTCAGCGACTCCCTGTGGTCACTTCCTCAGCTCAGCATCCTCTTCTCCCAGCCCCTCTACAGTGCTATTAACCCATCTAGCATCTGTGCTCTCTGCCCTTTTATGTTTTTCATGAAGCCAAGGCTGTGTGTTACCATTGACTTCTTCCTAATTCTTTCTCCATCCTGAATCGTTATTTCCAAGGCATATGCTCAGTGCAGGCACCCTTATAGAATGTATTCCTCAACTTGACTACTTCTTTACTTTGCTCTGCTTTTATGAGCATTTTGGCCACTCACCAAAGGTAGCAGCTTTGGAAAGCATCTTCAATTTACACATTTTCCCAACAATTTCTTTATGTCAACCCCATTAATTCTTCCAAATGCTTTACTAGACAAAAAGAATGGTTATTATTTTACATGAGATGCACTTTAGTAAGGAGAAACTCTTCTCTTGCTTTCAGGTCTACATTACTGGTCCTATTGTTATCTGTTCAGCAGTTCCTATAGCGTTACTTGCCAAGAACTTACCCTTAAAACACATGACCTACATGGCTCTCCCTTCTGTGTTCATCCTGCATTTTCTTGTGTTTGTGGTATCATTTTATTTATTCAGTCATACTTATAGTAGAATTTATAGTAGAACTCCTACTTGCTAGGCAGGTGCTCTACTATTGGTCTATACCTTTAGCCATCTCTTCTGTCAATTTTTATGTCTTCCTGTGTTCTCCCTTTATTTCAACCTTAGGCCCTGTTCAATTAACACTGAAAGATCCTCCAAAAAATCAAGTAGATGAGTTTTCTGGGTTTTTCTTTTAACCATAATAAACCTACACATGGAAGAAAAAGCTCTCACATTTTTTTAAGGCAAGAAGATGAATGAGTATGTGAGTGGTGAATGGATGAGTAGGTGAATGAATAGTAGTGGTGAGCAAACAAGTTAGTGACCAAGTGACTTGGTGCCTAGGTAGTGAACTCATTCCTTTTCTTTCTTTCTTTTTAAATTATTTATTTGGTTTTTCGAGACAGGCTTTCTCTGTATTGCTTTGGAGCCTACCCTGGAACTATCTCTGTAGACCAGGTAAGTTTCCAACTCACAGAGATCTCTCTGCCAGTCCCTCCAGAGTGCTGGGATTAAAGGTGTGTGCCACCAAAGCCCCGCTCATTCCTTTTATTTCTAACCCATGGAATCCGACCAAATCATTGCCTCTCCTCCAAATTTTGCTATTTCTTCCTCCATGCTTTTAGCAGGTTTTTATCTACCCAAGTTTTGCTCTCTTTGTCTGTGAGTTGTATGTGTCATTCAGTACCCAGATGTTTTTATTGCTGCCTCAAAAATATTCACTAAGTTGTCTGAGTGGATTCTTCCTTCTCTTTGGTTATTTAAATCTCTTTTTTCAATATGAAAGTCCTTGACCATGACATCATTTTATATCATGATTCATGATCTACAGTCAATAAACACAGACTGAACATTGCTCATCTAAAATTCCCAAAGCTCAGCATTAGAGTCCTTGCTCTATGGGCATGAAGACCAGGGACTTGTCCCCAGCACTGGAAACACAGAGAACAAACAAAAGAAAGAAATATGTGGAGGGGGAGGAAAGGAATTTTCTGAATACCTTGACCCTTTGTTCCCAATGTGGAGCTGTCATGGGGATTTATACATGACAGAAACTTGTGCCATGCACAAAATGTATATGGATCTCTTATGGAATTTCCTTTAAGCTACAATGTAAAAGAAATGCATAAAACATAAATGAATTTTATGTTTAGACTTGGGTTCTATCTCTATGTTATCTCATAAATATGTAAATTTCTATAACTCTTAAAACACCTAAAATCCAAACCTTTGGTCTCATGCATATCAGATGAGTGATCCCCACCCTGTAGTATGGTCAGTAGGTGAATTAATAAAGCAAACACTGTGGGGGAGGGTACTACACATGAAGGCAAAAGGCAAAGCTTCATTTAGTTCATGTCTAAGCTATACTTTGTTTTAGCGGTTCCTCTTCCATTTATTATTTACCAACACTTTTCAGGAATAACATGGAAGAGAAAGGAGCCGTTATTGAGCACATTGAAAAGTTGAATTGCAGGTTTCCATGGCAACAGAGTTGAGTTCAGAGTTTTTCTATCCCTGCCTGTTTTAATGAAAACATTTCCTCAGCCATTATAGATGGGCTTGTGTACTCGACAAGAAGTGCTTTATCTTAACATACCATTATGCTCATAAGTCAGATTGATGGCATGGAGTATTATTTCATCAAATCTCAATACCTTCTTGTGCTTGCCTCGCAGGAACTGATTCCAGTGCTAACACAGTGAAGGCTGCTCTTGTTTGTGGAAGAAAATGGCTTTGTAGACTCATGCTTCTTCCTTCTGCTCTTGAGATGGAGCCTCTTGAGTCTTATCCAAAGACCACTCAGCAAAGGCACAGCCTACTATGATTGTTAGTTTGAGGCTAATTTCTCCAATCGCACACATATCCTATGTACTGCCAATAAAAAATAAATAACTCTTATGCCGCATTAAGGTGTCTTGGTAGGTGATGTTTTCCACATGCTTAGGCTGTAGGGAACCCTATTGTTTAGTGATCTCATCTAGTTTGCAGCAGTCCCTTAAGGAAGAAGGAGGGAGGCTCCTTCTAGAACTTACTAGACTCTCTGATTCCACTGTGGGGTTGTATAGGCAGTGAAGAATTGGTACATTTTTATGCCTTGTGGCCCCTAACATCATGTTTAGGATGGATCATCCCACCTCACTTAACCCTACCTGGATAACTTTTTAAAGATATCCCAGGAGACTTGACTCTTTGGCAAGTCTAGATATTGTCAATTTGATGATCAAATTACCCATCACATCTTCTATGATGTGGCTCAAATGAGACTCTACTGATGACAGCCACTAAAATGTCATACACTGGGTATTTGGGCATCATACTTAGGCAATTCTAGTTTCTGCCTGAAGTCTTATGTTAAGGGTATTTCATTAGGAATATTTTCCATGCCTGGAAATGGACAAAACTCATCATAGTTTGTAAAAAAAAATGGGGTACTATTTTGGTGAATGTCTGAAGATTTCTTTCAATTCAGAGATCTACCAAATTACTCTCCTGGAAGAATGTTTTAATAGGACATCTCCCAACACACCCATTAAAAACATAATGAAAACCTTCTGTCTTCTATCAGGCTCCAAAGCTATAAGTTGTTTGTAATTTGCAGGAGATTGGAACAGCATTGAGGAATTATGGTGACAAAGTGAGACACTCATTGGATTTTCAATTTTCTGATAGAATTCCATGTAGTTTCATGTTAATGATTCTGCAGCCCAGGGAAGTGACATGTGTCATGGCTTAGTCCGGATCCCCAGCTCTATATCACCATGTGCTTGAGAAAGTGTGTTGTCAGCTTTTGTTGTGAGGCAGGGAAAGAGAGGTGCCTTTGTTTGGCCTTCATGGATATACCATTATACACAGTCCCCTGAACAATAGCCTCATAATTTCTAACAGCTCAGGTAGATGTTTTGGATGCTTGACATTTGACTTCACATATTTACTGGAACAAACTGTGAGCATTTCCTTCTCTGCAAGCACTTGGTAGAATATAGAGTTTTGCCTCCCTCGGTCTGTGGCCCCTACTGGGTCTATTGCCTGTTGGAACAAAGGCTATATGATCTGGCAAATGAATTTTCCTTGGGAGGAACCCAGAGCAGTACAGGGCACAATGGCTGTGAACCAGGGAGATAAGCCTGGAGTTATATGTAGCATATTATATATTATCCATAATGCTTGGTTTAGGTTCAAGCAGCCAGTTTCCTTCTCAGAGAATACAAGTGTCTCTATTTCACCTGAAAATGGGAGCCTCTTGTGCCTTGCCCGTTGTCAAGGTTGCTGACATACATCTGTTGTTTCAAACCTCAGGGGGGAACACAGTAATAGAATTACAAATAGACAATAACACTTTGCAAGCTGGTTTTGTAATTTTTAAAATAATTAATGACATTGTTGCACTTTGTATGTGGCCCTGACAAGATTCACACTCCTGGGGCAGGCATTTTGATTTGTTTCTTCACCTGACTGAGGATGAATTTGCACTCATTTGGCTATGTCCTCTCTCCTGGGGTGTCCTCTGTGACCAGAGGTGTGTATTGTTCTGCAGCAGGCTTCAGGGTAAGATGTTAGTCCAAGGCCACCTGATAGAGCTGAGCTAATTGGCTTTATGAGGGACCATGCTGTGCTGCAGCTATGGTGCCAAAGAGGACAGAAGTAGGAGCTAGAAACATGGCTGAGTGGATAGAGTCCTTGCTGCACAAGCATGAGGTTTGGAGGTCTGATCCTTGTGAAAACCCGGATATGACTGTACAAATCTTTACTTCCAAAGCTGGAAGTACAGAGACAGGAGGATCTGTGGAGCCCAGAGCCCAGCTTGTCATGTTGAATTAGTGAACTCTAGATTCAGTGAGAGACCCCTCCCCACCTCCCCCAATCCCCCACCTCCATCTCAAAACATCATGTGGAGAGAAAGGAATGTACTTGATGTTGACCTCTGGCTTCTACATAAGACTGCATGCATGTAGATGCTCTCTCTCTCTCTCTCTCTCTCTCTCTCTCTCTCTCTCTCTCTCTCTCACACACACACACACACACACACACACACACACGCACACAGACTCACACGCACACCGAGTCAGAAGCATCTTCCCACCTCTTCTTTTCACCCATGTGACAAGAAGAGATTGTTACTAAATCCCTGTTGGAAGCAAGCTCTTACCTGTTGCCTTGTGTGGGGCTTGGCTTGGCAGGAGTAGACATAATACATATTTCGCATTCATAATTACTGGTCATTTTTCTCTTTCTGATCTAGAGTCAATGCAGGGCAAATTCTTCCCATAAAGGGATCTGGCTTAAGCTAAGTGAGACGTCAATGCTTTCTATGTACAGATTTCTGCAGAAGTCTTCATGAACCAACATGTAAACATTATAACAGGTGGATCTCAATGTTTGTGCACACATGTGTGTATATCCAGCTGTGGTGTTTATGCTAACCCCAAGGATCCCCAGAAATTAACAACAACTATAACAACAAACCCCAAAGGCTTCTGGAGATAACTCAGAGAAATACTTGCCTTATAAGACATAGGACCTGAGTTCAATCTCCAAACCCATTCAATAAAAGCCAGGCATGGTGATATGTGCTTGTAGTCCCAGTACTGGGGCAGTATAAACAGCTGCATCCCAAGAACTCATTGAGCAGCTTATTCGGTCCAACCTACTTGGTGATCTCCAGGCAAAATTAGAGAGCTAGTCTTATTAAACAAGGTTGATAGCACCCGAGGAAGAGCAGTGTGGTTGTCCATTGATCTACTCATTTGTACACATATGTGCACCCATGTACACATAAACACTCATACACACTTTTGCACATATAAATTTAAAAAATAAAATCACTTTAAAACCACCAAGCAATTAACCACAGAAGAGGCATCTACAAGAAAAAATGAGAATGGAATGATCTTGAATTTAGAGCCAGTCTTAAGATGAATAGAAAAGCAATAGGTTCTATGAGAGTGTGTCTTCTACGATGTCTGGCCCAGAACCTCATGTGCAACCCCATGTCATCTCCATCTCTTCAAGTGCCATCACCATCTATTCAGTTGATGGAGCTACCACCTGGACTTGTCTCCCCCTCCTAATCTGCCAACAGGTCCTACTGTTATCCCCTTAAGAGGCACTTCCATACCTATCTGCTTCCAGTTGTCCCATCACTTGCAACTTCTCCTGAATCTGTTTCTTCTGGATTTCCTGCAGCTGTTCCAAGAGGTGCACATCCTGCTCAACCAACACTGAATCTCTAAATTACCATTCTGCTAGTGAGGCTTTCTTGTTCTCTGTTGTACTTTGGATATGGAGTATCTTGGATGCTCCTATGTTGAAGGCTGGAGTCGTAGTTGGTGGTGTCATTGAAAGATATTGATCATAAAGGCACTAACCATGGATGTTGAATCCACTGGTGAGTTCATACCTGAATAAGCTATTAGATGCAGGAGGATCTGGGTCATGGGGAACGTGTCTTTGGAGGTTATATTTTGCCCCAGACCCACTGTGTATACTCTCCCCCTACTTCCTGGCTGCCACAAGTTGGAAAACTTTGGTTCATCATTCTCTTCTCACTGTGATGTTTTTCCTCACCAGAATCCTTAAACCAGGGAACTGACAATTCTTATATGAGAGTTAAAATGTGCATTTCCTCATTTCAGTTTTTTTTCAGGTATTTAGTCATAGCCACAGAAAGGTAACTGATGTACTCCTGTGTTAGGCTTTCTGTCCGTTTCTAAAGCTCACCAAAATTGTTTGAACCTCTTTTTTTTCTCCTCAAAGCTCTTGAACACTCACTCTCAACAGCTTACATAAAAATCTCATGGTTCTTTAGGTCTCAGCTCACATCTTCTTATCTTACACTGTGTGGATGAGTGTGTGTGTGTTTGTGTGTGTGTGTATGTATTTTGAGACAGATTCTCACTCTGTATCCTATGCTGGCATCAAACTCATGGCAATTCTACTGCCTCAATCTCTCTAGAACTAGGAATACACCATGAGTCATCATGCAAATGTTTCTGTCTTTGTGTGCATGCATACACATATATGTATGATATATGCATGCTTATGCATGAGTACACTTACCTGTGTGCATGTGTAGAAGCCAGAGGCTGAAGAAGGCTATCTTCCTGTATCTCCCTCCTTAATTTTTAAGTTAGGAATTCTCATTTAGCCTGGAGCTCATGGAGTTGGGGTCTCATAGTAGACTGGGTGGTCAATGAGCCCCTCTGCCCCTTTCCCCAAGTATTGCTATTACAGACATGTGCTTTATCCCTGATCTATTTCTCCTTCTCCCAAGCCCAGATATTTTTGTCCTAAAGTTAAGAGTAGCCTATGTGATTAGTGCCAAAAAAAGAGAGCCACATTACTGGCATAGAACCTGTGTACATGGTGAGCTTCTGAAGAAATTTCTCATCAAATGACAGCATTGTGAAAATTATTTTGGTAATAGAACTAGAGCTTTACTGTTAGAAGGGAAGGCGGAGATAGATAAAGCTAAAGCTTTCCAGAGCGAAGGGTTTTTTTCATGCCTTGGCTCATCTGAGTGGGGGGGGGCTGCCTATCAATTAAATCTACAAGGGTTGGAATGAGATGATATTCATTGGAGTCCTTCCATGGAATGTGAAGTAGTTTCAGAATTCAGTAACAATCAGGATCAAGCTCCACCCCCCACTCCAAGTAATGATTCATGTGCCATGAAATTTTTCATTAAAAATTTCCAAGGCTCACAAAGAAAAAGAAAAGGAGCCTTCTACCCTTCATTTGTTCCAACCATATCCTTAGAGCCTTGATGCTGATCATTGAAATGGGGCCTTGGAATTTAAAATTAAGTTTTACTTTGCAAATTTAATGAAATGCAAACAAATACTTAGCAGTTCTAAAGGGCATGGAGTCATTAAGGCGTCTCATTTTGTTAGGTGCTTTGGGGAGTCTCTATGATTTTCAAAGTGAAATCAATTCAGTGGGTGTTTGTGTGTGTGCGCGCGCGTGAGTGTCTTTGTATAGTTAGTGGGTTGACTGGGCAAAATTCTGGACTTCAAAGTCTGTTGCATCCTTTATTAGCTGATTGTCCATGAGTAAATGACACAACCTTTCTTCCTGGCTAAAATAGTGAGTGCAGCTTGCTAGGAATGCCAGTGAGCTGTGCCACATTTCTGTTCTTAGAATGATCCCAGTTTGGTTTGATGTTTTAACTGGACTCGTTGGTTCATCTTCTAATAGTGGATCCTGCATCTTCATTTTGCATTAGCCCCTAAAAACGTGTATCTCTTTCTAATTTGTTGAGCTTGTGTGAGGTGCTTATTAATGTCCCTTCCACAAGAAACCCCCATTTGTTCTTTCTACTCCACACATGATTGGCTGTGTGTTGCTTGTCCTCCTGTCTGCTGGTCAAAGCTCAGAGTACTGATACTTTTTTATTCACTTTCTTTATGTCTCCCATATAG
Organism: Cricetiscus sungorus; assembly: GCA_030556225.1. NCBI lineage: Eukaryota > Metazoa > Chordata > Mammalia > Rodentia > Cricetidae > Cricetiscus > Cricetiscus sungorus. Next base: position 7,992,835 of record JANBXA010000069.1, on the reverse strand, counting down.
CTACAGCTTGAGAGAGAAGCAGTTTAGACACTGCTGCCTTTAAGATGGTAGAAGGCCCTTATACTTGCTCCTGAGTAATGCTGGGATAGAAAGTATGTGGAGAACATTGATGGCCTAATAGCTTGCTGAAATGAGAGCCTTCATGAAAGCAGTTTGCCAGATGAAAATTGCTATACAAATTGCATCCTGATTATGTGCACTGAACAAAAGATTTCTTGAACAGTAACTGGTGCAGGTGGAGATAAAGAAATACATTAAGCTCCGATGAGTTCCTGGCATTCAAAGCCACAGCTGTACCTACATGTGAACATTCCTGTGTCTGACAAGTGAGCTCAGTTCTCTGTCCTATGCACTTTAGTGGGTAGGGCATGTGGGGAGGTCTGATTACTGTTGTGGCTTACGGGGTGTGATAGCTGGGAGGGAAATACTGAGGCTGATGGAGGCGATTCTATGAGAATGTTCAAGGTATGATCAGAAGGGATTTTGTGGATCTTGGGAGACACTGTGCTCCTGGGGTTATTACCCCACCAGGAAGGTGGTCCAGATAGCTGCAGTGTGTTACAGGGTGAGAACAATACTCACTCTGAAAGGGCTGTCAGAGAGGCCCGGGGAAACATAAAGTTTTAGGAGTCTCAAGGCACAGATAAACACTGCTCAGACATGGCTGGGGCATCAGCTTCTATAATTTTTTCTTTCTTTTCTATAAGAATAAAAATGAGAGCATCCCTTCCTGCGCTAATGGTATTTCTTCTGTTTCCTCCCTGTGGCTGCTGGCTCCTTTAAGAGGCATGTACTCCTTTCCCCTTTATTTTCTCTCCTCACTTCTGCTTCATGCATGGCAGAACACATCTACCTAAAATTATCTTATGGTTGTTATTATCTTTTCCCCGTCTCTTGGGACACCACTAGACAGTGTTCATTGAGAACAAGGAGCCGGCTCAAGTTTATTGCTCTGTATCGATGAGGCAGCTCCATGTTTAGCGCACAGTATTGCAACCCTCAAGTGGTTCTTTGTGAGTGAGGTATTGCTTTTCTGCACCTGGATATTCTCCACCCTCCTCGAACTTTTATTTGCTTTGAGATGTTGCTAAATTACTGCATTCTTGCATTCTTTTCTTTGTCTCCCATGTTCCTCTGAGATAACTCAGGCTCCTTCTTCCCTTAAATGGTGGTCATATTTCCCAGGAACGGAATAGACAGAAGGTCTATGAAATCTAAAGAGTGATGGATGTGCAGACAGGGTAAAGAATTTGAGTTTTTAGCTTTGCGCGCATGTGTGCGTGCATCTCTCTCTCTCTCTCTCTCTCTCTCTCTCTCTCTCTCTCTCTCTCTCTGTCTCTCTGACTCTCTGTCTCTCTCTCTGTCTCTCTGTCTCTCTGTCTCTCTGTCTCTCTCTCTCTCTCTCTCTCTCTCTCTCTCTCTCTCTCTCTGTGTGTGTGTGTGTGTGTGTGTGTGTGTGTGTGTGTAGGCTGGAGGTCAACCTTGAGTGTCATTCCCCAGGAAGAGTTATCTGCCTCTCTTTTGATCTTTTTATTATCCTTGGGCCTACCCAGTATGCTAGACAGGCTGAAGGGGATCTAGCCAGTCTGAGCGTGGTAAACATGGCTCTGGTGGGCCTTGCCCTTCTCCCAAATTCCTTCTGCCCTGCTAAAGTCCATAAGATTACATTCCTAAAGTTAGCCACCAAGGTCTATGCCCTTATTTTGGCCACGTCCTCCTCCTGAGGCTGACTACCAAGGTCCAGCTATCAAAGTATTGAAGTCCAGCAATCAAAAGCCCCCTTTGGCTCGCCTAATTAACATGTCAAATTATAATTAAATATCTCATCCTAGCATGAGATTGCCATTTTACCTTTATAAATCTCCATTTGCCTATGGACCATGTCTGCCTCCTCTCTAACCAGAGGTAGTCCTGTTCTCTTCTGGAACAAATATTCCTGTCCCCTCTCCCTTGTCCCCTTCTCCTTTTCCTTTGTCCTCTATCTCCTGTTTTTGTCTCTTATTACCCGCCCTTTGTCCGTCTTGGGCAAATAAATCTCCTTTGGGCTGATAACTTGCTCTTGGGGTACCCTGGGATGATACCTGCCCCTTACCCTGGTGACTCTGTGAGCACCAGGATGCAGCTGTCCCAAACTCCCAGATGCTGGGGTATAACTGTTTATGCCCAAATCCAGCCTTTTACATTGGTTCTGAGGCTCAGACCCAGCTCCTTCATTTGTGAGGCAATTATTTACCAGGACAGCTGTCCCTTCAGCCCATCTGTGGCTTCCTACTCATCAGCCCCCTTCTTCTGCTTAGACACCTGCAAGATACAAGGCAGTTTGTGTTGGTTGGTCCCCATCCCCCTTGTCATCCCCCACTCCCCAGTCTTCTGTAACTTTCTGTCTCCTCCACATGATAGCCCATGATCCAAGAGAGGACTCTTCCGAAACAGAAGTGTTTGTTGGAAGAGGGGAGGTACTAATGAGGTTCTGCTATGAGCCAAGAAAAACATACAGTGGGTGGAAAGTGGAGGCAAGCACATTCATTGTCTAGGGCTCACTTGCTCCTCTGACTTTGCTGAGGAGGGTGTGAAAGGAAGGGGAACTGACCCAGCAGCCCCATCCTTTGTGCTTCCTCTGACCTCCTTCTTGGAAGCCCTGAGGACCTTAAGATGGAGCAGAAGTTGCTTCCTTCAAAAGAGGGAGAAAGGTTTAATTTAGAGGGTTGAATGTCTATATGCTAATGAGCCTCTCTTGTATGTGAGAAGCCATTCTGAGGGCTTCTAAATAATTTTCACACTTCCCCAACTTTCTTTAAATTTATAATATCCATTGTGGTTCTTCCTTTATTGCTCAGTTGGGTGGCAGGGTGCTTTGAAGATTCAGAGCTAACGGAACACACTAATAAAATCATGTGTCGTATTAAAATGTAAACTACATGCTGGTGTCCTATTGTCTGAGCCAGTCCAATGGAGTAATGTAATTAATGGAGGCTTTGATAATTAACTTGCACTGTTGAGAAGTCAGGAGCAGTTTACTTGTCTCTCCTTTCTAGAAAATTTTAAATTCACTTATAGACATGGTTTGGCTTCATCCCTCCCCACTCTTCTCAAGCTTCTTGTTTCCCATCATGCATGAACCTATCCATCCCTAGAATTTCTCCTCCCATTTTGATGTCCTGTGTTCTGTTACCAGCCTATACCTCTCCCAAAAAGCCTTAGTTTTCTCTTCTTGTGAGTCTTTCTTTAGTTTTCTGGGCTATTTATACCTCCCCCACAGATACAGAGACAGAGACAGAGAGAGGGAGAGAGAGACAGAGACAGAGAGAGATATCAGAAGCTAGGATCTGTATATGAGAAGAAGAATATTCTGTTTGTCTTTCCAAGCCTGAATTACCTCATTCATTATAATATATTCAAGTCCCATCCATTTTCCTCCAATTTTCATAATTTCCCTGTCTCTTGTCATCTATTCCTCCCACCCCTCACCCTCCCTCTTGTGCATGCATGCTCTCATTGTGTGCTTATGTCTGCATGCATGTGCTCTTTCTCTGTTGTGCTAGCTGCTATTTTCCTATTGTAGATCTGCATCTGAAACTCATAAGCGGATGTTGCGACTCCCAGAGGCCTGTTTACTGCAAGCTAGAAGTAAGAAAGCTGCTATAATTCAGAAAGAAACTTCTTGCATGAGATGAAAGTCAACTCAGCTCAAGTTTGGGTCAGAATTTAGGGTTCCCACTGGAGTGTTTATGCCTGTATCTGTAGTCCAGATAAGTTAGAAGAAATTGTTCCCTGTGGCAGGCCATGAATCTAATTACCCTGGAAACACTGCTGCAAGTGCTTGATTGAAAATTGCTGGACAGTGTTTGGTGGCTCTGGCTTCCCTGCCTTCAAATCACACATGACACACAGATGGCTCTCCTCGTATGGCCCAAAGGCCATAACTCATGGAGATAAATCATGTGTCCCCAGGAGAACACAAGGTAGATGGTGTCCCCAAGGGGGACTTTCTTGAAGAATGAGAAAAAGACATTGAAGAGCAAGGGTTAGGTCAAGACATAGAGTAATGTGATGTAGGTTTTAATTAAAAAAAAAAAAAACCTCCAAAGGGCTGACAGGATGGCTCAACTTAGAAAGTACTTACTCTGCAATCATAGGGAGCTGAGTTTACTCCCCAGAACCCAGGTGTGATGGTGTGCATTTATAATCCCTGTACTGGGGAAGCTGAGACAGGTGGATCTCTGAGGTTTCCTAGCTTACTTGGTGATTTCTAGGCAAATGATACATCCTGTTTCTATGAAAATGGCTGATGATTCCCAAGAAATGCCAATTAAGGTTACTCTCTGGCCTCCACATGGACAGACAGACAGGCAGGCATGCACACACACGCGTACGTACACACACACACACACACACACACACACACACACACACACACTGATTAATGCCTTTCTTTTTTAGATTGTTCCAGGCCAGTCTTTCTGCTTGTTTTGTGGGGTTTGAAGTTTCTTCCTAAGAAGGAGGTATGTGGAGGCTGGAGAAAGGTTAAGACCCTCTGCCATTGTTGTAATGATCCATGGGCCTGGTGATAGTGTGAATTATGAGGTCAAGATGCCCCTGGGTCCTTGACTGAAGCTTACCTTAATTAAACCTGTGACATATTTACCCTCAGCTTGCTTACCTTTACTCTCAACTTGCTTATCTTTATCAAGGGGCAGATGATATATCCCAAGGTCACTGAGATTATGCTGCTGACAGTCACTAGTGTTTGATGACTATGCTGGTAATAACAGGCTAAGGATGGCATGCTGAATCACCAGGAGAACTACTAGGGCAACTCAAGGCATGTGGCATATTGTATCTGAATAATCAAAGGTCTTTTATGGCACAGGCAGAGTTTTTATTTTCTGTGATGTCTTCAGTGAAAAGTAGAAGAATGGCAAGTGAGAACACATGATTATTGAGTAAATCTGGTAGTTCTGTGTGGTAGAGCTGGTGTGTGTGTGTGTGTCTGTGTGTGTGTGTGTGTGTGTGTGTGTGTAGTATAGATGTATTTTTATGTGTGTGCACATGCATACTTGTATGTGTATATGGATGCATGCACATTTATGTCCCTGTGAGTGGAGGCCAGAGGTGTCTCTCTGTCTTATTTTTTGATAAGCCTGGGACTCACTATTTCATCTGCTCTGGCTGGCCAGTGAGTCATAGGGATTATCCTGTCTCAAATTTCCCAGCACTAGGATTCTAGTTGTGTTCTATCACAACCAGCTTTTACATGGATGCTGGGAATCTGAACTCAGCTCCCCATGTGTGAGTAAGTAGCTTGTTCTGCATGAGCCGGTCAAATGTTCTTAGGTACCATCTCTAGCTGCTCATTACTCTGGCTGAGAATCTCTGTTTGATGTTGGAATCAAAAGAATAGGAACTAAGGGGGTAGATATAAAGGTCAAGGAAGAGTTGTGACGCAGGGTCAAGCAAAGGAAATATTAGCTAATTATTCTTCCAGATATTTGAGATGTCTGGTAGGTAAACCCTGCAATGGGCCTACCCTTTGGTACAGGGCAGCCTGTTTGTCTAAAACTAAAGGAAGTTGGGGGTGTGCCCTGTCTAATGGTTACTTTGGCCTTGGCGATCTGCCCTACATCCCTCTGGAACCTCGGAGAGATAAGCCATAGCAAACCAAGACACAGAATGGTGGTTTTATAGTAAAAGACCATTGTGCCAATGTAGTGTCTGGGCAATTAGAGTTCATTATTCTGGTGGTCTGGATCACAAATTCAGAAATGAGACAAGGGAACCAGCTGGTTGTGAAGGGAGACCCAGGGATGCACCTCATAAGTTTTCAAATCCAAAGGGACCCCCAACTTGTCCCTGGCAAATAAATTACTTCAAGGCTTGGTTGTGGGAGAAATGTTTCTTCTCTAACTTATTGGCTAAGAAATGTCCCAAACCCATAGTGGTCAGAAGGCATTGCTATCTGCCAGCTGCTCTATGGCCTATGTGAAATGACATTAGGGCCCCAAAGCAAACCACAACAGAGCTGTTTATCACTGACTGACTATTAGCTTCATGCCTGGGATCCAGACACAGATGCAGAGGTCCTCTGGGATCTCAGTACAAGAAGACAGGTGTCTAGAAGTGAAGTCATTCAGTCAGAATCAATGGTACCAGACTTTCTTTGGAACTTCCCAAGTTTTAACATTTCAAAGGTCATTTCCATCTTGCTTTTCATTAGCCATTTTCATTATTTCTCTGGATAAGCATTTCAAGAAGATGCTAGCAGCTGATGCTGCAGATGTCCCATATGGCTACCTTTCTGAATAATGCTTGATTAGCATAGGGTGGCCCATCCTTCTCTAGTCACAAACGAGGGGCTCTGCTTTTGGTTTTACAAAGAGACTGGATTAGATTGTGGTCACATATTCAAGAATGGGCTCAGGTTCAGTTCTGTGTTTAGCTAGGATCATTTCATTGTCTCATTTAATTTCCTAGAATTAGAATATAATCTTTTAATTAAAATTTTTATTTTATTTTTGAGGTTAATATAATTACATCATTTCTGCCTTCTCCTTCTTTCTCCCTCCAAACTCTTTCAAATTCATGTCTTCTCTTTGTTACTGTGTGTGTGTATATATATATATATATATATATATATATATATATATATATATATTATTCATTCTGTATAATGTCACTTGTGTACAGTTTCAAGGCTGACCATTGATAACCAATTGGTGTTCCCTTCCCTGAAAAAGACTCTACGCATTCCTTAATTGCCTGTAGACTTTGCTCAATTTTTCTCATGTTTTTTGTTGTTTGGGACAGAGTATTGTGTATCCCAAGTTATCCTTGAACTTAATCGTATAGCAAAGGATGACATTGACTTTCTGATCCTTCTGCTTCCACCTCCTGAAGGCTAGGAGTGTTTCACCGGATATGGTTTGATGCTATGCTGGGAACCCCATTTAGGGTTCCATGCATGGTAGGCAAACACCATCTGAGCTACATCCCCAGTCCCAACTTTCCAGAACACTTTTTAGAACAATGTTCCTTTATGTTTTGCCTGATAAGAGTTTTGACCACCTCTTAAGACATGGGAGTTTGGACACCCCAGCCTATCTAAGGCATAGGCAACCCCCTCTTTACTTTCCACACTGTGAATAGAAGATTTTTTAACAGACCAGGAATCCAGGAGCATTTTATAGATCACCGTTTATGTCATTCATAAGACATTTACACACTAATGACATTCCTGAGGTGGATCTTGGTCCCAGTTTGAGCTATGAAGATTGTGCTGAGGGCTCCTGTAAGAGATTCCATGGTCTCAAGACAGAGAGCAAAGACATATTGTTTGCTTTTCAACATTGCTGCATTGCAAGGGGTGAGTGTGAGAGGTGGTGATGTAAGAAGACAGCAGGAATGTGAGAGGAGTCATGATGCAATTCTTGTGGGTGCTTTTTTTGGTGCTAAGTTTGCTTATTTGTGTTCTTGTTGCAAGGCACTGTCTTGCCAGTCAATTTGCCACCATCTTTCTGACATCAATGGTACCTATCTTTGAGATCCCATCATGATTGGGTCTGTGAGCTGCTGACATTCACTCAGAGGAAAAAAGGGTGAAGAGAATCATTGAACCCTCTCCTAGTATTCTGGCCACTCCTCCCACTCATTTGGATGCAATTCTGCCCTAATTGTACTGGCCTCAGGGTGTCTGGATGGACTAGAATATGTAGGCTAGGGAGGACTAGAGGAAGGGGCCCGATAGCTCCATATGTGGGAGCATGAGCTGTGGGGAAGCCATTTTTCATGCTTGGTGAAACTTTCCAGTGAAGCTGCTTCAGGGATTACCCATGCTTCTGTCGGTAACTCCTTACCCATGCTTTCTGTGAGAAAGCTCAACAAAATCAGTAGTTTTCTGTGTGGTGGTTTGAGTGAGAATGACTCTTGTGGGATCATAGTTTTAAATATTTGGTTCCTAGTAAGTGGGACTGTTTGGGAAAGATTGGAAAGTGTGTCACTGGGGGTGAACTTAAAAGCCTCCTGCCATGCCCAGTGTGCTTTTTCTGCCACTTACTTGCAAGTCAAGATGGGGGCTCCAAGCTATTCTTGTCACTATGTCATTGTTCAGTCATCATGGACTCTAAACCAATGAAATCACAAGCTCAACGAACACTTTCATTTTAGGTTTTGTGTTTGTCATAGCAATAGGAAAGTAGCTAAGAAACCCAGATTGAACTATGATAGAAGTTGGTTTGTGATTAGGGTATTATGAGGAGGGGCAGGTGCTGGGCACATTTCCAGAGAAGGGATTCTGTTTTTTAAGGTGTGAAATAAGAGGAACATATGATGGATGACATACACTTAATAGTACACAGCAAACTATGGCCAAGCTGGTTTCAGAAAGGTAGTCTGCTTCTTGTCTGGCCAGAGAATTGTAAGATTAGAGACAAAAAACTGAGTTAAATTCAATTAATTCTTTTTCCAAGCTAAGGACTGAACCTAGGGACTTAAGCTTGCTAGACAGGTGCTCTATCACTGAGCTAAATCTACAAACCCAAATTCAATTAATATTTAATCAACATCAGTATGGTCCAGATATTTTCTGCAAGTTTAGTGATGTTAATATTTTATTTTCTCTCTGAAATTCAAAACTAGCTGGACATGCTGTATTTTTTGGTTGATGCTTGACAGCAAATCCTCCTTGGCCTGGAATCTTTGTTCTCTTTTGGATTTATGAATTGAGCCACCCAAAATGCTACTGTTTATACCTTCCTGGTTTGTGGTCATCAGTTTTCCAATGCCATGACAAAAGACCTGAGACAAGTCAGCCATGAGAGGAGGGTTTTCTGTGAGCCATGCTTTTAGAATTGGAAGTCTGTGGGACTTAACATCTGTGTTTGGAGTCTAAAGTGAGAGAGAAAACAGTGTTGGAGAAAAGTTTCCTATCTTAAAACTAGCAGGGAGGAAGGAGGGGGAAATAACCAGGGGTAGAAGAGGAGTAAAGGGTGGAGAAGGGGGAGGACTAGGACCTTAATAACCTCTTAAAGGATGTGCTCCAGAGTGATTCCTCTTACATCTATTTCCAATTGTGTATGTGTGTGTCTTTGTGTGTGTACTCCTACATGAGTGTGTTCGTGACTGTATATATGTGTGTTCCTGTGTCTTTGTGTTTGTTCCTGTGTATGTACCTGTGTTGTTTCCCTGTGTATATGTGGGTTTCTGTGTGTATATATTACTGTATGTGTATATTCCTGTGTGTATATTCCTGTGTGTGTTTTCCTATGTGTACATTTACAAATGTATGTGTGTTCCTGTGTGTACATATTACTGTGTGTGTATTCTTACGTGTATGCATTAATGTAGGTGTTCCTATGTGTGTTCTTGTGTGTATATACCTGTGTGTGTATGTTTGTGTGTATGTGTTTCTCTCTCTCTCTCTCTCTCTCTCTCTCTCTCTCTCTCTCTCTTCTCTCTCTCTCTCTCTGTGTGTGTGTGTGTGTGTGTGTGTGTGTGTGTTAGAGGTCAGGAGATGACCTTGGATGCTAGATCTTGCATACTGTCTTGTTTGAGAACAGGTTCCTGTTCTGTTGATTGCTGCTGTGTACTATCACTTAGCTGGTCCAGGAAATCTTGGTGATTCTCCTGCCTCCCATCTCACTGTAGGAATGCCAGGACTACAGACACAGACTACCCCTGACAGGTGCCTGTGGGTTCTGAGGACTCAGATTCCCTACACTTGTACAGCATGTGCTTTACCCACTGAGCACTCCCACCCACTCCCTTCTGTTAGGCCTCACCTCATCAAAGTCATAGCACCTCTGACTAGGCTAGGGAACAAACCTTGGGAGACATTTCAAAACTAAACCAAAACAAAGTTAAGTTAATCCATGCATTTGATTTGCACATATAATTTACACATAATATACAATTTGTAAACAATTACTTATATAATCTAATATATTGGTTTGATCAAGTCATAGGCTTCTGTAAACTTGCCCCCTGTGTGTTATATTTATCATCAGCTGGGTTTTCCTAAGAAGGATATTGACAGCTTCAGACTTGTACCCTGCGAACTTTGTGAACCTACTTTCCTCCAGCAGTTCATATTGAAGGCCTATGTTTACATCATGTAGGTGGACTTCAGGGTCCTGTCAATCTCTAAACTAGCTACCGTGGATAGAAGGTGGAGGTGTGCTGGTTGGCAGACTTAGTCATATAAGCCCTTATAGGGCAGAAAAGATGCTTATGCTGTAAGCAATGTCTAAGCCATGTGTGTGAGAGAAGGAGGCAAGATTGCCTGAAGAGAGTTACAATACTTTCATAGAGAAAAGGCAGAATGGACTCAGCATTTAACAGTGACATCTGTCCCACTTGCAGTGCACCAGGAGCTGAACAGAAAGAACTTTACCTTTGAAAGGACTTGTGTTCTTCCAGGGTACCTGAGTTCAGGTCCCAGCATCCCTGCTCAGCCATTCACAACTATCTGTGACTTCAGCTCCAGGTAATCTGGTACCCTCTCTGGCCTCTGTGGATACCTACACATCTACCTCTTCCCTCACCTTCACTCTCTCTTTCACACACATCAGAAAGAATCCAGCACAGTACATGCAGCAGTGTGGAGTGCTCCTGAGCTCATCTGAGTCAGTGTTTTGCTGAACGTGGGTAGACTGAAATCAAGGCAGCTCATTGGATATGGTGTAACTAGAGCATCAGATGGCTGTGCATAAGGTTTTGAAGTTCAATGAGGTTCAGCTTGTTAGTCAATAGTGGCAGCAATCATGTCCCCTCGTACTTGTCTCTACATGCCTGTGAGGCTTCTTGGGTGTTCAGACATAAAGACTCTCATTTGATTGTGTATAAAACCCCAATTTGAATTTTATTGGAGCACTTACACATGATTACCTTTCAGTGAAACTTGCTGTCATTTTGGCTGTAATGTTCCAGCAAATGAAGGGGTGTTTTTCTTTCCCTTTCAAGTTGTTAGTTTCATTAAGGAAATATTTGTTGAGCAGATTCTTTGAGTTTAGCACTGTAGATGTAAGAAAGGAAACTTGAAGTTTCTCTTCAATATTTACTTGAAAACATTTTACTCTCGGTGGTAAAAAGTATTTTCTATGCTGTTGTATAGATATGGGGCTATGAGAGAGAGGTGTTTAGGAACTAAGCTTTAAGACTGGTGAATGTTTCTCCTCACAGTGATGGCATAGTTTACCTTTGTCTTTGAAGTTCTCCCCATGACTTAATCAGCTTCCTGTTACTAAGATAACTTGCAGTGAGATCAGCTTTATTTGGTTCATGGTCTTAGAGGTTTCATCTGTGTTCATTCATCCTTCTCACTCTGGATATTAGCACAGCAGAATGTCATGGCAAGGAATGTTAGTAATAACAAAATTTGTGTACCTCATGGCAAGCCATGGACAGCAGGAGGAAGGGTCTAGACTCTCAAGGACACACCCTAAATGCCATCCTTCCTATCAGTCCCTGCTTCCTAATGTTTCCATCTCCCAGTTGCGTCTGGCTGTGCCCCAGCTTTTAGTAAATTGTCTTTGGTGATCAGTTCAGATCTAAGTCACTATGTTCTCTTCTTTTTCTGGTACCCAGAGGCTGGTGTCCACATACAATGCAACCTGCATTTGGTACATGTCCCAAAGTCTAAAAGGTTCCAGCTTTGCTCAAAATATCAAGTCGGTCTTGAGAATCAAGGTAAACCCTTACATGTGAGTTTGTAGGGAAAAGAAATATAATAATAAGGGGTTGAAATTCCCATCTGAAAAGGATTACAAAGAAAGGATTGGGCCAAAGCCACACAAATCCAAAGCAGAGCAAGCACTGTCCCTCTCTGTGACATGTGCTCCAAAGATTTCAGCTTTGAATTTGCTTGCTGTTGTTCATATGGTTTCTTTTAGGCTGGTTCTGCTTGCTGCCCCAAGTGGCACCCCTTAGCAGGTCTGCCACACTCCTGGCATGCCTACTGCAGCTGGGGCTTCACTCTCAAAGCTCTACGTAAAGGACTTCTCGTAGGGATTCGTCATTACTTGCCACTCCACATCCTGATGTACCTTACCTTTGAGATTTGTTTGGAAACCCCCATGACTCCTGTATGCAGCATGCCTGCAACACCAGCTCCACAAGGATGAGGCTAATATCTGTTGCTAGCAGAAAACACCCCATCAGGACTTTCTCCATCTTAGGCTACTCTTATCTGGCTGATTGTCACGTGCTGTTTGAGTTCATTGAGAATTTCTGGAAGTAGAATTGCCCAAGCCCCTCAGACTAAAGCATGTTTGTGTTAAACATCCTCTAAAGATGCTTGTCTGGAGAAGAACTGCTCCCAAACTTTGTGACAAGGAATGTAGACAATAGCAAAATAGCCACAAAATAAAATTGGTAGAAGAGCTTGATGGTGAATCTTTTCCGATAGAGTTCACTATTGTTTATCCCATGGCACAAAAGTACCTATGGTGAGAAAGAGAAGTGGAGTGAAAAGATCAGTTGGGAATGATAGTTGCTGCCTCAACTGCTCCAGTCAATTTCTGCTAGATATTTTGTGTGGGCATCTGATAATGTTTTAATGTCTGCCTATCATCCATCCATCCATCCATCCTTCATTTGTCTGTCTATCTATCTATCTATCTATCTATCTATCTATCTATCTATCTGTCTAAATCTATCATCTGTTTCCTTTTTCTTGCTATTTATTCTTTTACTTGGCTTTGCTATGTGCTTGATAAATGCACCCATTCAAAACTCAAAGTAGATCTATTCCTTCTCCAGACTATAAAAAATACTAGGCAACTCTCAGATCTTTTTGCTCTTGATTTTTACTATAAATGACTAAAATTAGCCAGCTAAAACCTGCATACACTGTTTTGAAATTTCCCCTAGCAGATAAACCAGTAGATTACCTTCCAACAAAGCCTCAAATAAAGGCCCTGGGCATGGAAAGCATGCAGAACAAAGTCCATGCAGTGTCTTCCTTCCTATCTGGAACCTCAGAAGTTTTGCCTCTACTACCTACATTCTTATCACATCCACACCCATCCCATTAGAATCACCCATCAGCCATTGCTTCACTAGATCTAAGCTTTCTCTAGCTTGTACCTACAACATTTTTCCAAGTTTCTTTTGACCCACCTCATCAGATAAAATCACAGCAGTGTTTTTGCTTCTCATAACCAGTTGTCTATGTTAGCTTTCTGCTGCTGTAACAAAATACTTGAGATGAACACATTTTAAAGGAGAGCTGATTAATTTTGCCTTGTGGTTTAAACCATGGGTTCCTGGTCCTGTTAGTTTGGATATGAGTCAAGAAGAGCATGGTATGGGGCATGGGGCAAGCAAAAAGCTGCTAACCTCTGGGAAACAAAGAGGGAAAGAAATGGGTTAATTTACCAATTTCCCCTTGAAGTACATGCCTCCTGTGAGCAGCTTTGCACAACTGGGCTCAATCTGCCAAAGTGTCTGCTGTCTTCCATTGGTGCAACCAGCTGGAAATTAAGCTCTTATAGTCTGGGGGTGTCTGAAATCAGACCATAATATGATATTTAAGATTTTTACTTTTACTCTGGAGATTCTTTGAAGATTTGTGTCCAACAGGACTGTAATATCAAGAGGAGAGAACATTCTGCTTGCCGAGCATGCGATCTGCTTTCTACTGAGTATCCACTTAATACCTGATAGAAAGACAAAAGCCTGCTTTTCCCTCTGATTCCCTCTGCATTATCCCTGTGCTGGGTACCCAGTTAATACCTGATGAATGGACACAAGCCTTCCCCTCTGACCCCCTCTGCATTCCCAGATCCCATACAAATGATGAAATTCCATCTTCTCATCAAGAACTATCCATAATGAAAGTGTCCTTCAACTCAATTTCTAGTGACTCTCAAGAGCTCTCTAAGCCTTCATCCCACATTTCCCTATCACCCTAGTGGGAATGTACCTTTGGTTTCATCCATTGCCCACAGAAACCAGTAAGACAAATAGAAGTCTGGCGTGGTGTGGCCACAGAAGTAAAGTGCTCCTCCAGAGAGCCAGGAAGAGAGCATTAAACACCCAATCAATATTGCTCTGGCCTGCACTGCTCTTTTCTCTTGACTGTGCAAGAGCTGTAATACCTGGTGGTGGTGCCAGGAGTTTGATTGTGGAATTTGTACCTTGCTGAAGCTTTTCCCTGCCATAACTCTGTACAATTCTACTACTATAGTGGATCCCACCCTGCTGAAGACCTTTACCTTTGCCATCCATCATTCTTCCTCCCATTTATGGCAAGCCTTTATCCCCACATCTAATACTTAACCAAATGCTGGAATCTCTTCCTCACCCATCCTTAGGGAACAATTTCAGAGTTTCATAATCCTACTGTTCCTTGTGTACTATCCCCATGTCCATCCAGAAAGATGCTTTCAAGATATGCTTCATGCTATGTAAAATTATGTTTAATGCTAATTGCTGGAACACTGCATAATAGCAGAAGCCAAAGTCTCCATCTTGAGCAGATTCTCTGTGACTGATCTAGCTGGGCTGGCACTATTAGCTTAGCTCCCAAAACTCTGGTTTTTGTTTCTCAGCCAGTACCCTTCCTCCTTGTGGGGAGGATCACTCTTTCCATGTGGCCCTGTTTCATGGATGACTAGGACATCATGTCTCCCTTGTTTACTTGTATTTCATCTCCCCACTCATTTCTGTTCTCAATTGGAATGCAAGTGATGGGTTATGATCTCTGATTTTATTTCTTTGGTTTACCTCTTGTTTTGGAATTAAGTAACTATTAAATGGAATGTGGTAGTGTCTGATGCGCTTTCCCAAAATTCATGTCATGCAAAGTTTTTCCTCCAATTCGCATGCATATGGTATTTGGAGGCAGGGTCTTGTGAGGATAATACAGTTGACTGAGTCATGATAGTAGGACCCCATAATGGTATTGGTGGCTTAATGAAAATAAGAGGAAGTTTGACCTGGCGGTCTTGCTCCCTTTTGCCTTGTGGAGCTCCTGTTGTGTGAAAATGTAGTCAGTATAGATGCCCTCTTCAAATACAGGGCAGGTGCCAACTCCATCTCTTGGACTCCTGAACTTTTTATAATCATAAGCCATAAACAAAGCTATTCTTTATAAATTGCCTTTTTTGTCTCTGGCATTGTGTTATCACAAAAGAAAATGGATTAAGACAAAATGAATGAAGCAGCCATCTTTCTATCAGTCAGCCCCTTCACTTGCTGTCCACTCTGTTAGCTAGGGCAGCTGATTAATGAAACAGTCCATGGAGATGAGGGATTATATGCCCTAGAGAATACCCTGTATATGTTCATTGTCAAGGCAGAACATAAACACTCTTCAAAACAGTGTCTTGGAAAGGAAGAGACCATCACCTGCTTCTCTTCATGCTGAATTTCATATGACAGATGTTCAGCATTATTTAAAGAGTTCCAAAGAGTGGAGAGAATTGCCTCCCTGATGCAGGAAAAACACTGTTCTCCTCCATGCCTACCTGGTTTCTATTTTCAGATTCCAAACTTTAAACCTGTCTCTGCCAAGATCAAATTGCCTTGCTTTGTGTTATTGTGACTGAAGGATGTTTTTCCTCTCTGAATCCTCTGGCCAACCCCTAATTGTGAGAAGCAAATTTTGAATAACTTGCATCAAGTAAGGGAGAATGTACTTTTTAGCCAAATAAGCTCCCAGTAGCTGAAGAGCTGGGCAGCATTCTGCATCCACCAGGATCTTGAACAGTGTTTCCCTTTAAAGACTGACTTTTGTTATGGGCTCTTAAGCAGCATCAGTTCAAAGCCATCACACAGATGCAAACCTCTTTCACACAAGTGTCAGAATCAGATAGTAGACATTTCTAAAGCACAGACTCTATGGTTCAGGCTGGAGATGCCAGGTGTATTCATGTGTTCTTGTTCCCATGATTGGGGTATGTTTATGACAAGCTGCTGTGACCACCTGTGTTCCAGGAAGGGGATGCAGGGCAGGGGATGTGGATTTTTTCCTGTGGTATGCTGCATGTGGTAGGGGTGTTATGAGATCTTTCTTGTTCCATGACCCAGTGGTAATAGCACCTTTAAGAGGAAAATTCACCTGCTAAGGAGCATCCTGGGAGCCACAAGTACAGAAAGGTTATGTGATGTACTTTTGTGCTATGGCAATAATTCTGGATAAAGCAAGATTCTGCAAAAATGAGGAAACCACAATTAGAGTAGGGTTGAAGTACTTGTGAATGGAACCTTAAAATACAAGAAGCCTCTTGCCTAAAAGAAGATGTGAGAGACATGAGACCACGAGAGCAGACCAAGGGGGGAAAGACCACTGAAGTGTTTTGTAAATTACTCCGGGTATGGAGGGTGGAGGTGGTACTGTAAGGCTGTTCATAGCAATGCAACATCAAGATGACTATATATTTACCCATTTGATTGTTTTTAAAGAAAAATTCTAAACTCACGGCAAGGAGATGCCCCCAGTTGGTCAAGTCCCTACATGAAAATATGAGGAACTGAGTTCAGATCCCCAAAACCCTCACTGAAAGACAAAGTCAGTCCAGCAGTCCAGTCCCCATGGTGATGGGGTGGCAGAGACAGGCGAATGCTAGGAGATCACAGATCAGCCTAAGTGAATCAGGGAGCTCTAAGTTTAGCCAGAGACCCTGTCTCAAAATTAAGATGGCTAGTGATTGAGTAAGACACCTAGCATTGACACGTGGTTTTCACAGGTGGGTGGCACTCACATGTGCATGCACACACAGGGATATATGTTTGTTGTAAAAAGGGTTTCTGTTACTGTGATAAACACAGTGACAGTAAGTTGGGGAGGAAAGGGTTTAATTGGCTTGCAATTCCATAACAACATAGCCCATCACTGAGAGAAGTCAAGGGAGGACACTGGAGGCATGAAGGGGTGCTGCTTACTGGCTTGCACTTCATGGCTTATTCAGCCTGCTTTCTTCTAGAACTCAGAATCACCAGCCTAGAAGTGGCACTGCCCAGAGTAATCTGGGGCCTCTCACATCTATCATCAGTCAAGAGATACACTACAGACTTGTCTTCAGGCAAATCTTACAGAGGCAATTTATCAATTGAGAGGCTCTCTTCCTACATGACTCTAGCTTGTTTCAAGTTGATGCAAAACTGATCAGCACACATATGAGCACATACTTGCACATACACAGAAAGGTTCTAATGTGAACAGCTTTGTTTAGCCAGTTAAAGTTCACTCCATTTAAGCATTTCATCAGACATGAAGGTGACAAGTTAATGTGGTGTGGGGGCTTTTGGTTAATGCTAACACTTTGGCAGCCAACCCCTTATATGGGTGCTGGGTGCTGGAGATCCAAACTCAGCTCCCCTTGCTTCCATGGCAAGTGATTTATTGACTGAGCCGTTTTCCAGAACAGGAGAAATATTTTTTAGATCATATTTTTAAGTAAATTTCAAGATCACTGATAGATAAAAATACCAGGCTGAGGTGACATTTTAACCCAAGTCTGTCACACTGGGAAGGTGTGAGGTATACCCATTGGATTATTTTTGCCTAAACTTCAATTCAATGCAAGAGGATGCTCATTAAAAACATCTGTTTAGGGAGCTGGTGTTGAGAAGCACCATTCACTTCAGGTGTGATATCCTCACTATGTTGTACATTCTGTCACTGCCTACTTTGAGGCACTTGTCTACGATCCAAAGACTACAGTCTCCAGTGGAAATTATTTATTGTATCAGTAGATCTGTGCTTCCCAAGCCAGGCTGATACTTACGTGTCTGAAAAATATTTAATACTGACTCCTAGATTATTTTCTTTCATACCACAAACCTGCTCATTTAGTAAATTATTATACCTGAAGCAAGAGTCCTGGGAACTGTCTTCAGGCAGTGAGGATATCCTTTCATGTTATTTCTACCCCTGTAGCATACATGTCTACCCAGGTAAGAGTGACATTTCCACAGAGTCCCTCTTGTGTATTTTCATATTAAAATGTTCTAATTGCCTATAAATGTTCTCAGTGGCGCATCATACAAGATGGTAGCCAACATGTCTGAAATGTTTGCTTCCATGTCATGCTAAATACCATGTTCAGATCACCGAGCTCTATAAAGTTGCATATTTATTACAGGATCTTAAGTAAAAATTGAAGGAAAAAATATGCCCTCAGCCAAATAGGTCTAAATATGAAAAGACTCATTATTATTCATATGCATATTCAGTAAATCATTTTGCATATGCTTTTGCTGTCAACGAAGAACTTTCATTCTGGTTTGTTGACTTCCAACAATGCTCTTGTCCTTCACAAGTTAGCTGGGTGATCTTAGATGTGCTAATGAAATGTCTCAGCTGTCTTCTTCTGAACTGCTCAATGATGATAATATATCATCAGGCCATTTCCTTTCTTCATTCCTCCCTTTTTCTACTTCCCTCTCTTCTTCTGTGCCTTTCTCCCTCCATCCCTCTCTTCCTCTTTCCCTCTGTCACTCCCACTTCCCCTCACTCCCACTCTCCTTCTCCCTTCCCTACCCTTCCTTGTTAGGAGCAGGTTTTTCCCCCTGCTGCCGGTCTGGTCCCACCGCTGTGCCAGCTCCAAATAACACACAGAGACTCTGTATTTGATATAAGGCTGTTGGCCAGTTAATAGTTTCTTACCTGCTAGCTCTGTCTTAATGATTAACCCATTTCTACTATTCTAAGTATTTTTACATGGCTCATCTTACCGGCCAGAGTGGGATATTCACTTTGTCTGCTTCTGTGGCACTGACCACACCATTGGGGGGTGGAGCCAGGGATGGAAGTGACCCATGGAACTAGGTCTGAGGAAGAGCCAGGGAACACTCTCTTGCTGGCTGGACTCAGAGAGGAGAGCATCCGGTTCAACCTGCTGATGTTCATCTGTCTGTGTTGTGAGTTATTTCTCCCTGAATAGACATCTATTTGGCCTATTTGTTTATCCTGATCCTTATTAAACCACAATACTTCCTCTCTCATTTTTTATCATTGGCTGGCGTGGCACTTGCTGTATGCCCCGGACTGACTTTGAACTTGCAGTGGCCTGCCTACCTCAGCTTCCTGAACACTGGGATTATGGACCTAAAGCATCTTGCCTAGCTTGACATCTGAGTTTTGGAGAATACAACAATGAGTGTAGAGAGGTAGGGGAGGGCTGTATGAGGGTTAAGTGCCCAACAAATGACAGCTCACTGTGATTAGTTTTACACAGAGCTGTTTTGTTTGAAACTACCTTTACAGATCCTAGCACTGCTGCAAGAACAGGACCACACAGCCTTGATATTGCCTGTGACATAGCTTCCAGAGCTCATTAGGGAAGACACTGCAATGCCAAACAGAAACAGAACTTCAGAAGATGCTCTTGGCAGAAACCTGGTTCTTCTCCGTTTTTCCAAACCCATGGAGATACCAAGCCTGCCCCCTCGTGGACATTCCTTTCAATGCGTTAGCATTTGGCCACTTCATTGAAGCTTGGCAAGCTCCCTACAGCACCAGGCTACAGCCCAGGCCCCATAGCTGCAGCTGTTTCTTTTGAACTTGTCTGATGACCGTTCAGGCAAAGGTGTCTGTGGGAGTAGAATGTTTTTAGGGTGTAGTGAAACACTCCACCCCCCCTTCCTTGCTTGGCTCCCACAGGATCCAGCAGTCACTAGGGGTTATTCAGGAGAACTCTCCAAGCTGGCTAAACACTCAACTGTGGAAGGTAAATAAATGAGAGTTTTAGGTTCAAGGGAAGGGAGAGGCCAGCGGTGAAATGGACCAATGAACAAGAAAAGGCAAACCCAGGCAGTGGGATTGCCCTATCCTTTACCAGTCACTTCATTTGGTAGGAGACAGCAGTTGGTTTCTCCTGGAAAGTCTGCATACACAGGATGCAAAGCTAGCAATTTCTACAGAAAGCAGCAGCTTCCTGTTCCCTCGGTGGTGGTGATGGTGGTGGTGGTGGCAGAGACCTCTCTCTCCCTTGCCCTCCTCCCTCTTCTGCCTTTCTTCCTCCTCCCTGCCTCCCCCTCTTCTCATTATTGTCATCATTATTCAGAGGCTCCTAGTTTTCTAGGGAGAAGGCATCTTAGCTGACAACACAAGTGAAGCCACTGACCTTGAAGTTTGACACTGACCTCCTGCTGAGCCACCTTCACCTCCTGCTCTCTCCTTCCTGATGAATTTATGGATTCTAAACACTTCATCCTCTTCAGAGTCCAAATGACAGGTGAACAACTCAAACCTACAACCCAGAACCTAAGCACCAGGAGCAGAGGGCAGCTGGCCACACTCATACACCATCTGAAGTGCAGTGGGATGGTCGCCACACTACTGGGCGGGGGAGGAGACTGTCCCTTGCTCATTTTTTTTTTTTTTTTATTATTCACTCCAGAGTCCCAAGTCCTGAAATGGTGCCATGTATAAAAGACGGGTCTTCTCACCACAGTGACCCTAATCTAGAAAATTCCTCCTAGGTATGCTAGAGACTTGTCTTCCTGGTGATTCTTCATTGGTCACCTTCTCCATAAAAGTTGACAATTACATTATTGCTAACCAGTGTGGATTTTGGACAGGAAGGGGCACAATATTACTCAGTCATATTAAGTGTATTGCTTCTGTGTGTTTGCTGGAGCTTTGTCACTTTTCCAGACTCATAGAGTGCTCAGGGGTCCCTCTCTCTCTCTCTCTCTCTCTCGTGTGTGTGTGTGTGTGTGTGTGTGTGTGTGTGTGTCTCAGAGGGTGAGCTCCGATGTCAGTCCTTGTCTTCTGCCATCTTTGAGACAGGCTCTCCTAGCTGTCACTGCATCTGCCAGGCTAACTGGCCTGTGTGCTTTTGAGAATTCCCTTGTCTTTACTGATCTGATCACAGGGCGTCCAGGACTGTAGACATTGCTACTGCAGTTGGCTCTTAGAGGGCTCTGGGTCCTCAGGTCCTCAGGTCCTCAGGTCTCACACTCATACAACAAACACTTCATCCAGATAACTGTCTCTATAGTTCTATCTGACTGCTTTTCAGTATGATGTGGCTTTAGCTGAGGTCCTGGATCCTCCCACACACTCTGATGTGATTGCAGCTGAGGTCCTGGATCCCCCCAACCCCACCCCCCACACACTCTGATGTGGTTGCAGCTGAGGTCCTGGATCCCCCCCCCCACTCTGATGTGGTTGCAGCTGAGGTCCTGAATCCCCCACCACCACCCACCCCCACTCTGATGTGGTTGCAGCTGAGGTCCTGGATCCCTCTTCACTCTCCCAGCCCTTTTGCATGTTGTCTACTGGGAGTTTGTACTTTAACTCTGCTCCTCATTTGAAGTTGATAAACCTTTAAACTCCTGGCTCCCCTAACCAGGGTAGAGCTGGCTTTTTCGATAATGATGATGAGGAGTGTGGGACTGTGTAAACCTGTTGAAAGCTCCCTCTCTGTTCCTCAGCTCAGCAGAGAAGCACTGTGCACGTGGCAGGACCTCGGGCCTCCCAGTGAGCACTACTGCCTTGTGCTTTAGGAAGCAGAAGACACTGGGTACCCTGTACTTGGAGTAGAGTTTTTGGATCCTCAACCAAGTCCCCCAACCCCTGATTCAAAATAGGGCAGAGGGGAGAAGTGCGGGTCCAGCTTATTTTCTTCATGTAGCAAAATGAAAGGTCAAGGAGAAAGGTCGATCACAAACTCCAACCAGGGCAAAATCCAATTATAAACCTGACCCTTTGTGAAATGCCACCAGAGGTTGGTTGGGTCTACTTGGGATGCATGGTGACAGTTCGGTCTGTGATATATTTGGGGAGACATATCTATTAAAGATAGCCTCAGAATGGGGGCATGCTGAGATTTGCATTTTAATTCATTTTCCCTCAGTGCTGATATGCAGCTTATCTTTCAAGAACAGGCTCCCATCAACCCTGATATGCGTTGCTTAAGAATAATGCTCATAATCTATTAGTCTAATCTGTTCACACAAGAAAGGAAGGTGCAATCGCAGCTTGGTGCAGAGGCTTTCCTGCCCTGTACGAGGGAATGCTTTCATTTTTATTTTTTTCTGAGTATTTTTCCAGAACAATTGTTTTCATCTTCTGTTTGTTTTCCTACTTCTGACTGAAGTATTAGCAGCAAAAGGACGAGGTTGTGCCTTATGCCCTGGGCCGGGTGGACTCAAGTACATATTGCTCTCACACAGGGTGTTTCCATGCAACCTGCTGAACTGGAAGCCTACTTTTATCATCTGTACGAAGTGTTAAGCAATACCGCCTGGAAAGTGGCTTGCTTGCTTTGGTTATTTTTGCTTGTATTTACTTTATTTTTTATGTATGCATATGTGTGTGTGTGTGTGTGTGTGTGTGTGTGTGTGTGTGTATGTGTGTAGGGACTCATGCCTATGCACACAATCTTGGAGACCAGGGGAAGATACCTTCCTTTCCCCTGTGAGACAGGACCTTTCACTGAATATAAATCTTGATGTTTTGTCTAGGCTTTCTGGACAGTGAGACCCTAGGACATTCCTCTTTCTCTTCCTCACCTAGTACTAGGGCTCACAGATGTGGCAGCTACACCACCTTTTTCACATGGTCCTAGGGATTAGAACTGAGATCCCCATGCCTGTGCAGCAAAGCTCTCTTATGCACTGAGCCACCTCCCAGCCCTGACATTAGGTGTATTCCTAAATTACTCTTGACTTCCATTTCTCTTTGCACAGGGTCTCTCATTGTACCTGGACCTCACCAAATTAGCCAGACTTAATCTACAAGCCCTGGGGATCCTCCTGTTTCTGCCTCTGTAGAGCTGGGATAACATGTGCACACTTTGATTTGTTTTTTACATGGGTTTGGGGGTTCAAAATGAGGTCTTTGTACTCACAGGGAATTACTTTATAGTCAGTGCCATTTCCCCAACCTGTAGTTTTATTTTATTGAGACAGGGTCTTGATCTGTAGCCATGGCTAACCTGACACTCACTTTGTAGCTGAGGCTACCTTTGAACTCATGGTAATCCCCCAGCTTTAGCCTTCTTAGTTGTGGCTTTAGAGACTTGAGCCACTATGTCTGGCTTTTCCTTTATGGAACTGAGTTACTTGAACCACACTGTTAATCTCCTCTTAGGGTGGGAGTGTGTGTCTCAAGACCACTCCGGATGTCTGACACCAGAGACATGTATAAACTCAGTATGCTATGCCTTTTTACTACCAAGTTATCAAATCAGGAACAAGAGGCTGGGGAGATGGCTTGGTGTTTAAGTCATTTGCCATGTAAGTGTGAGATTTAACTTAGATAATCAGAAATCTTCATGAAGGTCTGGGGTAGTTCTAGCCTGGGAAGACAAAGACAGAAAGGCTCTGAGCAAGCTGGCTAACAAGACTAAACCTATACCCTGGAGCTTTGGGGCCATCTTTAGGTAAAGTAAATGTGACAGCAGATCTGACATCTGGGACTGCTGCTAAGTGACTGGTGGGTAACTGGCACATCATGTGGATGGATGGTGTTCTCTGAGTACACACACACACACACACACACACACACACACACACACACACACACACACACGAGTGCTTTGTGCTGCAGTGTGGGCACAGCCTTGGGAGCACACCCAAGGCGTTGAGAAAGACACTGGTTTTCTAATAGGCCTCTGGTAAACTGTGGGCATCCATTCATTAAGCCCCATTTGTAATCAGAAACAAATGGTCAAAATGTTACTTGAGGTAGATTAGTGATGCCAGAGAAACTGTTCTTGAGCTGTGAGATACAGGGTGATATGAACCCAGGGGCTGACCTTCAGCCACACCCAGGCAGTTTGGTAGACCCAATGTGAACTTAGCAACTATAGAAGGCTGCAACATTTTATTTACATGTACAAACCCAAGGCACCTGTGTCTGTTTAATGAACAACAAAAGGTGTGGGTAGAGAAAAGACTCAGAGTTCAAGTTGTTTTAAATGTAAGAATTTAAAGACACTGTCACTGGGTGACTGAGATAGTAGAGGGGTTTGCTAAAAAAAACCCAAAAAACATTGGAAGCAAGTATTTAGAGGGGCTGTGTCCTTGGGTGTCTGTGTAGAAGTTTGCTAAAATCCCTTTGTGAGTCTTTGATGTTAGCAAGTGTCATACTCCAGGAGATTACAGAGAGCCTTGGAAATCCTGTTGGCCATTTGCTGTTGTTGTTGTTGTTCCAAATTCCTTTTCAGTGTAAATCCCCGAGGACCAAAGCATATACATCTCACTCATTGCTGCTTCTCCAGAGCCTGAGAGAGTGCTCAAGGAGTAATCAATCTGTGATAAACAGCTGCCTAGTGAAGAAGTTAATAAAACCCCTTACAACTCTGGGCTTCTTTTCTCATCTGAGTCCTTATGCATCGCTGGTGTGAAATGAGCATTTGATGATTAATTATACATCAAAGCCAAAAGATATAACAAATGTTAGCAAATATTGGCAGGGTGGTGCCGTGAGCTTACAAGAGACCCAGCCTTGGGGGGGGTCTCTGTTTTCCTCTCCCTCCCCTCTCTGTCTTGGTATGCGCATGTATCATACGTGACATAGAGAGACAATTCTGTGTTCTTTCTAACCATGGTGAGGGCATACACTGAGAAGACTGCCCATGACAACATACCAGTTATTAATGAGCTCTGTAGTCCAACTCATCTGTAATTTACTTAAACTATACCCTATTTTTGGGTCTTCACATTGTTTCCAGTTGCCCATTATTTGGACTGCTTTCCAACTTTAGTGGGTCTCCCATTGTAACCCTGGGCCAGCTTGGCTCTATGGCTTGACATTGTAGCAGTCCAGGAACCAAGCTCAGAGATACTGCTGACTCTGGTGGGATAGTGTGACACTGATATCAGGGAAGAAATGTGACTCAGCCACCAAAGAGCTTGCAAGCATGAGGACCTGCGTTCCATCCTCAAAACTCATCTAAAAAGTCAGGTTTCAGGCCGATGAGATTACACAGAAAGTAAAGTCACCTGCCAGCACACATGACAGTCTGATTTTGATCCCTAGAGGTAGAAGGAGAGGACCAACTCCCAGAAGTTGTCACTGTCCTCTAACCTCCTCATGTGTGCCTTGGCACTCACAGGCTCACACATGTACACATTTATATACATAGACAAATATTTTTACAAAGCCAGACATGGTGACACACACTTCTATCAGAGCTCTGAGTATACAGGGGCAGATCATTTCCTGGGACTTGATGGCCAGCCACCCTGGTTTACTTAGCAAGATCCAAAACAGTGAAAGACCCTTCTCAATAACAGTGACATAGCCCAGAGAGACCAGTGTTGGATTTCCGGTTCGTGAACCAACTCCAAATGTGACTGAAATGGCATGGAATGAAATGAGGGAGGGACAGAGGTTTGGATTCAGAGGTTATCTCCCCCATGTGTTCCTGACCCGTAAACCATTCTCACTCTCTCTGTGTGTGTAAACAGAAGTTTATGTCCAACTTAGTAGCTTAGACTTCTTACTGGCTAGCTCTCTCTTAATTATCAACCCACTTCTCTTAATCTATTTATATCCACATAGTTTTCGCTTACCAGAGAATGCCTGGGCATTCTACATTCCCCATAGCTACATGGTGTCCCCTCTTGTGACTCACTCTCAGAGTTCCCTTTCCCAGAATTCTTCTAGTCTGGTAGCCACACCTGTATTTCCTGCCTGGCTACATCCTGCCTGTCCATTGACCAAAACAGCTTTATTCATCAACCAATAAGAGAAACATATGTTCACATTATACAGGAAGACATCCCTCATCATGTGTGTGTGTGTGTGTGTGTGCTATGTCTCAGGTGCAAGCTGCTTTCATGTTTCCAGACAGAGTCTATCACTGGCTTTTAGCTGTCCCATTAGGCTTGGGTGGATGGTCTGTAGGCACCAGAGATCCAGCTGTTTTTAGCTCCCCCACACTGGAATGACAATTGGATACCAACCATTTTTCACATGGGTACTGGGGATCTTAGGTCTTCATGTTGTGTAACAAGCACTTTACCAGCTGATCCATTTCTCCAAGCCCTTTATTGCAGTAGAAAGAAAAGACCCAAAGACTGATATTGGGGTTCAAGCTTTAAGCTGAAGAACAGAAAAGCAAAATAACAGGCCACTAGCTCTTACCTTTAGCTGGAGCTGAAAAGGTTGATCCATGAGTTCTCCACCAAGCCTCAGACTTCTGCCTCTTCTCAACATAGTTAAGAATCCTGAGACTTCAATGTCTTTCTATCTTCCATGTGGCTAAAGAATGAATGCCTGATACTAACTACAAAAACCCTGCTCCTATCTTCTATACCCCTCTAGTGCTGGGATTAAAGGTGTGTGATCCCAGGTGGTGAGATCTTTGTGTGAGCTGTTTCTCTGTAGGACTGGATCAACCTTGTGTAGACCTGTGTGGTCTTGAACTCACAGAGATCCTGTCTCTGTGAGAGATCTATCTCTTAATTCTGAGTCCTAGGATTAAAGGTGTGTACCACTACCTCCTAGCTTCTGACTGCTGGGAGTAAAGATGTGTGCCTGGCTTCTATGGCTAGCTAGCATGGGCTGCTTTGGTATTTTGATCTCAATAGCTTTAATAAATCATAAGCAATATATCACTAAACTTGATCAACTGCCTTTTGCTTTGAGAAGTCAGAAGTCCCTGGAACATTGGTATTCCTGGGCTAATATTGTGTTAGAGCATCTCATTTTCTGTGGGCTTGAAGGGAGCTTCTATGGGCTTCTTGTATTCCTTGACTTATGGTTGCATCTTTGTCTTCAAAGTCAGGAACTTTGTGAGTCCCTCTGACTTTAGCTGTGAAAGATCCTCCATGTCATAGGACCCATCTAGTTGTCTTCTGTTCACTTGAATTACCTGAGCACAAGACCTTGCTACTGAACACAACATACATACATATTCTATGTGGCTTTGGACATAGATATATTTGAGGGTGAATGGAGGAGAACACTACTCTATTATACCTGTGAACACCTAGGAGTATGCTTGATGGAAAGCAAATTTTTTCCAAATATTTTTCAGAAGAATAACCTTGATATATACAGATGTCTGGAGTGCACTGCAGGATTCCTGGAGCATGGATGAGACCCTGGCTAACATGATATATCACATATAGGCACAGTCTGTCTGCTCAGGAGGAGCAACACCAAAGCCAGCAGGCTGGAAAGGCCTTCTTTGTTAGTACACATTCTCTCTGATCCTCCTGTGCTTCCCAAAGCTTGCTAAGGGGGGAGGGGAATGGTGACAGCATGGATCCCATCTCTTCTCTCAGGGACGAGTTTTCTATTCTGGTTACCAGCTCTCACTCAGTGCTGACCGGAGTGTTCATGCCTTAGGGGTTTCCCAGATAATGTTGAGGGCTCCCATGACTATTATGGATTCCTTCCTTTCTCTAGTCTTTCTTTTGTTCTGTTGTAATTCCTTGCTAATCTGGCCAAACTACCAGTCCAATGGTAAGCATTGGACTGTCCAGATTAGCAAGGTCCTTCCCTTCCTCTCTCTTCCCCTTTTCTCTTCCTCTCTCCATACTTCCTTTCCTCCCTCACACTTCCTTCCTCCTTCCTTCCCTCCCTTCTTCCTATTCTCTTTTTTCTTTCTTTGTTCTTTCCACCCCTCCTGATAATCCTCATTTCTTCTCTCCTTTCCTCTTTTCTTGCCAACTTTCTTTCCTTCTGTCTTCCTGTCAACCTCCCGTTTTGCACCCAATCTTCTCTCTTCTAGCTCCCTACTGCCTTGAGGAACAGCATGGCAAGTGCCTGAGTTTCCCTTGATTTGCCCATCTGCTGCCTCTTGGCCACTATCTCTGGGATCTGCTGACTCTCTGTTTCAGACTACCCTGAGGAGGAGTGTAGCTTCATGTTTCCTACTTCCAGCTCCATGCGCCTCATCAGAAGGCAACATGCGTTCCTCTGGGAGTGCCACAGGAGAAAATGTCAGCAGCCAGATGGCTCCAGATGCTTCATTTCCCTTAGGAAATTTAGGGGCAGGGGCTAGGGAGATGGATCCATGGTTAAAGTGTTTCCTTCTCATGCATGTTCAGACACCAGCATCCATATAAAAAGGTAGACATGGTGATACATACCTTTTGCCATAGAGCTACTGGCTGGAGACAGGAGGGACCTAGCGTTCATTGGACTGGTAGTTTGGCCAGATTAGCAAGCTCCAGGTTCAGTGAGGGACTCTGTTTCAGAAACTAAGTGTTTGTGGGGTGACTAAGCTTGAGTTCTGACTTCCACCTATGTATCATACAAGTGAACATTTGATAAAGGCTTGCTGGATTGCCAGGTCACTATGATGACTATTGTCAGAGAGCAAAGTGCTGGAATCTATGGAAGGAGAATCAGGAAAACCTTGCAAAGGAAGAAAAAGTGGTTTCTTTTGGATAAATATTTCCCCAAATATACCCCTAGGAACACATTGTCTCCAGAAGATGCTAACAAGGACTCTGCATTACTGGGTACCATGACATAAATACTAGGGGGACTTCTCTTTAAGAGGTATATGGAATACATTAGGCTCTTGATGCTCTGTGTTCTATGATAGTCTTCAGGAGAGAGGGAAACCTGCCTTTGTTTCACCTACATGACTGCAAGTGCTTTGTACTTTGGGAAGAAATGGGGTGGGATGGGTTTTTTGAGGGGAGAGAATGTTGGATGGTGAGGGCATTCTTCCTGCTGTGATTTTGACAACATCTGCTGATAGCTCCAGTCACTCGTGTGTCCTTTTCTCTGTGGCATGCTAGAGGAGAGAATGTGAATTTCAGAAACATTTGTGGTTTTGAATGAAATACAGCGTTTCATTCAATAGCTCTCCTGTGAGGCAGAGAGCCTGTGGGCCCCACACTCAGCACCAGGCTTTTGGAAGCACTCTCTTGATTCTATAAAGAGGATACATAGGGAGACAGATTTGAACCATTACACACCAGGGAGAAAGGACAGATCCATCAGAGATTTGGAGCCTTGACTGAACATTAGAACCCTGTGGGATAATTCAGAAAACCGATCTTTGCCCTTCTTCCCGGAGATTCTGACTTCTTTGGGTGGAGATGGGTCCTAATGCTTAGCAGATTTTTCTAGGGTTTCCCTGGCAAGTCAAATAAAAACTACAGTAGAGAGGTAGTGGTTTCATGGTGGAAGGCTCAATTTCTAAATAAAAATCTGGCTCAAGGCGGGGATATAGCTCAGTTAGCAAAGGAGCTAGCTGTGCTAGCAAGAGCACTCTCTGTCCCTCCCCCTAACAGCTGGCTGTGGGTGCTTGTGTTGTAATTCTAGACCTGGAGAGGTAGAGGCAGAAGGATCCCTGGGAAGATAGCATAGCTTAACCCAGTGGTCTCCAAGCAAATGAGAAAGCCTAACTCAGTAAACAAGCTGAGGTTGACCCCCGCCTCATCATACATGCAAATGCACTTCCTCATGCACACAATGTCTGGAGTGCTTCTGTTATACTTTCTTTGCCTGCATTCCCTGCATGTGAGCAGGAGTGGTTGAGGTCACTAACCTCAGAAAATTTTCTGAGAAGTTCAGCAGTACATCTAGCCAAGGTATGTGCTCAGTGGTATGTGCCACAATGACAGTCAACAACAGCAGCATTGTTAACGTTTGTTCATGGAAATTCTTAACTCGTTTTTTATTTTTCAGTCTGTCCAAGATATTACACTGATGACAAGTTGGAACCAGATAAGACATATTTAATTTTCTTGGTAAACAAAGCATGGAGTTCTGTGTCTGTTCAGTCTCTCTTGATCTCACCTAGGGAACCCTACTTATGTGTGAAGTTGCTCCCAGCAGCAGTCACACTGGCAACCATGGCCATGGGAATGGGCACCGTGTGCATTCTCTCTGTTTTGTGCCTCTACTGCATGGTGCGTATGGTTTATGCTGAAAAAATGGTGGTAATTCTTCAAAGTGTGTGTGGAGGCTCTAGCTTCTCTTTGTGCTCACCTGTTTACTTTAGTATTTGAAAATGACACAATGTCTGTAACGATCAGAGCAGTTCTGAGAATTTCAGATGATTTAGTGATTTTTGCCTTTCTTAGTTATGGAAATAGATAATTGGAATCTCACTGTAACTGGAGCTTCCTGCAGCTGTTTGGCCCCAAATAAGCTTATAGATACGGTATTAGTTAAAAAACTGTTGGCTGGTGACAAGGGCTTCTTATTGGCTATCTCTGTATTCATTATTAACCAATTTCTATTAATATACTTATTTCCACATGGGCTATCTTACTGTAGATAAGATATTGTGTCCTTTCTTACCTGTCCTTACATGGCAACTGATCTCTGGGGGGCGGGGGGAGGCTCTCCTGCCTACCTTTTCCAGAATTCTCCTTGTCCTAGTCCTACCTATCTTCCTGCCTTATTGGACAACAGTATTTGATTAATCAACCAATAAGAGAAACATATACACAGAAGGACATTCCCCATCATCTCATCATTTCCTGTTTTCCAAAGAAGTAATTATATTTCATAATTTCCTCCTGTTCTTCCTTCAGCTACTGGGAGCAACTTCACACAAGCAGGGCTCCCTAGGTAAGATTATAAATGACCTAACAGGCACAGAGGTCCATGCTTTTTCCCCTCTTTTCCTTCCTCTTCTCTTCCTTCTAATCTCCCTCCTCCTCTTCCTCCTCTTTCTTCTCTTAAAGGACAGTGTCTTATGCAGTTCACACAGGCTTGAATTAGCTGTGAAGCTAAAGATGCCCTTGAATTTCTGATCCTGCTGTTCCTTTCTCACAAAAGCTAAGACTTCAGGTATATAATCACCATGGCCTCTGCTTGTGCTGGAGATAAGCTCTCTACTTAAGGACCTACAGCCCCAGAAACAGACCAAATACCTTCTAAAACTATGATAGTGTTCATTCTTATATTTGGCCATCACTCAACTAATTGTTCACATTAAAATCTACAATCCCCTTCTGCTTACTTATCTGTGTCTCAGCTTATCTTTCATTGCTCTTTTTCATATTGGTCTATTAGTTTGTGATCTGGGGTGCAAGGGAATGGGTTTTTATTTGTGTTCATGCATGTGTATTTGCGTGTGTGTGTGCACATGCATATGATTATGTGTGTGTACTAGTACAGGCATGTGCTCCAGTGTGCAAGGAAGCCAGAAGTCAATGTCAAGTGTTGTCCTCAATTACTTCCATATTATTTATTGAGACGGGATATTTTAATATACCTTGAGTTTACTGATTCAACTAGATTGGCTGACCATGAGCCCTGGGACCTTTCTGGTTCTGTTTCTTCAGCACTAGGGTTCTGAATACAAATAATTTCCCAACTGAGCCATCTACCCAGTCCCTGTATTTCGCTATTCTTTTTAAAACATCACATGAATAGACATGAATAGCAGTTTTCATATCAATTCTCTCTCTCTCTCTCTCTCTCTATATATATATATATATATATACACACACACATATATATATATGTATGTATATATGTGTGTGTGTGTGTATCTTTTTGTTTTTAAGTTCAAGGACAGTGTTAAAAACAACAGTAGAGAATCAATGCAGATTTTGTTTCTTTTTCTATACAAATAAGAAACCGAGACTCATTCCTGTGACTGCCATCTCAAACATAAAGATGCTAGAGACAGCGTGTGTGTTTGTCGAAGCAGTGGACTGATGTCCTTGAATAGAAAATTTCCTTTACACCCTGGGCTTGTGCATGTCCTGAGTGTTTGTCTAAAGAGAATGTTCACCTGACGGAGCTCCAGCGACTTTCCCACTCACCATAGACATTGTTCACAGGCGTCATCAATTCTGCAGATCTGGTGGCTGGAGCTGTGTGGGCATTCACTACCACAGTCACATCTATCTAATTCAGTCAGGACTTGAAATATCTCCTGCATTTGGGGGCACTCAAAACAAAAATAAAAATAGACGAAAGAAGGAGAAAGTCTTTATGCATTTATCCTGAAGATGGAGCCATTTAGCATTTTGGGTACTTTCTGGTTTTAAAATTTTATAACTTTAAATTCATATTTGTTTTGAGACATGAAAGTAGATCTTACTTTTCACCCCAAAAGATGATGATCACCCTACCAACAGAACAGAATGCCATGATTGTGTGTTGAGAGTCATTAAAGATTGCAGAGCAGCCTGGCTGTGACCTTGTCATTAATGGCGAAGATCACTCGTCTTATTACCATCTGCTTCCCATATCTGGACTCTGCTTTGTTTGCTGTTTTCCAGAGGTGTTTAGAATTCTCCTCACTGATGGCTTGCTGAAGGAGAGGCTTTTAATTATTGGCAAGGTTACGGATCTATCCCTGAGCCTGGCTCATGGACCTCTGAACTATTCCTCAGTCCCCACCTCTTCAACCTGTATTATAGCAGCAGTATACTCCAAGGAAGGCACGTATTTCTGCTTCCTTTGTTTGGGGTGTGGTCACTGAGTCACCAGGCTAGAGAGGTATGGGGTAATCAGGTCTTGATTCTTATGTGATCACAAACCTTGCTACACCCCTGCTTTCTTATGCCACTCCCCAGCCTTAACTCGTCTCCTTAGCAGTGGCCACTCTATTTTTCCCTGTGAGTAAAGGAAAGGTATGCACATGCCATATTTCTGTCTTCAGCAGCCCTCTGTACCCAGAGTTAATGATCCTTCCATAAGAAAAGGAAACCCTGAATGAAATGTCTCCTGGAGAACACATTGCCTGTACTGAGGTGCTCTGAAGGGGGACTGAATCAAGGACTGTGTGTATTATCCTGCAGTTGGCTGGATGCCTCTGCAAGTCCAGCTTGGGAGGTGGATGAATGATGATAGTGCAGGAGAAATGGCATCATCACACAGTGGTGAATGTTGATAGAAGTCTAGGAATCCATGCCTGATGATCCCTTAAAGGAACTCTTGGGTGATATAGGATCCAGAAATTGTGTGTTCTATCAGCTAATCAAAGCTAGTTTTGTATGATATAAGCATTTTCCTGAGAATAGGTATTTTGGTAGCTTGATTACTTTCTGAAATGCAATGGTCCATGGTTCCCTCTTCCATGTTAGTTGTACCCCTGCTGCAGCCTTTTGGCCTCTGAGATAGGTGTGACCTTCTGAATAGTGGATACTGACTGTAAAGGACATATACATTCTGGGACCTGAGCCCAGGATCACTCCTCTGGTACCGTGTTCATGTTCATAGGGTTGATCTCTAGCTCATACCTTCACCACCTGTGGGTTAGATGTGGTGGTCTATTGTTCAGTGTCTGTCTTAAATACTATGACCAAAGCAATGTAAATGAGAAAACAGTTTATTTAGATTCAGGGTTCAAGGGTATAGTGACCATTATGGTGACAGAGTCAAGGTGGCAGGGACTTGAAGCCACTGGTCACATTATGTTCTCCGTTAGGAGGAAGCAAGGGATAAAAGTTGGTGCCCAGCTCATTTCCTCCATTGTAGACAGCCAGGGATTTCTTTCCATCTAGGGAATGGCCCTGTCTATACTTTGGGCTAGTGTTCCTCATACTTAACCTAAGCATGACGGTCCTTTACAAATGCTCTTAGAGGCTGATCTTTTTATTATTATTATTAATTCATTTATTTTTATCTCACATATTGATCCTAGCTCCCTCCTCTCCCTTCCCTTCCCCCCTCTCTCTCCCTCCCTCCCATTCCCTAATATGTATAGATACCTACAGGTTTTCCTTGGGGCTTGTTTATTAGAAGTTTCTATATCCCTTCAAATACACAACACTAATCATCACAGTGCCCATCTGTCTAGCCAGGCCCCCAACCCTGCTTCCTCTTCTCTATTGTTGTTATTACTCTTTACTTATTTGTCTGTCTTTGTCTCTCTCTCTCTCTCTCTCTCTCTCTCTCTCTCCTCTCACTCTCTCTCTCTCTCACACGCACACACATACGCATGTGTATGCGTGCGTGCGTGCATGCATGTGGTGTGTGTGTGTGTGTGTGTGTGTGTGTGTGTGTGTAGTTCATAAGACCCACCTTGGTACCATTACTTGGGAGTCATCCATATTGCTCTTTTGAGTGTCTCTCACTCGCTTCAAACATCTCGGCATATACCCTCTTGGTTTCTTAGCTCTAGAGATCCACTTGTTCTGGATTGCAGATGCATGGCAACAAACTGGAGATCAATCTCAGGTCCTCATACCTGGATGGAAAATATTTTACTGACTATCTCCCTGACTCTGTTAGTTAGTTAGTTAGTTAGTTAGTTAGTTAGTTAGTTCATTAGTTAGTTAGTTAGTTTCAGGCAGAATCTCAATACATGGTCTGGGCTGGTCTCTAACTCATAATCCTCATTACTTATCCCCTTGGGTTCTGGAATTTTTTCCCTCTTTCTTCTATGTAGGTATCCTAGCACCAAGTACTTCATAGAATTCATAGGTTTAAAGCAATATAAAAGAAGTCAGGGTTGCAGTGCATTTATGGGTGTTCACATCCTCCATTGCATTGCATTACATTACTGACTCTGGGAGTATTTGTAAAGGTCTTTCTGGAAAGCCTTGACAGAGGAGGGTATACTCATTCTGCATGTGGACAACTCTGTGCACTGGATGTGGTCACTGACTGAGGAGAAGGGAGAAAGTATTCATTTTCTTCTGCTGTAAGACTACATTGTAAACTTATTCCATGTTAGAGAAGACTAGGAATGTTGAGAGTGATGAATTATGTCCTCTTTCTGTGAGTTCTTGCATGATAAAAGCCTGTGGCAGTTGGGAGATGCTCTGTACTTGCTCTGCAAACATGAGGACCTGAGTTTGAATCTCTGCACCTAAAAAGTTTGGCATGATTGCACATGCCCATGATAACCCCAACATTGGAGGCACAGAGACAGATGGTCAGCAGAAGTCACTGCCCAGACAGCTTAGTAATCACAGTACCTTTCTGGTTCAGTGAAAGACCCTGTCTCAAAGCAGTAAAGCTGAGGTGATGGAAGAAGATACTCACTGCCTCACCTACATGTGTGTGTGTGTGCATGCCTACTTACTCATGTGTACCGCCCCCACACACCGTATACACAAAAGAAAAATACTTGAACTATTTCTGGTTTCTAACTGAATGAACTTACTGTTGTTCTCTCCTACTTTTAGAAAGTGTCATTTCTTAATTCACATAATGATACTACATTTGAAAGTTACTTCAGAAAAGAAAACCATTCATTTGAGTAACCTAAGAAGATTACTTTTAGTGTGTGCTATTTTCTTATGGATATGTGTTTAAGTAATGGAATGCATAATAGGCACTCATTTTTAATTCTGTTTTCCCATACACAAGTAGTCTTCATATTTTTATTCTGATTATTTTGATTGCCACTTAGCAAAATAATTAAAGATGAGTTGAATTGATCTAGTGTTTACTTCATCATTTTTCTACTATCAGGCATACGAATGTTTTAAATTCCCTTCAATCTAGATGGCACAGTGTGATTTTTAAACATACAGTAAGTTATATTTCTCACAGTCAAGGCCGACCACACTGCACATTCTGGCCCACTGTGCACATCCGGGGAACCCTATAGTTAACCAGATTACTTTGAAGTTGTTTCTCAGTGTTCCTGTGCAAACAGATGCACTTGTTTTCTACATGATTCATTTGTAATGGAAATGCTTAATTGTGAAAATAAAATGCATGACTAGAGAACAATTCCATGACTGTTAACAAGGTTCCAGCAGCCGTACAGTGGAGTGTTTCACTCAAATGTCTTCACGTTCATTTGTCAGCACAGGGTATGAGAATTGAGACCCAAAATGACAGATTGTATACTTTTAATATATTGATAATGTTATATTGTACTAACTGAATCCCATCTAAAAATACTTCATAGAAAAAAAAATCAAAGTTTCCTCTTACAAGATACTCCAATTCTACTGGTTTGCCATTAAATGTCCAGTGATGTATGTTATTCAGATAGCATAAATGGACTATGAAGAAAAGCTAAGCAAGGGATGGGAAGGATGCAATAGACTGGAAAGTGAATGTCACTTTGTGAAAAGGAAGAATCTAGGAATGTGTCTCTAGTAGGTGGCACATGACTACAGTAATTTATGGACCACCTGGGAGAACCAGAGGGGACAGCACAGGGCAGGTTGCTATCCTGTAGGTTGCTTGTTTTCTTTACAGAACCTTGGCATTTCTCAGTGGGTACCTTGATAAAGGAGAATGATGCCATGTGGCCTTAGAGCATGAGTACAGAGTTGAAACTGTACATGTTGGACATTCAGAATGATGGTAAGGACCTATGGTATTACTTTGTAACAGGAAGTTATTGGGGTGCGTGGGCATGCCCAGTGCAGTAACAGCTTGACACAGTGCATGCTCTTGAACCATTTGGTGGAGAGTGTAATGGAAGCAAATGGAAGTAAGGAATCCTGTCTGGGTTATGGCATTGCAGCCACACAGGTGTAAGATGATGTGTACGTGTGTGAGAAGGGGCTAGATTTCCAGGGCATTTCATGTGGAGATGATGTACTTGGAGAGTAGATGGGTATGTGCTAAGAAAAAGGAAGTGGAGAATGTGCTTCCTACAGGGATTTTATTTATCTGAGCATTTGGAAAAATCTATGTCCAAAGAGGTTTGCAATCAGAGCAGGTGTTTAGGGAGGAAGACAGGGATGGAGAAAGAAGAAAAGGGAGCTTGTATTTGGCCATGTCCAGCATGAGATAGCCACCAGGCTCTCACATGGAAGTGTCCAGAAGACTCAGGAAGACAAAGGAGAGGCTCAGGATAAAGATGTAAACTGAGAAGTCTCCTGATAGACAGCAGCACCCATCACCATGTGCACACACTGTAATGTATTCAGCCTTAAAAAACACTCTCCTGCTATTCCACTTCCCCTCCATCTGCCGTTTAGTTTCCCAGATCTCCCTTACACAAAGCTCTGAAATAAAACAGGTCTATATTTGCTATCATTTCTCTCCCTCTGTTCCCTCCTGAACGCCTTCCAAAGAGGCTTCCCTCCCGCCCACCCTAGAGGCGATCTTATCCTGTCACAAGGCAGTTCAATACTGACAATAAGCTGATTATCTCCATTTGACAATAAAGAAGCTGAAGTTCAGAGAGGTTAAGGCCACTTGAGTATTCAATAGCAGGATTCAAACCATATTCCCGTTCTATCCCCACCAGCTTCTTCCTGCCACATCCGCATCCCTGCTCACAGCACACACTGTTTGCAGGGCTCAGGAGACAAATGGCATAATTTACACCGAGCATTTAAAAAACACCACAAAATTATGCACATAGAAGATAATATTTTACCTCTGTGTATTTCTGGGTATAAATTGTTCATGTCTCTTTTCTTACGAGGAATAAAATTTGGAGAAAGACTGCAAACTTCTCCTTACTTTTGGATTTTAAAACATAATTTTACATAAATCGTTGACTCTTAAAAAAAGTAAATGTGGATGCAGATTGGATGAATGAGGGAGTAGAAGGCAGGGTGCTGGTGCTGATTTGGGTCTCTTCTTGGGACCACGACAGGTGCTTTTCAGAGCAGAGTGACAGGTGTGCCGTCCCTCTCAGTTCTGTGGACAGGCAGCCCTATATCTCCTTCTTGGACTAAGTAGCTGTGACTTAAAGTCAATATTGTACTCTGATGGCAATATTATTTCTGTCTTTTGTGGCTGTGTCTTCTATTCTTGATGTGGAAGCAAGGGGATCAAGCAGAGAAAATGAGAAATATTTGTTCTCAGGTGACTGTGTCTTTACGTGCACCTTCCCCTCCTCTGTGAAATCCTGTAGCCAGAGCAGAACCACACCAGAGAAATCAAATGTGATGAATTGCTTTTTATAGTTCATTACTTCACCATAGTGAATCTAAGAGTCACTTGTGTGTAAATTAATACACTCCAAAAGATAATCAAGTCATGATTTGGATTAGAGTAGTGCTGTGGTTAGTTTTAGCTGTCAGCTTGTCACAGTGTAGAGTCACCTGGGGAGGGTCTCAAGGAGAGCTGCCTGGATCAGGTTGGCCAAGGAAGTATGTGAGTGAATGCCTTGGTTTTATTAATTGATATGGAAAGATCCAGCCCACCATGGGTGGCACCATTCCTTGGAATTGTGCTCTGGATTTTGTAAGAGTGGAGACAGTGGGCTGAGTCTGAGTTATCATTCCGTTGGCTGTGGATGTGATGTTGCTAGCTGCTTCAAGTTTCTGCCTTGACTTCTAAACCATGACAGACTGTCACAAACCCATTCTCTGGTAAG
Source organism: Cricetiscus sungorus (assembly GCA_030556225.1). Lineage (NCBI taxonomy): Eukaryota > Metazoa > Chordata > Mammalia > Rodentia > Cricetidae > Cricetiscus > Cricetiscus sungorus. The sequence goes on along the minus strand of JANBXA010000069.1, from coordinate 7,954,757 downwards.
TTGCTTTTCTTGAGGATTTTAATCTGTTTAGAAACAGAATTGAAAGCAGATCAACTATGGTACTAAGAGATCACATTTCCTAAGTGGCAACTTGGCCTGAGTTTGAAGAAAGAGAGGATATGAACTAAAAAAAAAAAAAAAAAAAAAAAAAAGGGAGTGTTTAGGCATGTACAACTGTTGAATGAATGTAGAATTGGGGTGGTGGGGGGGAAGAAAACATGGTCCACGAAAGTCTGTAAAGTTATACACTTTGTTCAAGAGGAGACAGCATGATACTGAGTGCAGAGGCAGACATGGTGATCATGATAACTGGCAGGTCAGAAGACTAAGACAAAAGCAAAGGTTGCTGTTGGCTTCACACTGATATAGGATTGTAGAGATCAAGGCTTGGGTGGATTGTGTGGAATATATATGGTTGGAGTGTAGGTTGTTGTAAAGAGGACTGACATTAGGTTGGAAACAGATGTTGACATGGCTGTATCTGCAGGTAGTGACATATTACCTCTGAACGAGAACAGTAGACATGTTCTTGGTGCTAATGGGAGTCAGAGGCAATAAAAATTTGGTCTTCTATGCACTAAGTGTTATTCTTTATTAATGAACACTTCAGAATTCTCAGTGTACACAGGATCAAGCCAGTTTGCAGAATTGGATAGCTCTCTTTGCTCTTATACGTTCTTTGCTTGAGATTCTGACATGCTATTGATATTTCTGATATTCTGTCTACATATATACCTGTATATATCAGTGATGCACTTGAACTGTACTGAATTGGTAGCATTGTTATAAATACCGGTGGGTGAAGGAAGAATGGAAACAGTGATGCACGATGGAGGCATCTTTCTGATAGGTCCACCAGCAGACAGCGCTTGTCATTCTTTATCCCATTGCACATGAGACTTGATTGAGAGAGTACAGGAAGCTGTAGGATATCAAGGAAGACACCCCTTAGCTTTAGATGGCTAGGGATGTTTTAATGAAAAGACAAGCTGGTTTTGACAATTAGAGGAGGAGGAAGAAAAGATGGGTGGTGATTTGGGCTAAGGTAATAGCAATGAGTACATCCAGAATGGCATACTGAGGAATAGGAAGAGAGGCCAGTGAGGAGGGAACAAGAGGGAAAGACTGGGATGATAGGCAAGTATGAGACTCCTAGCTCCTTTCCAAATAGGACCATTAAGTGGTAGGACTTTAAGAATTACTAGACAGGGTGATGGTAGCACATGCCTATAATCCTAGCACTTGGGAGGCAAAGGCAGGTGGATCTCAGTGAGTTCAAGACCAGCCTGAACTAGTTCAGGACAGCCCCCCAAACCACAGAGAAACCCTATCTTGAAAAACCAAGAAAAAACAAAAAGAATTGCTAGAACAATTGAGAATTGGGTGTTATATCCTATGGCATGACAGAGGGTCCTTTGGAAAACCTTCCTGAGGAAATCAGGAAGGAGGCTGTGGTCACATTAATCACATTAATGCAGGTGGTCCCAGGAATAAACAAGGAAGAGGGAGGATTTATTCAACATTGGAGCAGTAAAACACTTTGTTTGGAAACTGTTTGAATATGATGGGAAATTTTGAAACAGATCCTGAGCAGAGGGAGGAGAGGCCCAGAACAATAATGTAAATGCTTATCATCCACAAGAAGGGAGGTTGCTTTCTGCCTGGGGTCATACATCTCTTAGAATGTTACTACTAATAACAATTTTGCATGCATGGAAGTTCATGTGAACATGTATTTAATTTGAACTAGTCTCATTTTTCCATAACAGCCTTTTAACACACACATACTCATTGACATGTGTATTACACATATATATGCTATAAACACATGCATGCACATATTTATATATGCTTATATGTTTATAATTTTTAGCATTATACTTCCTGGCATTATCTCGAAGACTTAAGTAATTTATTTTATGCTCTTCTCTATTTTTAATATGAATCAGCTTGTTTTTACTCCAAAAGATCAAGAAACAGTTAAAGGTTTGAGCAGAAATTTATTTGCGACTATTGATTCTGATTTAGCAAAGAACTATGATGCCTAACAACAAAACACTGTCATTATAAAGCTGGCTGGCAGTACCCTCCTGATGTTATTTTCTCTTCCAGACAAAGCAAATAGGCATATGATCCCATAGAGCTTCAGCTGTGAGGAAAACAAAAATAAAGATCAATATATGTTGTCCCCATTTATATTTTCTAACCAACTCCTTATTTCCTAGCTACCAGAATATTACCAGCCCTGGGAATTAAATTAAAGTGTCTGAAGCAAATCTGGCTTGGACAAGAACTATGGGTGCCCTCACAACCCTTATCTTCAAATTCTAGTCATCTAGTCAATGTGTGGCAAGCTTTCCTGATGCTGAGGCTGGAGGCACATGCAGATCATTTTCAGCCAAGTGTTTGCATCTGGTATTATTAGATTGAAAAAGCAATTTGATTTCCTCTCATAAAAGGGGTTGAGAGAAAATCTGAGTAGCCAAAAGGGACCCCTAGCACATTGCAGAATGAAGCTGAGCAGTTTTGTGTAAGTTGAACATATTTATTTAACTAATCTGTGATGACCCTTGTCACTGACATGGAGAATCTTCTAGTTTCTGTGTGGTTTCCAATGACCTATGTACCCTCCAGTGGCATCTTAAACCACAGAATGGTTCCATTTTCCACCTGCTGTTGTGCAATTGTTTTTTCTTACCAGCATCTATCAGTTGTATGTGATGCTGTATACCTCCAAAGAAAATGCTATAAAGACAGATATAACAAGCTTCCCGCATGAAGCTGATAGAGCAGGTAGACCCCATGATGCTTACAGGGGAGACTCGAAACTGGGTGTGTGTGTTTCTGTTCAGCAACGAAAAACCATGTTCCCTTCCCAAAGTGCCCTGAGAAGACTCTTTATAATGTTCACAAGTGCCTGCTTTAGCCAACTTAGAATAAGTTCAGTTGTCATTGTAAAGTCACCCACTGTAGCATTTGGCCTACAGGAATTGTGACTTAGCTCATGATAAATAAGTTTTTATTCAATGAATACCATATGCATGTATTAAAACAGTCTCAGCATCTAACTCCTGAAACATATTTCTTTTTGTGGTTCACAGAACCTCAGTAGAGCTTAGGGATTGAATAGTTAAATAATGATATCCCCAGGGCACATGTGAATGTTTGTAGACAAGGACTGTGCATGGTGGGACCCACTCACCCTAAGCAATTGTGTTTCTCTCTTCATTTCCTCTCTCCCCTTCTTTGTTCATTTTTGAATTGCCCACAGGGGAAAATGCAGCTAGCATGGCAGATTCCCCTACTAGTCCATGTTGTTCCAAATCATTTATGTTATCCCCACCAGCAGAAGGGTGATTTTGGCTCTGAGGGAAAGAGATAAGGCAAGATTTCCAGTAGGCCAATGACATGTGGGATAGCCCCCTGCCTACAGTCAAGAATACTGTGATGTTTGTCTACCTTATTCTGTCAGGGTTACTAACTGAAGGAAAAGTGTCCTGGGTATGGGAGCATTAAAAATACAGGGAGGTGATTGTTCTACCTTTTCCAATAATAGGACATAAAAAAGAATTATTTACATTTGATTATGTTTTGTGTATATTTCCAGTCTATACACTTGAGTGCAGTCTCCTGAGGAGGCCAGGAAATGGCATTGGATCCCCGGGAGCTGGAGTTCAGTGCAGCTGTGAGGTGCCTGTTTTGTGTGCTGGAATTAAACTTGTGCCTTCAACAAGAGCAGTATATGCTCTTAACTGCTGAGCCCTCTCTTCAGCCCTCACCGGAGGCACTTTAAAACATTACCTGTTACAGCAGTAACTGGAAAAATCAAATGCCTTAGTTACTCTTCTGATGTGTGATAAAATGCCATGACCAAGTAAACTTATGAAAGAAGATACTGAATGGTTCCAGATGTTAGAGCCTGTGACCATCACAGGAAGGTGTGGCACTAGAGCAGTAGCTGAGAGCTCACATCTTGATCTACAGGAAGGAGGCAGAGAATTGTAACTTGGAATGCCATGGGCCTTTGAAACACCAAAGTCCATCCCCTGTGACACACCTCCTAATCCTGATTTTTCACCCGTGTTTTCATCAAATGGGGAGCAAGCATTGAAGTATATGAACCTATGCATGTTATTCTCACTTAAGCCCCAACATTGAGATGTGTCATTGACTTAGATTCTGAACTCATCCACTCCCCCAAATCTCTGTCTCCATTTAGCCACAGTAAAAATGTCTCACTCTCAGAGGTGGTAAATTCTGCTGGACAACTGAATCATTGTGTTTCTCTTGCCACTGTGAAATAGAAGAACCAATTTTCTTTCTAGTCAGCATATTCAAGTGTATACCATTTAGTCTGATGGCCAGCTTTTCTAGGTTTAGCATATATGTATGTACTTTCCTTACCCTTTACTGATAGGGGAAAGGAGGAAGTGGAAAAAACTGTAAGTCTAGAGCACAGATCTGCTTTTTCCTTTGTGCCCCAGAAGTGACGTGTGCATTGGCTAAGTGCTTGTACTGTGCATTCTACATTCATTAAATGTATGATAAGTGCCTGGTGAAGGATAGTCATTTTTGGCAAATCCACCTTTTCTCAAAGTCCCCTACTACCTTGAACTCCAAGTTAGTAAGAGTCAAAGTCAAAAGATGACCTTGTTTCCCAACAAGGTCTATGTTCACGAGCCCTCCTCCTGAAGCACCATGGAGTTCTGTTTTGTCCTGCACCATAAGAACTACAACACTGCCGTGATGCATGGCTGCTCTTCCTCATTATACCCTACACTTTGGTCCTGTGGATTCCAGAGTCTTGTTGCTTATGTTTGAAGTTTAATTTCTGTATCAGACTGGGTGACTTGGAACAAATTATTTGATTTTTCTAAAGCTTCAGTGGCTTCTTTCAGAATATGGGATGAATCAATAGCTAAATTATGGTATCCAACAATAGTGGAATGGGTAAGAAAACTGTGGCACACACATTGCAAAATCATTTGAAGCCTTAAGGAAGAGCAAAGTCACATGGTTGGCAGGAAAGTGGATACAACCAGAGATAATCATATTAAACAAATTAAATCAATTTCATAAAGACAAATGCCATCTGTTTTATATTTTTTCCTTTGTAGGTCCTAGGTTTTATGTAGATACATCAGACAAATATGTATATGTGGCTTGGAAATAGAGTTATGATATCAAAGGGGACTAATGGGAAGGAAGGATAGTAAGATAAGGAAGGGCCAGGATATGGGTGTAGCTATGCTCACAGTACAGTATGTAGGTGGAAGAAAACTTTTTCAGAAATGATCTGGGCCAATAACTCAGTGGGTAACACTGTTTTCTGCCATGCCTGATGTGTTGAGTTTGATCCCTAGAATCCATATGTTTAAAGAAAGGAGAGAGCCATCTCCTGAAAATTGTTCTCTAATCTCTGCATGTGTGCTATGGCACATGGGCAAATATGTGCCTGCACACACCCAGGATAAATAAATATAATCATTAAATAACATGAAAAAATAAATAAAAATTGACACAGGATCTAAACGGCAGAAACATAAAGTGGAATGACTAAAAGGACTTGCTCCACAGGGCTAGGGTCAGGTGGAATAGAGAGTAAGGTGAGTTAAGCCACTGGTACTGTGCTTACCGTGGACTCTCTCCCTCATCAGACATGGTACTGTGTACCACTGAGGGCTGAGGAAGAACATGCCCATTAGCCTCTCCTCTCAGCTATACCTTGCCTTGGATACCACTCTAGAAATTATCAAACCACATGCTACAAGGCATATTGCAGAAAAATATGGTGCTCAGAATCTCAGGGCTTATATATTTTATCTTGTTGGCAAAGGATTCTCAAAGGTTTGGAGCTTAAATTAGAGCTCGCATTTACACCAAGTCGGGAGAAAGCCACCATATGCCTCTCCATCTTGTGTGTGGTGTGACTGGAACTGCGAGGGAATGACAACACCGGGGCTCTAGCCAACACTTGAGGCCAGCAGGCTAAATCCAGAGTGGGTGTCATCCCATCCTCTTCCTGGTTCTGTCTGCCTGTGCCGTTGACCTTGAAGGCCAAGGTCCGTGAGGCTCCTCTTTGCTTCCTGCCATTAATCAGTCTGGAAGCATAATCTACACAGACAGCTGGGTTAGGTTGAATAATGTGTTTATGTTTTCTCATTTGACTCAAGCTTCAGTTAAACCTGAATCACATCCATTGGTAAGCTTGGCTATGGGCCGGGCACATATTCAGTAGAGCACTTTCTTCCCCTCAAAATTCTATAAATTGGCTTTTCATGTCATCTTCTCATTTCTAAGAGGCCTATGATGATGATAACCTACAGTTTCTCTTAGAGTGGAGATAATTGCCAGAGGAGGGGGAGGGATGGCATTTATTCCCACTGGCAAATGAGGCCACGTTTTGACTTTGAGCTTTGAGATTTGAAGGGTGGCAGATAACATGTGTGGCAGGAAGTGTTGTTTATCATGGAAGATGATGTTCCCTATGCCCCACTTTACAATTACATATACTTAAAAAAGTTATATGTGCCTTGTAACACATACTTTATTAAGTAGGAATAAAGTTAACGTAAGCAGAAAGCATACAGTTGCTAGAGATGAGAGGAAAGGAACAATGTGTGGCTTAATCCAAAACAAAACTTCTCACACTTTTTAGGCTGACCTAGACATTTAAAAAATGTTTTTGTTTATTGTCTGGCATGTTGAATCATAGCTATAATACAAGGACTCAGGAGGCTGAAGGCTAAAGCAGGAGAATTGTAGTGAGTTACAGGCTAGCCTGTACTATAGAGAAGATTGTTGCAAAACAAAACAAAACAAAACAAAACACTCAAGCTGACAAGCAAGCAATAGACTTTGGAGATGACCCAACAAATAAAGTGCTTGTCTTGTAAGTGCAAGGGTTTGGATTTGGACCTCAGTACACACATACAGTTTCCATGTGTTTGGCAACCTTTGAGATGGATACCTATAGCATCCTGAATGCCAGACTTGACAACTGAGACTGAACTTCTGGGCTCAGTGAGAGATGGAGTCTCTATCAGAAAAAAGTGGAAAATGATGGAAAATGACACCAGACTTTGACCTCTGTCCTCCACGTGTACAGGGAAACAAGAGCATGAGCACACACACATTCATGAACATACCTATATACTGCCCATGTACATTCTGTATAGACATATACATGAACAAACTTTCTGATTTATTGACAAGCTTGAATTTCTCACTAGATTGATACTGTGACTTTTAAAATTTCTTATGGAAATTCATGGCAGACCTGTACTTGGGAGGCAGGTGTCATGACCCTTGGTTTTGAGACTTTTCCACTTTTAATAAGAACCTCTTGACTTAGAGAGGAGGAAAATGGCTTTTGCAAGTTAGAGTCAAAAGTGTTAGTTTCAAACTTGAGATTCTATACATACCCTGAGAGACAATGACATGGGTTGCATTGAATATATCGAGGAAGAAGCTACAGGTTCTGGTATTTAAGTCATTTCCGGATGTGTCTGTGGGAAGATTTCAGGCTGGGTCTCCTCTCTACTTCTCTCTCCTACCACACCCCATACTATACACATACCAAAATAGACTTTGGTGGCTATGAGTGTCTTTTAACTGCGCTTTTCACAATGCACAACTCAGGACCAACCAGTTGATGTTGTGGAGGAGTAATCTACCATATTATCTGTAGATGGAATCCTTTAACAATGTTGAGTCAAGTAGCATGGGTAGCTAAGTGCTGGATGGAAGTGAGTATGGATTGACTGATGAGTGACATTGATGGTTTTCTCTCATCTTCATTTCAGTTATTTCTCCTTCTCCATCCCTACTGGTTGTTCTTCTCTCAAATGCTGTGTCTGTCTCTTTTCCCTTCACTGTTACCTTCTCTCGGCCATATATATACACCCGTGCATGTTCACTTTTTCCCCTTAGTTATCTTCAGTTGGGAATGGGGATGATACCTATCGTACAGTGGTGTAATGATTAAATAATATTGTGTATATTGCTGTGGTTAGAAGGCTCTGCTGTGTTAAAGACTTTCAGCAAACATCATTTATTATTGTAAATAAGGAGCATCTTTCTTGATCCTCTTCTCAGAAGACACAGGGATTCACCTAATACTTCCTGAGAGGATAAATGATGTATTCTTCCTAAGATCAATTAAAAGTGTCAACCCAGTGCCCTAGACCTAATACCAGGAAACACTTCAATTCATCTGGTATCTATGAAATATTCGGAATATGTCTCTTCATTTCACATAGAAATGTGTGATGAACAGTTTATTATGCCTTTTCTTGAGTTCTCTCTTCCTCTTTCTCTGGTAGATATAATGACCTCAGTTCTAAAAAGTCACGTGGGTGAAGAACTGTGCCCACATCACCTACTCATCCCTACATTGCTCCTTGCTTTGGTGAGTTTCTCAAAGGACTGGAGATTTTCTTATTGTTAGCATTTAAAAGATGCAGAAAGACAGGCTTAGGGCTGGCCAGCCAGATGTTTCAGTTCTTAGACTACATTTTTGACCCAACCTAATGTTCATAATCTTTTTTTAAAAAAAATCATGTAGAAGACTAGAAGAAAATGTCAGTATGCAGGGAAAGAAATGATGTTAGATGTGGAGGGTGGGTGGTCATAGCCATTGATTGACTGAGACTCAGAGTCACTTAACTCTGTCAGTCTTGGATGCATCCTTTTCTAATGGAGGATAGAAGCAGGGGCTGCCTCAGAACATGGAGACACCAAGAAAAAGGCAGGCTCAGTCCTTAGTAGGTCTCAGGTGCACAATGAGTGTTAAGGAAATGTTAAACACTTTAGCCCTCAGCTGCTCACAACCCAAGTTTACTTTGACCCTCTTAACTATGTCCATTCCTCCTTGGAGTTCTTAGGGACTTTCGTTTTTTAGCTTCAGTTGATTTGAAGATAAAAGATGTGCCCTTTCTTAGAAAGCTCCTTCTCCACTGAGTCTGCATATCTCTGTTCTATGTACTTCTCCTTAAATTTTTTTCAAAAGTATTTATAAAGTATTTATTCTCTCTCTCTCTCTCTCTCTCTCTCTCTCTCTCTCTCTCTCTCTCTCTCTCTCTCTCTCTCTCTCGTGTGTGTGTGTGTGTGTGTGTGTGTGTGTGTGTGTGTGTGTTGAGGTCTCTGTACTGAATTAGTGAATAGAGTCACTAATATTCCCCCAGCTTGGAAATCCCTCTTCTTCTCTGTGAGTCCTGAAGACTGAACTCAGATCTTCAGGCTTGGTGGCAGATAATTTTACCCATGGAGCCACATTGTGGATCTATTATTTTGCATAGAATATATTCATTATATAAAGTGCTAGGTTTCATAAAGATACCCATTTATGTCCTGTGACCATATTCATCCCTCTATCCTTTTCTCATTCTTGTTCCTTTCTTATGGCAAATGATTCTCTTTCTCCTTCTATGTAATATGTGTGCATGTGTATGTCTAAAATATGAAATTTTCATATGAGAAAAAAACATGGTATTTGTCTTTTATCTCACATAACAAAATGGTCTCTCAAATACCCATTTTCTTAAAAGTGATTGAACTTTTTTATTTATGAGTGAATAAAATCCCATTAAATATATGTTCCATGATTATTTTATATGTTTGTCTCTTAATGTGTGTATAGGCTGGCTCCCTTTCTTGGCTTCGGTGAGTTACAGTGTTGTCAACATGGGTGTGTAAGCTTCTCTGTGGTGTTCTGAAATAACCTGCTTCACATACACCCAGGGCTACATAGTAGATCATCTGTTAGTTCTCATTTTAGATTTTGAGGTCCCTCCATACTGATTTCCACATTTGTATTTACACAAATATATGAATTTCTTTTTTCTCTGCTATCTACTGCAGCATTTGTTGCTTTTAATTTTTGAATGATTTTGTGTGTGTGTGTGTGTGTGTGTGTGTGTGTGTGTGTGTGTGTGTGTGTAGGTCAAAGGACAATTTGCATGAGTTAATCTTCTGTTTTTACCACAAGTCTCAGGAATCAACCCTAGGTCAGGAGCCTTGGTGACATGTCTCCTCATTAACCGTCTCAGTAGCTTTCTTGACAGTAGCTAGTCTCATTTAGGTGAGAAGGATTCTCAATGACATTCTAATTTGCATTTACTTGATGTCTACCAAGGTTTAATTTTTTCCATATTTAATGAATCTGTGTACTTACCTTATCTTTTAAGAACTGTCAGTGGTCTTCTTGCCTGTCTTCCAGGTGGGTGAAAGAAGTTGCTCTCCATGGTTCTGAAAAATTTTGCTTTCTCATAGGTGATATAAACCCATCATAAGGTTAAGCTTTTGAGGACAGCTTTCTTTGGTAATTAGTCATTACCTTCCATCTATCAGTTCAGATATGATTACCCCATGTATGTCACTAGTTCTGGGCTTCTTTTTGGGGTTTGGGTTCTTTCTTTGAGCACACATTATGTTTTGACTTGTGTGTAGTTCCATGTCTGACAAGCACAATTTGGTGCATCCTTGCAGAAGCCAGATGTTTCCAGCTCTAGTGTGTTCATGCCTTATTCTGAGGACAATGATTATTGTGGTTCATATTCCTATGTTGACTGCTTAATGTGTTATGATTTCTATTTGTGTTCTAGTTTCATTCTGTTGCTAGAATGAGAATCATGAACCAAAGCAACCTAGAGGAAGAAAAGTTTCATTTCAGTTTGTAGGTCATAACCCACCATTGAGAAAAGCCAGGGCAGGAACTGCAAGCTAGTTCTGCTTGCTACTCTACACAGTATTACCTCTGACTAATGAATTCACTCAACATCAAAAACAGCAGAAACCATGAAGGATGCTGCTTTCTTTTTCATAAAGGTTTCTGCTTAACTCACTATATTTTACACAGCCAGAAAATAGGGGTGGTACCACCCTCAATGGGCTATGCCTTCTTCCATTAAGTAGTAATCAAGATAACCTTCCACAGACACCACATCTATGCAGTTCCTTGGTTGAGGCTTTTCCTCTCAGATGACTCTACTCTGTGTCAAGTTGACAACTTAAGCTAACTAGGGCAGTGGGTACATGAAAGACAACAGAGGTGCTTGATATTTTAAAGACTACTTAAGGATCAAAATGATGAATTTAGGCATTTTCTAATTTATAAGAGTAATTTGAAAAATTAACTGTGTCAGGAATCATTAACTGTTCTGATTATTTAAAAGATTTTTTTTTTGTAAGAAAACCCATATGACTATAATCCAGTTTCTTCTTGCCACTAAATCTTTCAAATGTACAGTCAGAGAGAAACAATTTTTGAAATACACTAAAATGAAGTGCCTACAAGTGACTGATTGCCTGGAAGAGCTATTAATCCTAGAATTCACTTTCTTTTAGGAAACACATCCTCACTGTAGAGCTCTGTCCTTGTGATGGATTTTACTCAGTTTGGCAGTGCTTAGAGTTGGCATCTTGTATTGTAGACCAGTCCCTTTGCAGCAACCCTCTTCATTTTGACTTGCTTACTTGGCTTCTTCCACTTTCAACATAAGTTTCCTGAAAGTCAACAAAACATGTGTTTCTATTTTGTGGACTTGGAACATCTTTGTGCCCTGAGAAGATTCTCATGAATTTGCAGAATGGATTCTAAGCTTTCTGAGTTCATGGGGCAGACAGTCAGGAGAGAGCAATACTGAAGTGCTTGTGTGTGTGTGTGTGTGTGTGTGTGTGTGTGTGTGTGTGTGTGCATGTGTGCATTGTGCAAGTGTGACTGTATTCTTGGCATGTGGAGGTACTCAAACACAAGTGTATGTATGCACATAAAGGCTGGAGGACAATGTTGGTTGTTGCTCTTCAGGCACAACCCATCTTATTTTTTTGTTGTTGTTGTTTATGAGACAGGGTATCACACTGGCTTATAAGTTGCCATATCCTCCGTACCTGCCAGCCAATGAGCTCCAAAGACCCACCTGTCTCTGCCTCCTCAGTTCTGACATTACACATGCATTAGGATGCCTAAGATTTTGTGTGGCTGATGGATTTTAACTCAGGTCCTTGTAGTCATGCATTGAACACTGACTGAGACATCTCCAAATCCTCCATGTATGATTCTTTTGAAAGTGGTAGAAGCAGTGGACTTTGTAAGCACCTTCACATAGATGGAAGTTCTTCTGATGTAGGAAACAGGATTCTGAAGATGGAGAACATGACTTTGGGAATTTGAGCCAAGTTTAGGATTAAAGTGGATGAGTTAGACTGAAAACATCTGTGCACTGGGATTCAAATCATAAAAACCTTGATATGATTATGAATTGAATAAAAAATTATCCCCAAGAGGCACTACCATTTATAGAAATACTAGGCCCAGTGCTAGGCATGCATTCTTAGGTAGTGAATCACGCAAGCCTGTTAGGGGGAGTTCATTGACCTCCTACTGTTTTTGGTTAAGAAGACAGAAGCTTGGATGATTCAGTAAAGGTCTGGGGAATTTCTCAGTGGCTAGAAATACTTTCTTTTTATGTATGATGACCCAAATTCAAATCCTAGCTGCCATATAAAAATGGCAAGCATGGCTTTGGCTGTGTGTGTCTATAAATCCAGCTTAGGGATGGAGTCAGGTCAAGTGGAGTGAAGTAGAGTGACAGCAACAAGTAGATCACAAGAGCTCACTGGCCCTCCAGCCCTGCTAAAAAGCTTGGCCTATGGTTCAGAGAGAGAGAGAGAGAGAGAGAGAGAGAGAGAGAGAGAGAGAGAGAGAGAGAGAGACCCTGTCTCAAAACAGTAAGGTGGAGGATGAGGGAGAGACATGACCTTCTGTGTCTTCAACATGCTTCAGCATAGGAACTTATATACCCACACATTCACATATGTGTAACACAAACATATCATACATGTAAGTGTACACATAGTGTAATAGATTGAGTCACTCAAAGGTACACACATATGGGTTGATAGAGCATCCTCCAAGTTTGAATCTGTGTTATTTTGAACAAAAGATGTTGAGAAGACTCAGTTTTTGCATATAAAAAGTCAGAGAAGTAATACTTAACTTCCTTATTCCTTCAGCTGCTTCAGGTAGTTACCATGAAACATTTGACACTGAATAGGATAAAGTCTGTGATCCATCCAGACTATTATTAACAATAACAACTTAATATCCTGCCCTGAAAGGATTCAATGTAAATGCAGGGCAGTGATATTAAGAATGGACTCCTCCCTCTTGTGTGAGCCATTTCCTAACTAGATCCTTGATTGGAAACAGAGAAATAACATCCAGTTCCAACAATATCTACATTATTATTTTCATTTTTTTCCTGGTGCTGTCAGCTTGTTATTTGTGCTATTTCTTAGAATAATGGAATTTATTCATGCAATTTATTCTTAATACAAGTGTTACAAATGACACTATGCAATGCTTATATATCATGCTAATAATGTCTGGCTCATCTGTATCCACAACCCCTCTATCTTTACAAATATAAACATTGCCTTCCTACTTCCCACATTTCATTGAATTTCTGTGTCCAGGTCCTCTTTGTTCTCTGCCTCCACTGCATACCTCAAGCTGAAATGATGTTCAGCTGCCCCCAACATAAGTGTAAAAGCATCTACTCTTTGACATTGAGTTATCAGAGTGGAGGAAAAGTGAAGAAAACAATATACTCACCCTTCCAGGCTATAGCTTAAATCCATTAGTTAGCAGTATGCATCTAGGTTATGATTTTTAGACAAACACAAAACTTTACATTGGGAACTTCAATGAAATGAATGCCTTTTAAGGACATAGGCTCTATGGTTTCATTCCTTTAAACTCCATTTTCTGTCTTTGAGTGAACTTTATTTATGCTTTTAACCCCAAAGCAGCTCTTTGTGGCTCTGCAAGCTATTTCTAACTTCTGCCTTTCTTCCAAACTTGGGGCAGGTGTTTTCATGTCAACTGTCTGCTTCTCGATTCATCACCATGGATGTTTAGGGCACCTTCTGCCTTACACAATCTGTGCTGTTCCTTCCTTGTTTGTGTATCCCATGTTGCATTTCCATAAGCCAACCCTGAATTCCTCTTTACCATGCCCACCCAGTTTCAATTAGTTAATATACTCACTGTGGCCTATTCTGTGCATAGTTAAGAGCAGATAAATGTTGGTATAGGAAACCAGAATCAATCTGTATGGTCAGGCTGATTTGTTAGAATGCAAGTGTTAAGGAGCAGGCAGGGGGATGAAAGCTAATTTTGATACACTAAAAGATGGACAATGTTATCAAGACTTGGAGAAATAGACTCTAGAAGGAAAGCCCTGCAGGCTGGATTGAGCTATACATGTTTTTGGAACATTCCATGCTCTGTTGATTCCTTTATCCAAGAAGCCCATAGGAGATTCTTTTAAGAACTAGACATAGAGAAAGATGTGATTGTGATGAGTTATGTTTGGGAACTCTATGACCTTTGACATATCAGTGTGTGACCTTGAGAATGTTAGTTAACACCATAGGGGTTAATTCATTTTCTGAAAAGGGGAGATTTGGGTCACATCATTTTCAACATGCTGTGTTTTCCTACAGTGTGCTATGGTGAGGGACATAAGCAAAATGTGTAATACTTCAAAGTTGGTGGATACTGCTTGCTGCTGGCTGGGATTACATTCAGAATGACAGTATATTCTTGCTGAAATATAGAATAATAATGAGTCTACTATTAATATAGTCTGGCTTAAGCATAATACTCATATAAACATAAGTATATTGAGAGAAAATGATGTTGATAGAACATGCCATCAAGATGAACTTCATAAAAGGAAAGCTCCACCTTATCTAAATAGTTTTCCCTTCTCTCTATTGTCATCTTCATCTTGCATTATCATTAGGTTTTCTGTCTGGCAGATAAATTTCAAACTCTTTCTGATTGGGGACTTTTTCTCCCTCCTTGCTATAGTGCACACTTTTCTTTCATTAACAAAAGGCAAATAGATCACGTGTTTCCTCCTCTTCTGCAGTAAAGAAATAAACAGCCAAAAATGTTTCTCTGCTCAATTCCATTTTCTTATTGAAAAAGGTACTTAATAGAAATGAAAAATATTCATTTATTTTTTGAACAGTCTTATCACCCATCTCTTTCTTGGGGTAAATACTCCTTAAAACAAGCTAAATGCACATCCTTAATAATTTAAAGGCAGAGCTAGCCATGTGTAAAATAGGTGTGTGTTCACATAATTGACTACAGTATTTTGCTACATGGCTAAACGCATGGTTTCCTCTAATAGAAGGCCATTGTGGCCGACATCACATTTTCTAGTTCATAAAAGTCAAATGAGCTGTGACCATCGTCTCCCAAACTTAATGGAAAGTTCATTTGGTAACTTCTGAGTTTTTAATGGTGTCTTTCTGGGTTGAATCAATAAATCTGAAGCACATAGTGGATCAGATATCACCAAAAAGTCTAAATCTGAGTGACAACAATGAGAGGGTCTAATGCAGATTGATTGCTCTTCTAAGACATTGTACCAAAGGTCTCCAATCTCCTCAATAGTATAATGAATTTGAATTAACCAAATAATACTCACCAGATGGAGATCACTTGAGTTGTCTATCTGGTCACTGCTCTCTTTGTATTTCAAACTTTTGGTGGAAGGATAGAGGGTGAGTTTAATTTGAGAAAAGTAAAAATGAAGTGATATCATACATATGCCAATAAAGACTCTTTGGGTGGGAGTCTCAAAGTATTTAGAGCTTGCTTATGCAACTGATTTACCTAACACCACCAATAGTCTTAGCCATGGCTGCCTATCAGGAGGTTACCAAGGATGGAGGTAGAACACACAAGTCAAGTCCAGGACTGTAAACATTCTAGTTCCCAGCCGTAAACTATAATTGGAATGCTCAGTGACAGCCAGTCATGACCTTGGAGAGGAGTACAGCCCAGTGGAGAAAGCCAGAGATAGCACCATCTGGGAAATACAAATGATGATGCACAAAGGGCCCTGGCAGTGACTTAAGTGAAGACACACTGGATAGGGCACCAAGTAATTTCTGTTAACCCAGGAAACACCTTTATTTCAAAAGGCAGTGACAGAACATGGAACAACAGGATCATTCTAGAAAGATAAAAACAACATCATAATAGTGGAGTTGTTGTTTCAAGAGGGGTCCTAATGCTTTCTAGGGCAGAAGAGTGGTGGCCCACTGTAGACACATCTAGTCAAGCCCTCTCTCAACCCTTGATATTATTTGTCCCCAAAGAAGACAGTTGTCAGAATCTGAAAAATGTCAGTTAGCTGACATGTATGTACCTGCATGTGTGCCTTTGTAGGGGGGAGACTAACGATAAGGGCAATTCCACTCACTCTTCAGAGTTAGTGGTTCATCAGTTTTGTTGTAACTGGACATATGGCTTCTGAAATCACTGCACTGTGCAAAATCACACAATAAAACCCACAGGGCTTACAGAGAAAATGGGATCAGAAAGAGTATGCTCAAAACCTTCCATCAGTGACACATTCAGAAGGGGTAGGGATGCTCTGAAAACCAGAACAGTTTGACACATATCAAATGATTAAGAAACACATAGCTATTACAAGGACAGTGGTTCACCTTGAAGGAAGAAGACCAGGGTTTTGCTGGAGGAAATGGAGATCAACAAATGGTGGCTGTGACTGATGAGTTACTGTGTCATGAAAGAGAGGGAGAAAGGGCTCTTAGAAGCCAGATATAAGTTCCTGGGCATCCTGATATGTGTTTCCTATGGTATCTACGGGGAAGTGAGCTAGGGATAAGGTATGAATTCATGAATTCTCTCTCTCTCTCTCTCTCTCTCTCTCTCTCTCTCTGTGTGTGTGTGTGTGTGTGTGTGTGTGTGTGTGTGTGTGTGTGCGCGTGCGTATGTGTGTATGTGGAAAAACTGGAGGAATATCTTGCTCTACAACCTAATTCTGTGTTTGGCAATGAAATCAACATAAATAGACAAGAGGCCCCACCTTTCTTACATGCTCTAGGAGCTCAGCTTGTGGAAACACATTTGCCTTTAAAAAAGAGGTGCTATAGGAGATGTGGAGATGGTGCAGTCAATATGAGGACTTCAGTTCAATACTTAAAACCCATGTAGAAAAATCAGGCACAAGATGGGTAAAGCCACATGCTACTGAGCTAGACGTCCTGGGTTTGATTCCCAAGACTCACATGGTGAAGGAGAGAACTCACTCTAGCATGTTGTCCTTTGACCATTATCACACATGAATTAAGAATGAGTACTCTAAATCAGAGAGATGTGAATTAATAAATAAATTTAATTTTTAAAGATTTTAGAGTTGGGTTGCATTGGACAGGCAGAGACAGGCAGATCCCTGGGATTGTTGGCCAGTCAGCTTAACCTATTTGGCAAATTCTAGGCCAGTGAGAGATCCTGCTCAAAAAAAACCAAAAATGGTGAACAGTGCTTGAGGAACAAAATGTACCAAAATTGACCTCTGGTATGTACACACATATGTACCTGCACCAACAGACCAGAAAGATGGACAGAATGGACAGATGAACACATAGACACTCACAAGCACTCTTGCATACATGCGCGTGCGTGCGTGCTCATGCACACACACACACACACAAGGGTTTGATAGAAGTAACTACAGTTTATAGAGCTCTATGAGACACAGAAAGCCCTTTACCTCAGTTGAGAGCAGTCCTTCCAGGCAAGTGTGCCGCCTTGCATGTGACCAGTCTTTGCCCCATGTAAGCCATTGGTTCATCTTATGTTCAACTAAATTAAAACAAAATACCCCAAACATATTTTGAAGTGGGGGAAACAGGAGCCTTGTTGTATGCTTGGAAAGTCTGCATATTTCCACTGGGGGAGGCTGGTTTCATCTTGATTTTAGACATCTGTTTAAATGCTTAGTTTTGGCATAGTTCTGCTCCTCATGGTTTTTATCTCATGCTTCCACAACCTGAAACAGTTTGATTCCAATGATCAGGAATGGCCTAGAAACAGTCATTGCTTCTGAGATCAGCTTGTGATTGTATCATTTATGACCATGTACAAAAGAAAGGTGTTTTTCATATTGACCTTAAAGGAATTGTAAGATTTGTTGTGTGGGGTAGAATGCTAAGCCTCGGAGGGGAGGATATTGAGCATGCATCTATGTGGGAGAATATTTGTCTAAGACATGCAAAGCCCAGGTTCAATTACCAGCAGGACAAAGGATGGGGGATGAGGAAGAGGAAGGGGAGGAGGAAGGGTGAAGGCAGATATTATGTTAATTCATCTTTTTCTTTTCTGTAGTTTCTCTTTTTTGCTATTTTATATACATATTAAAACTGACATGTTTGAGGTATGACTGGCACATAAAACTCTGTACATTTGATGTTCATATCTCCATGTGTCTAGATATCAGAATATTTCTGTAACCATCTCCACATTGAAGATTGTGCACTGTGTTTATTTGAGATCTTAGGCAGCTTCTTCCTGTTTGCTTTATTTTATTCCATTTTCTTCTCTATGTAGGTTTTTCTTCTTAACAATAAGATTGATCATGTCTGCAAATTCTAATGTTTAACCAAAGGCCCGTGTTACTCAGGAAACTTCCAGAAAGTCATCATCATCATCATTGTCTTCTCCTCCTCCTCCTCCTCCTCCTCCTCCTCCTCCTCCTCCTCCTCCTCCTTCTTCTCCTCCTCCTCCTTCTCCTTCTCCTTCTCCTCCTTCTCCTTCTCCTTCTCCTTCTCCTCCTCCTCCTCCTCCTCCCCCCTCCTCCCCTTCTCCTTCTCCTCCCCTTCTCCTCCTCCTCCTATTTTTTGAGATAGGGTTTTTTTTTTGTGTAACCTTCACTATTCTGGAACTTGCTATGTACACCAGGTTGGCCCCAAACTCATAGAGATCAGCTGATTTATACCTCCCCAGTACTGGGATTAAAGGCAGGTGCCACTACCACTGTATCCCAGGGTGGTTTGGAACTCAATATATCTAGCCCAGATAGCCTTGAACTCTACTATGCTTCAGCCTCCCAAGTGCTAGGATAGTGGGTGTACACCATCAAGTCCAATTTTATTACCTCACAGAAATGGCTTCATGTAGTATTTGCTGTCCATATTGATACTAATACAAATGCATCTTCCTTTTTTAGAGTTAAGTGATTTCCTGACTGTTGTGACAGAATCAGACATTCAAATACAATGCTGAAAATATCAAGGAACTGTGTTTGGAGAGGGGATACACATTTTGTCTAGAGTATTTTGGAAGGTCTTAGAATGTTCAAAACCTATTAGGCACTTAGAATAAATACATAAATATATGACACACATTTTGTCCAGCTAATCAGAGCAGATCAACCCACTGCTTGCTTTGTGCACTGGTATTTTAGGAGCTATTTCGAGCTAACTATAGACAGTCAATGATGGTGTTGACAGGGTTGAGGAGCATATGACATTTGAGACTAATTCCCACACACAGATACAATGTCCCTAAAATGAAGTATTCAGAGACAAAGAAAAGATGACCAAGCTGATATAGTTTCAAATGTGTGCAATCTGAAGGGATTGATTTCTTTATGATGTTGTTAATTGAGTTGCCTCATTGACAACCCATGGCTGGCTGTTGTCAGGGCATTTTGTGTGGGGTGTGTGTGTGTGTGTGTGTGTGTGTGTGTGTGTGTGTGTCTGTGTGTATTTTCCTGGCTCACACGTCTCTAGTAAACCTTAACTTTCCACAGAGGGCATTCAGAAAGAAAAAAAAAACCCACACACAAATGCGAGATAACGCATGATTAAGTTTTGACCCCGTAGATTGTTAACCTTCAAAGCTAACTCTGCAGTAGCACAATATTATTAGCAATAAAAGGAATTTGCTTTGCCCTTTTTTTAAATTACCATAAACCGATTGACTGAGACAGAATGATGTTAATATTTAAGAAGTAGGACACTAGATTCTATTATCTCAGAAGCTCTGTCACCAGGCCCTCTCTGTAGTCCTGTTATCTAATTATTGGACTTAAATTGCATTAGTGTGCTGGCAATTTGTCTACCCCTGAAAAAGTAATTGACATTTGGGTTACTGCTTCATATGTGGGCGACTTGCTAGCCAGTTCCGAAGAGTCCTCTCCTGTCAGGGCAGATTAGTTTAATGTTGCCTGGAAGAAAGGGGGACTCATTGTTTTTAGGTATGCCACCTCTGTTCCTGGGCACAATTTGGTATTAAAATTTCAGTTTGGTATCAAAGCTGGTAAGTCACCTAAGAGGAAATTGAACAAGGTTGTCGTGACAAAGTAATTAATGGCATTTTTGACTTTCAGATGACTTTAAGGGACACATACTTAGTCTTTTCTGCTTCTTCCTCCATGTTGATAAATATGTATTACACACTTGCAGACCATCTTTAACTGTTGTCAGATGCTTTTTGCAGGGCTTCAGATTTATTTTTTCTCTGAATTAAGTAGAGCCAGGTACACTCCATATGCAGTACTGATCTGACATCACCAGCAAGGGCTGTGAGTTTTTATAGCATGTCAGCCACACTGCTTCTCCCTACACAAGCTGCTTCTCTTGACCTCAAGAAAATGTATACCTTTCTGTGCAAAAATTAAAAGCAGAATCCTTGACCTTTCCCTTTTCTAGACATTTCTTTGACACACCGAATTGACTTCAAGAGGATAGCTGTGGGTATTGGCAGGCATTCCAAATTTCTCTTTGAAGAGAGCAGAGATGTGTCCTATGAGCCTGGAGAGAACACATCTACAGGAAACACACAGTTTGGCCCATATACCCATGAAAATAGGGTGCTTGTATGCTGAGGGGTAACAGACTTTTCCCTTAGGTATCATCAATAAGATAAATGAAGGCTACCTAGAGAATAAATATGAATGGCCAGCCCCTGTGTTACTTTACTTGAAAATTAAAGATGAGTCTTGAAAGTCTTTAGGCATTGTGAGAACACTGGCATTTCTATTCCTGTAGACACAAGGTCAAATCTAACTTGGAAGGGATCACCTCAGTATTTTGGCTTATCTGTTTCTTCATTCTCCACCCTAGTTCTCTTGAGAGTGCTGTGCCAGAAGCCAGACAAGGCTCTTTGCTTCCAGGACACCATGCATACACTTCTCTGTCAGGTTCACTCTTTCCTACTCTTCTCTAAGCTAGGTCCCTCGGAACCTGAAATGTCAACTCTTGCGGGGCCAATCTCCTGTTAGCTCCTACTCTGCCCCACTTATTCCCAGCCTCACTGCATGCCTCCTGATGAAGGGACCATTCCTAATCTCCCTTGTGTCTGACTGCCTCTCCAGAACATAACTTTCAAGAGGGCAGATGCATCATCTGCTTGCCTTGCCCCCCTGTAGGAGCTGGCAGTAGGATATGCTCCTTTTGTTTTCTGGACATAGCAAGTAGTCTCCAATTTTAGAAACTTACTTTGTGATGTTTAGAATTAGCATACATTAATTGTTCAGAGTAATGAATTTATTAGAACATTCCCTATGTGTTTTGATCATAGGCACTCCCTATGTTATGCCTGATGCACACACTTTCCCTTTCTCCATTCCTGATCATTCTTCTTTAAGTTGTATGCCAGTTTTGTTTTGCTTTGTTCCCATAGATTGTATGTATAAGAGAAAACATGTGATACTTCCACTTATATTTTTAAAATGATTTATTATTATTTATGCATTTGTTTGTGTCTGTGTATATGTGCATGTAGGCTCCTGAGGAGGCCAAAAGAAGGCCTCTTCTAAAGCTAGAGTGCCCTGACTTAGGTAGTGATCATCAGCTCAGGTCATCTAGAAGAGCAAGAAGCACTCTTAGGGCTTAAGAGGTGGCTCATCAGTTTAAGAACACTGGTTGCTTACAGGGAAATGGGGTTTGTTTTCTAGAACCCACATATTAATTTACAACCATCTATAACTCCAGTTCCAAGGAATCTGATACTTTCTAGCCCCATAAGCATCAGGCAAGCAAATGGTTCACAGGCATACATTCAGGCAAATACCCTGACATATAACAGTATATTTTTGAGAGAAGCTCTTCTAACTGCTGAGCCAGCTCTCTAGGCCCTGTGGATAATTGTCTTTCTGGATCTGGTTTATTTCATTTAACATGGTCATTTCCAATTTCATCCATCCTGCAAAGGACATAATTTCATTCTCATTTATGGCTGAATAAAACTCAATCATGCTGTCATATCACATGCTCTTTGTCCACCTAACAGTGGTCGCCTAGCTGATGCCACAATTCAGCTATAGGCATTAGTGCTGTAAAGAACATGAGTGTGTAGGTGTTCCTGCTAACTTGAGGTCCTTTGAGTAGACACCCCAAGATGGTGTGAATGCATTCTATGGAAGATTTCTTGAGCAATGGCCATAGTGATTTGCATTGGAGCTACACTCATTTGCATCCCTGCCAGCAGCACAGGCTCCAAAGAAGTTACAAAAACACTAGTGTTGTCAACAGTGTTCCCAAATGGAAATGTCTACTGTAGAAATGGTACCTATCCACCCACACAAATCCCCTCCTCTGTGCTAATAGTGACTTCTGAGGCAGCTGACACTTGCTTTGTTTAATTCCTTGCTGTCTTATCCCTTTATTTGGACATTTTTTATTCCCTTCTTTGACAATATCTTCATAGACAACATTGATATTTTAAGCATAGGAATTAATTTTTGTGTATTCAAACACAGAGTAAACACATCAAAATTCACTCTTTCTTATAATAGTATACTGAAATGTCATCAGAGAGATGTTTAATTTTTAGGTGAGTGAAGAAAAGGCCATAAATTTGAGAAGGAATGAGTGGGGACAAGGGTGACTTTGGAGAGGATGGAGGGAAGAGTAGAAATGATGTAAAGACAGAGCTCATGTATAAAATTCTCAAAAAAAAAAAACTAATTAAAAAATACTAAAGAGGCCTGGGAAGATAATTATGTTAATAACGTGCTTGATGTACAGGCATAAGGAACTGAGCTTGATCCCTAGAACCCACATTAAAAAATTAGACATTGTGAGGAACCTTTTAAATCACAGTACAGGGGAAGTGGAGACAAAAAGACATCTGTGACTCACCTACCAGTCTGACTACCTTCATCAGTGAGCCTTAAGTTTGGTGAAAGACTTTGTCTCAGAACAAGTTGCAATAACTCCCAAGCCTTGCCCCTTCTCACTTCACAAATATACATGCACATATGCACTTATACCTGGACGGACACACACACACACACACACACACACACACACACACACACACACACAATAATAAAGTAAAACAAAGGATAGTCTTCAATAAAAACCTGTCACGAGCTCCTGGGGAGTTGCATGGGTTTGTGTTTCTGCTATAGTGTGGTTCTGCTCTGCCCCACAGGTTTCTGGCACAGCTGCCTGACAGTTAAGGGACTTAGCACCACTGCAGATGGATGGTTCTGTGTCTTCTACTTTTCTCCTCTGTGTTCTGATGCTGTTTCCAAGGCTCCGGTATTCAGCAGAGCATTTTGCAAGAGACACACTTTATCTTTTATCTCTAAGCAAGGCCATTAATACAATCTATAGGAAACCATGAATGAGGCAATAAAATTACCCAGCAGCTGAAAGGTTGCTTCACTCATTTATCTTGGCAGAATTCAGAAGGTAAATGTCAAGATTAGGGAGAGAAGATCCATATGACAGCGCTGTTACCTGTAATGATGAGATCCAAGATTCTTTTCCCTCTTCTTCAGGGCGAGGTGGTGAGAGGGCAGTGGGGATGGGGGAGTAGAGGAGAGTCAAGGAGAATTCAGTTTCTGAAATTGTTTCCTGGGGCCAAACATCTAAGAAATAGACTGTCACCTGCTAGTTTAATTATTTGCCTTACTAAATATGGTGACCTTCCCATTCCATACTAATTACGGAACATTGATGAGCCATCTTTTAGACAGTGAGTACTAATGATTAGTTTACTGCCCAGGTTACTTTCTTTTATGGTTTGAAAGAGAAATCAATATTTTAGGACTACATGATTTTATCATTAGAATTCTGTGCAATACATTTCTAAGCACTTAAACATGAATGCTCGCCAGGCAGTGGTGGCCTTCAATCCTTTTACTCAGGAGGCAGAAGCAGGTGGATCTCTATGAGTTCAAGGCCAGCCTGGGCCACAAAGTGAGTTCCAGGACAGTTAGGGCTGTTACATATAGAAACCTTGTGTTGAAAAACAAACAAACAAGCAAAAATGTTCATCTGAATAAACAGATACTTAGATAAGAATACACTTTTTACATTTTAAATTAGTCAGATATGTCATTTTAAAATGCAAATTATATTTAATATAAAATATATAATTTAAAAGATTCTGAACTTCAAATGAATGTGTTGTTCAAATAAATATTTTTTCTAAGTAAATGTTATACATGTTTCATACAGAATTGGATAGGGATAATTTTTTTTTCTTTTTAAATTTCTCCATTTGATATGAAGATAAATTCTTATTTTGGTTAAAGGAGGGGTGATTGGGTCTCATTATGTATCCCAAGGCAGCCTCTACCTCACAGCCCTTTTGTCTTTATTTTCTAAATGATGGGATTGTAGCTGCTGGCTACCACATTATGCTAAATTATTGTCACTTGACACAAACCTAAACGTATTTGGAAGGAGGTAATCTTACTTAAAAAAATGTGTCTATCAGATTGGCTAGTAGGAAAGTCTCTGGTACCTTTTCTTGAATAATGATTGATGTAGGAGGGCACAGCTCACTGTTGTAGGTGGACCTAGATTGTGTCAAAAATAAGCTAAGCCTGCTTTGGGAAGCAAGGCAGTTAAGCAGCGGTGGCCTCTGTGGCCTCTGCTTCCACTCCTGCTTCCAAGTTCCTGCCCTGAGCTCACATCTGGAGTTCCCATCATAATGAACTGTAAGCTATAAGCTGAATGAACACTTCCCTTACCAAATTGGTTTGCTCATGATCATTTTTCACAGCAATTGGAGTCAGACTGGGATGCATACCAGAAGGTGGGCTAGAAACAGGCCTACACTTAACCCCTCCGGTGGGTGGAAGTGAGACTAGAATGCAGACCATCTCTGGATAGGTTTGTCTGCTGTGATCCAAAGGGAGACTCCTGAGGACTTGGGACTGTGAGCATGCAGGGTAGCCTGTCTGGGAAGACGAGCCCATCCAGAGTCTGCCAGCACCTAGTCCTGCCACCACCAACTGAAAGAGGAGAGCCATTGGAGTATTGGACCAGCTTGTACCCACTGGAAGAGAACCTTGGCCCCATACCCACAAGGAGAGGGAGAGACCCCACCTGTATGCACTGGAAGAAGGGATGAGTAAATGACAGTATAAAAACACAATCAACAGCAGAAAGATCAATATGATGCCACCAGAATCTAGGGACTCCACACCAGCAAGACCGGAGTTCCCTAACACAGATAAAGCAGAAGAGATCAACCCTAAAAACAACTTCATTAAGATGACAGAGACCCTAAAAGAAGAAATGAGAAAATTCTTTAAAGAAATGGAAGTAAAGACAAACCAAAAAATTGCAACAAACATTTCAAACAGTGCAAGGTTTGAAAGCTGAAATAGAGACAATTAAAAACAAACAGACAAACAAAAACAAAACAAAACCACAATCTGAGGAAATGGTGGAAATAGAAAAGCTGGGTAAATGATCAGGAACTGTAGATGTAAACATAACCATCAGAATACAAGAGGTGGAAGAGAGAATCTCAGAAGTTGAATATATACTAGGGGAAATAGATTCATCAACTGAAGAAAATCTTAAGTCCAAAATATCCCTAACACAAAATATCCAGGAAATATGGAACACTGTGAAAAGACCAAACCTAAGAATAATAGGTATAGAAGAAGAAGAAGAAACACAACTTAAAGGTGCAGAAAATATATTCAACAAAATTAAAGAAAACTTTCCCAACCTAAGAAAGACATTCCAATGAAAGTACAAGAGGCTTACAGAACACCAAATAGAGCAGACCACAAAAGTTCTCTTGCCACATAATAATAAAAAACACAAAAAAAAATACAGAATAAAGAAAGAACATTAAGAGAAATAAAGGAAAAAAAGGCCAAGTAACATATAAAGGAAAACCTATCAGAATTATACCTGACTTCTCCATGGAAACTCTGAAGGCCAGAAGATTCTGGATAGGTATTCTACCAACACCATGAAACCATGGACGGCATGCCAGAATACTATACCCAGCAAAGCTTTCAATCACTATAGATGAAGAAACCAAGGTATTCCATGACGAATTCAGATTTAAACAATACATATCAACTAATTCAGCCCTACAGAAAATTCTGGAATGAAAACTCCAACCCAAGGAAGTTAACTACACCCACAAAACATAGGCAAACAGATAATCCCACTTTACCAACAACCAAAGAAAAATGTGTGTGTGGGGGGAAATCCACACACAGTAGTGCCACCACCACCAAATCCAAAACAAACAAGAGTTAATAATCAATGGTCGTTAATATCCCTCAATATTAATGGTCTTAAGCTGCTCATAAAAAGACAGAGGCTAACAGAATGGATACTAAGACAGAATCCATCTTTCTGCTGCATATAAGAAACACTCCTCAACCTCAAAGACAGACGTTACCTCAGAGTTAAGGGTTGGAAAGATTTTTGAATCAAATGGACCCAAGAAACAAGTATATGTAGCAATCCTAATACCTACCAAGTTAGACTTTAAACTAAAATCAATCAAAAGGGATGAAGAAGTTTATTTCTTATTCATCACAAGATAAACCCATCAAGATAAAGTCTTAATTCTGAAAATCTATGCCCCCCAATACAAAGGTACCCACACTCATAAAAGAAACATTGCTAAAACTCAAATCACACATAAAACTTTACACACTTAAAGTGGGAGATTTCAACACCTCACTTTCAACACGAGACAGGACCACCAGACAGAAACTTAACAAAGAAACAAAGGAATTAACAGAAGTTATGGGTTTAACAGACATTTATAGACCATTCCATCCAAACACAAAAGAATATGCCTTCTTCTCAGCACCATATGAAATCTTCTCTAAAATTGACCACATACTGGGCAATATAGCAAACCTCAATAGGTACAAAAAGATTAAAATAACTCCCTGGATCTTATCAGACCACAACTCTTTAAAGTTAGAATTCAACAACAACACAAATTACAGAAACCTTACAAACTTACGGAAATTGAACAATGTGAAATTGCACCATTACTGGGTCAAGAAAGAAATAAAGAAAGAAATTAAAGACTTCCTAGAATTCAATGAGAATGAAAACACAACATACCCAAACTTATGGGACACTTCGAAAGCAGTGCTAAGAGGAAAGTTCATAGCACTAAGTGCCCACATGAAGAAATTGGAAAATAATCAGACTAAAGAATTAACATCACAACTGAAAGCCCTAGAACAATAAGAAACAAACTCATCCTGGAGGAGTAGACAACAGGAAATAATCAAATTGATGACTTAAATCAATAAAGTAGAAACTAGGAAAACAATACAAAAAAAATCAATGTAAGAAAGAGTTGGTTCTTTGAGAAAATCAACAAAATAGACAAACCTTTATCCAAACTAACCAAAAGAAAGAGAGAGGACATACAAAATCAGAAATGAAAAGGGGGACATAACATCAGACACTGAGGAAATCCAGAGAATCTTCAGGTCATACTTTGAAAACCTATACTACACAAAATCTGAATATTTAAGGGAAATGGGAAATTTTCTAAATAGATATCACTTACCAAAATTAAATAATGAACAGATAAACAGATAAGCAATTTAAATAGACCTATAATCCCATAATGAAATAGAAGCAGTCATCAAAATCTCCCAATCAAAAAAAAAAAAATCCAGGGCCAGATGGTTTCAGTTCAGAATTCTACCAGAAATTCAAAGAACAGCTAATACCAATGCTCCTCAAAGTGTTTCCCACAATAGAAGCAGAAGTGTCATTGCCAAACTCCTTTTTTGAGGCTACAGTTACCGTGGTACACAAGCCACACAAATACACAACTAAGAAAGAGAACTACAGACCAATATCCTTTGTGAATATTGATGCAAAAATACACAATAAAGTACTGGCAAATATCCAATAAAACATCAGAGATATCATCCACCATGACATAGGCTTCATCCCAGGGATGCAGAGCTAGTGCAACATACTAAAACCCATCAATGTAATCCACCATATAAACAAATTAAAAAATAAAAACCACATAATCATCTCACTAGATGCTGAAAAAGCTTTTGACAAAATCAATACCCCTTCATGGTAAAGGTCTTGGAGAGATGAAGGATAACAACAACATACCTAAACATGACAAAAGCAATGTACAGCAAACCAACAGCCAACATCAAACTAAATGGAGAAAAACTCAATGCAATTCCTCTAAAATCAGGAACAAGATAAGGCAGCCCATTCTCTTCATATCTCTTCAATATTGTACTTGAAGTTCTAGCTAGAGAAATAAGAAAA
The DNA here is from genome assembly GCA_030556225.1 of Cricetiscus sungorus. Taxonomy (NCBI): domain Eukaryota; kingdom Metazoa; phylum Chordata; class Mammalia; order Rodentia; family Cricetidae; genus Cricetiscus; species Cricetiscus sungorus. The sequence goes on along the minus strand of JANBXA010000069.1, from coordinate 7,926,377 downwards.
CAAAAGGAGATCAAGGGATACAAATTGGAAAGGAAGAAGTCAAACTTTCACTATTTGCAGATGATATGATAGTTTACATAAGTGACCTGAAAAAACTCTACCAAAGAATTCCTTCAGCTAAAAAATACCTTCAGCAAAGTGGCAGGATACAAGATTAAAAAAAAAAAAAAAAAAAGGAGCCCTACTATATACAACAATGAAGGGGCCGAGAAAGAAATCGGAGAAACAAGAAACATCACCATTTACAATAGCCATAAATAACATAAAATACCGTGAGGTAATGCTAACCAAACAAGTGAAAGACCTACTTAATAAGAACTTTGTGTCTTCAAAGAAAGAAATTAAAAAAGATACCAGAAAATGGAAAGATCTCCTATGCTCTTTGATAGGTAGGATCAACATAGTAAAAATGGCTATTTTTCCAAAAGTAATCTACAGATTCAATGCTATGCCCATCAAAATCCAAGAAAAATTATTTTCAGACTCTGAGAGAACAATACTCAACTTTATATTGAAAAACAAAAGACACAGGATAGCCAAAGCAACCCTGTACAACAAAGGAACTTCTGGAGGCATCACCATCCCTGACTTCAAGCTCTACTATAGACCATAATTCCCAAAACAGCTTGGTATTTGGGCAACAATAGACAAGTAGACCAAAAGAATTGAATTGAAAACCCTGATATTAACCCACACACCTATGAATACCCGATTTTTGAAAAACAGCTAAAAATATACAATGGAAAAAAGAAAGCATCTTCAACAAATGGTGCTGGCATAACTAGACGCTGTGTGTAGAAGACTGCAGGTAGATCCATATCTATCGCCATGCACAAAATTAAAGTCCAGATAGAGCAAAGACTTCAACACAAACCCAACCACACTGAACCTCTTAGAATAGAAAGTGGGAGGTACCCTTGAATGAAATGGTACAGCAGAACTCTTCCTGACCATAACACATAGCACAGATACTAAGATCAACAATTAATAAATGGGACCTCTTGAAACTGAAAAGCTTCTGTAAGGCAAACGACACAGTCAACAAGACAAAATGGCAGCCCACAGAATGGGAAAAGATCTTCACCAATCCCACATCTGACAGAGAACTGATTTCTAAAATATACAAATAATTTAAGAAGCTAGTTACTAAAACACCAAATAATCCAATTAAAAAGTGGGGCATGGAACTAAATAGAAAATTCTCAACAGAGAAACCTAAAATGGCTGAAAGACACTTAAGTACTCAACACGCTTAGCCATCATGGAAATGCAAATCAAAACATCTCTGAGCTATCATCTTACTCCTATCAGAAAGGCTAAAATAAAAACCACGCAAGATTGCTTATGCTGCAGAGGATGTGGTGAAAGGGGAACACTTCTCCATTGCTGGTGGGAGTTCAAAGTTAACAGCCACTTTGGAAATCAGTATGACAATTCCTTAGGAAAATAGGAATCAGTCTACCACAAGATTCAGCAATTCTACTCTTGGGCATATACTCAAAAGATGTACATTCATGCAACAAAGTTATCTGTTCAACTATATTCATAGCAGCATTATTTGTAATAGCCAGAACCTGGACAATCTAGATGCCCCTCAACTGAAGAATGGATAAAGAAAATGTGGCACATTGACACAATGGAGTACTATTCAGCAGAAAAAAGTATATAATCTAGAAATTGGCAGGTAAATGGATGGAACTAGAAGAAACCATCCTGAGTGAGGTAACTCATTCACCAAACAAAACAAAACAAAACACCAAAAAAAAAAACCAAAACCCCCCCAAAAAACATGGCATGTACTCACTCATATATGGATTTCAGACATACAGCAAAGGATCAACAGCCTAAAATTCACACTGCCAGAAAATCTAGGAAACAAGGAGGACCCTAAGAGAGACATACATGTTCCCTCTGAGAAGGGGAAAGAGACAAGATCTCCAGAGCAAATTGGGAGCATGGGGAAGGAGAAAGGGAGTTAAGAGAAAGAGAAGGGGAGAAGAGAACATGAGAGACCAGGATGATTTAGTCAAGGGAGAAATAGGTGAGAACAAGAAAAGAGATACTATAATAGAGGGGGGCACTATAGATTTAAAGAGAAATCTGGCACTAGGAAAATGTTCATAGATCTACAAGCATAACCCCAACTAACAATCTAAGCAATAGTGGAGAGGCTACCTTAAATGCCCTTCCCTGATAATGAGATTGACGACTGCCTTATATGCCATCCTAGAGCCTCCATTCAGTAGCTGATGGAAGCAGAAGCAGACACCCACAGTTAAACACTGAGCCTAACCTGGAATCTGATTGCAGACAAGGAAGAGTGATGAGCAAAGGGGTTAAGACCAGGCTGGAGAAACCCACAGAGACAGCTGACCTGAATAAGGGGGAGCTCTTGGACCCCAGTCTGATAGCTGGGAAACCAGCATAGGACCTGTCCAGATCCCCTGAACATGAGTTTTAGTTAGGAGAACTGGGCAGTCTATGGGGCCTCTGGTTGTGGATCAGTATCTATCCCTAGTATACAAATTGACTCTAGGAGCCCATTCCACATAGAGGGATACTCTCTCAGCCTAGACACACAGGAGAGGGCCTAGGCCCTACTCTGAATGATATGACAGACTTTGAAGATCCTCCATGGAAAACTTCACCCTCCCTGGGGAGCAGAAAGATGATGGGATGGAGGTTTGGGGGACAGGGGAGGAGGGGAGTGTGTGGGAACTGGGATTGACATGTAAAACAAGCTTGTTTCAAATTTAAATAAAAAGTACTGTCAATTTCTGGGTAGTGGCTCATTATATGTGTGTGTGTGTGTGTGTGTGTGTGTGTGTGTGTGTGTGTGTGTGTGTGCGTGCATGCGTGCATGTGTGTGTGTGTGCTGTATTGTGTGTGAATATGCATATACTTGGATGTGGACGCCAAGTGTATCACAGCATGGTGTGAAGTCAGAAGACCAGCTTTCATTGTTAGTTCTCACCATTCCACACCATGTGTGTGACAGTTCCCTCTGCAGCTGTGTATACCCGGCTGCTGCCACTGAGCCTCCTTTGTGTCACATGCCCTAGTCAGGGCTTTGGAAGATTTCGCTGCTTCTTTGTCATGGGAACTAAGCACTGGAACTGAGGGCTACAGACTTGCACAGCAAGCACTTTCATTCACTTTACCCACCTCTTAGCCCAAACTTTTCTGTTGTATTTGTGTCTTTACTTTGCTTATTCTACTTGCTGAAAACACGTTTTGTCTTGAACAACAATAGCAAAACAGACACTAATCATTGAGGAGCTTATGGCTGTAGGGGGGAGACTTCTGTTTGTTCATCTAGCAGACATCTATCTGCCTAGTGTTTTAGAAGAGCCTGTTTATTGATTGACTAAACTTACTGGACCCATGTTTCTTTGCAGAAAAAAAAATCGCCTTAGCTCAACCTTCTCAGAACCAGGGTCCTCTCAGAGATATACCAGGTCAAAAAGTGTCTGTTCTCATTAGTGTACAAATGCCTGCTGACTACTGGCCATGTCAAGAAAGAGTGCTTTGTCATGTGGTCTTCTGTGCTAGGCTGGATTTCTGACTCACATAATCAGAAGTACATTCTCTTTTTTACTTTCATTTGTTGTGTCAGTGGTATGTGCATACATGTATATGTATGTGTATACACATATGTGGACATGTGTGCCCATGAAAGTGCCTGTTTCTTATTCTTTATGAATAAGAACCAAATCTCTTGCAGCAGGAGATCCCTCCATTAGGATCATGATGACTGACATGGAGTAGCACAGTCTCCTTCACCTGGGAGTGTTCTAGTCATTTTGCCTCAGGCATGCCCCCCCCCCCCCTCCAGAGCATTCCCCTACACACAGGCAGTGTATCACTAGCCTTTTCTTACTATGTTTTCTGTTGCCCTTATTTATTGTGATTGGAGAGTGTGTGTGTGGGGGGGGATCTCAGAGTTTATGCAGAGGACCACAGTGCAAAGTTGTGAATCTTTCCAGAGTTGCAGAGGAGCAGTGAAGACAACAGGTAGAAGTGGCTCTTTTTCTTCTCAAGAGATTCTCATCACTTGTGTGAAAATGCACAGAACCTGTCTCCATCTCCTACCCTGGTTCAAACCAGGTCTGACTGTGTTTAGTTTTTGAGATGGAGAAGATGGGATATGTTGAGAGTGGTAAGGCCATGGAACCCATTCTTCTGGGAAGGGTTTACTTGATGTGAAGACATGGGAGAGGTGAATATGTTTTCCTTTGTAGCCCTTGATGCATGTGTTCTGTTGCTGTGAGCTCCATGTGTTTCTTTAGCTTCTGTAGAGAAATTTAGCAATGAATACAACAGGAAAGTCACTTCTAGCTTTCCATATCAACAGACTTATTCACACAGTTAATTCCACCTGACCTTACGTCTATGACCCCTCTCATGTGAGGGACCAGGGCAATGAAATCAATTTGCAGATAAAAGCAGACAATTGAGCATTCAAAATGTTCATCGCTGGCACTGGCTTGATCTTGGGCATGCCTCATGCAGGCAACTACCTCTGCTGCTGTGAGTTCATGAGGACACAGGCTCAACATGTCCAGAAGAAACTGTTTCACAGCACGAAGCCCCACCCTTAGCTGAGGAGCTATTGTAAGCTGATGGCTGCTAGGGGACGGAGAGCTTCATGCTTCCTGGATGTGAACTCTTGTTGCTCATGCTCCAGGAGATGGGCCTTACACCCATGCACAAGCAGCAGCACTAATTAGACTCAGTGAGTTAAGAAAAGGGGCATGAATTGAGTTGGCTTATGGTTGTGATTTTTGGAAAGAGTTGTGGAGAGAAAATGGGGTCGATGGATATAATAAAAATTCATTGTGTATCTGTTTGAAATTCTGAAAAGATAAAGAGAATTGTATTTAAAAACCTCTCATCACACAACTGTTCTAAGTATTTCCATCTATATCAGTGTCCTCACTGCCTACCTGCTTTCCAAAACTCTACCCATACAGGCCCCCTGTCTCCACACCAAGTTCTTACAACTACTACAGAAACTGAATGCGGAATCTTTGAGCTCAGGAGAAGGAGATGTGCTGTGGTCACTGGGTATTGAGTTATCATCTTACCTGGAAACGAAGTGCATGCCACCTGACTCCTCAGCCCTTTCTAGAAGGTGGCAATGTTTGATCTGCTAGGTACTCACTGGAATGGCAGGAATTCCTCCTCGCCTGTGCCCCCTTTTAGCTCTTCTTGGCCTGTCATTGCTTAAGCATTGTTGCTGACTCTGGCAAGAGCTTGAATTCCTGTCCCTTTGGGGTTAGTTTTGTTGTTATTTTGTTTGCAATGTCTATGTTTTCTTTCTCCAGACAGAAATGGCAGTTAGAATTTCACAAAGGTTTAATAACAATTTGTTCTTCAAAGACTTAGCAGTTTTTTCCTTCCTCTGGAGTGTCTTCAAGCTAAGGTTGGCTGAGATCCATGGTCTCTTCTGGGGGTTATTTTGGCTTGCATTGTCTTTCAGAAAGCCATGTGCTCTAATGCCAGAGTTGAGAAAGTCGGTGATATGAATATAAGGATCCAGTGTGAGCAAAGTCATTCTTGTGCCCTCACTCACTGCCACAGTATGCAAGTGGCGGCCAGCGGAAAACTTGCATGAGTTAGTTCTCGGCTTACATTCTGTGGGTCTCAGAGATTGGATTCTGTCTTAAGCACCTTTACCCACTGAGCTATCTTGCTTGCTTTTCTTCTTTTGGCATTGACATTGAAAATGATTTACCTAGTCCTCAGCCACCTGCCTACTCTGAAGGTACTGGAGCACACAACTGTGGTGTGAAGGCAGTCTTCAGAGGACCAACAGTATTTGTAATGTGAGCAGCAGAGGTCCCGCGGGGCTGTGCTTTCTCAGCAACTGGACAGTCTTGGCATCATCCAGAAATGGCTCCTACAAGTGACAGAAAATGGGAATCACAGTGACATGAATGATGACCCCACATCCTTCTTTTTTCTAAACAAGCAGACATGACTTTCTCTATGGTGCAAACTCTCCATTTAGTTAGAAATCCAATTCAGTCTTATCGCTGCTATGGGAATGTGTCTTGTACATAAACCAAGAAGTGACCAAATAGAAGGTGTTTGTTTTCTGAAAGGAACACAATACAGCTGTTAAGAATGACACACGTCCTGTTGGGCAAATGGCTAAATGAGTAAATTGTTTGTCTTGAGAACTTGAGGACCTGAGTTCAATTCCTGTACACACAAAAACCCAGGTGTGGTGGTGCATGCTTGAAGTTGCAGTGCTGGAGAGGCAGAGCAGGTGATTCCTGGGGCTCGCTGGCCAGATAGCCTTGCTGAAATGGTGAGCTTTGGGTCAGTGAAGACTCTCAGAAACACAAGGAGTATGTAATGTGAGAATTATGCTGGAGGTTGAAGTCTGTTCTCCATGTGTGTGAGCCTGTGTATGCATATACCAAAGAATGACAAAATGACTATTCTTGGAAGTCAACTTCACCACCTCTAGAATGAACTAAATCCCAAGCAGCTGGATACACCTGTGAGAGATTTTTTTCCTAACTAAGTCTTTTGAAGTGGGAAGCTCCATGTTTAATCAGGATCTTTTGAGATGGAGAGATCCATCTTTAGTGCAGATCTTTTGAGGGGAGGGGAGACCCATTTTTACTCTGGGCCACATCTTCTACTGGCAGCCTATATAAAGAACATGGAAGAATGAAACTTGTTCTCTTTGTCTGCTTCCTCTTGCTCTCACTGGCAAATCCATTTCTTCACTGGTAGTAGAGTCCACTTCTTCAGGATACTGGTGTATATGGAAGACCAGCTTAGATATCCAGCTTCATGGACTGAACAGCTACTCAATTCTTGGAATATCCATTGGTAGACAGCCCTTGTTGGACTAGCTGGACCACAGACTGAAAGTCATTATTATAATTATATATATATATACACATATATATATATCATGTATATACACACACACACACACACATATATATATATATATATACATATATATATATATATATAATCAGTTCTGTAGTTCTGTTCTTCTTCTAGGGAATCTTGAATAACACTGGAGGCCTTGATACACAGCTATCAAACTATCTAAGATATAGGGTTGGGGGAAGTGACTAGATGATAGTGTACATGCATATTCATATATTATATGCATTAGGTCACATTACTCTAAAATGTATAGGTAAATACATTAATTTAGCTAACATGCCATGTATTTTGAAAACATGTATGATATGGACCTTATAGTTATAATTTAACATTTGAGCAGAGATCTATGTGTAAATGTATATAGGCATTTATAAATTAACTATTCACCAAGGTGATAATGGAACATAGTAGCAGGTTTTAATAACAGAAGACCTCTTCAGATTATATATACATATATATATATATATATATATATATATATATATGTATATATAATGTTACTAGAGAAACATGCACTGTATTTATTATCTGAAAAATAAAGCCTTTAGAGAAGAGGTCATAAAAATGCTTGGCTATTAATGGGGAATTGAAATTCTACCTACTTAGAATAATCAGTTCACATAATGAATCAGGCTGGAAAGACCTGTCCTTTAATAGTGAAATATGCTAATTCCAAGTTTAGGGTTGTGGTCAGCTGGAACTCTTTCTGCTCTGACCTTGCCACCTTTTAAAATGCTACCTACATCTTCTGAGCTTAAAAAGCCTCTCACTTTGCACAGAAACCTGAGTTTCTTCACTAATTTCAATTTCTGTTTATTGCTATGTATTTGCACAGGAACTTTACCTATTTGCTCCCCACCCCCTTTGTTATACAGCATGTCTTTTTTATTGGTGTTATGGGTGAGTGAGAGAGAAGAGAGCAGGTGAGCCTGTCGTGTCTTGAATCCTCAACTGTCCCGTTTAGGTGGTTTTGTCAATGCACTTGTATTGAAGGTGTCCTTTTGGGGGACTCTGGCAAATATATGAGGTTTGGGGGCCCCAGTTCTGATAGCACTGACCTGCTTATCGCCCCCAGGCAGCACTTCTACTGCCTCCCCTCTGACTCCTTCAGCATCTTTTGAGAATGAGCCCTTGGCTCCCTGTGCTGAGAAGTTGCAAAGACCATATTAACTAAGAGCATATGACCATATTTAAGCCATATATTTAAATCACTGTTCTGGGCTCTTATCCCAACATGATAAAGAGAAATAAGACTGTAATAAATGGTTTTCTGCTGAAAAGCCCTTCAAGACCAGGCCCTCCCTTGGTCCAGTAGCTGCATGATTGGGGTTTGTCTTTTTTCATCCATTGTTCACAGAGCTGGTCTGTTCTCCATATTTTTTTTCTCTCTAAACCCAGCTCCCCCACCTTGACAATGTTGACACAGTAGGGCCAGTCATTTCTGTTAAGTGAAAGTGGAGGTCATGGTGTGCCCTGTATATTTGAAGATGCTTAACACTATTCCTTCTTACCCAGTAGATGCTGATTCAACCCACTCACCTGATGGTGACACTGTTGCTGGATAATGGAAAGTATTTTTCTGAGTGTTGAGATTCACTGTTGTGAGCCAGTATCCCAAGCATTTCAGATGTTTAGCAGTTCTCCTCGTGGTTGCTTTGTGCACCCCAGCTACATGAGCTATTCCTCACTGACCAAACCCAAGCTTCCAACAGCAGCATTCTCCAGACCTCCATCTGCCTCGCACCCCTTTCTTTACTCCAGCTACTGGATTTCATTCTTCAATGTATCGTTAATATGATGACACCCCTGAGGTATCACCAATGGAAGATGTACCCTTTCCTGGGCCTATTTCATTGACCAGGAAATATCTCTACTTCTCACTGATGCACATCTCATGGGACTAGCAGCTGTAAACAGACCATCACAGGTTTTTATCTTTTCCCTACTTTTTCCTCCACAGTGCCTCATTTCCTCATTTTCTTCCAGAACGAACTTTTCTCCTACCTTGTTTTTTTTTTTGGCATACTTTATTGTGCTTTGTCCCTCTCTCCCTTGTGGACCATTGATCCTGGTAGATGACTGTGTAGACACATCTCATTCCTCAGGCACACAGATCTTGGAAAGCAAGTGTTTTGCCTCACAAAGTGTAGCCCAATGTCTTTTCTGTGTTCATGTGTGAATGTGATGTTTCTCTGTGGTTTTGTTGGTGTACTGTGTATGAGTCTGTGTCGTAGAGGCCAGAGGACAACTTTGATTACCATTTATCAGGAGCTACCTCCAATTTTTATTTTGAGGCAAGGCCACTCTCTGGCCAGGAATTTAGCATGTAGGTTAGGCTGGTTGAACAGTGAGTCACAGGAATCCACCAGTCTCCATCTCCCTGGCAATGGAATTATATAATAAGCACATGCCACAACCTTTGATTTTCTTAACCAGGTCTTTGTGCTTGCAAGACTGTCACTTTATTCAGTGAGCCATCTTCTTAGTTCCTAGCCTGTTTTCACACATATAGAAAAACCTATGTGTGTATCCCAGTGGTATGTTGACTGTTTTGTCACCCAGGATGAATGAACCTACTGATGGCATCATAAAGGTGATCATGACCAAGCAAACATTAACTCTCAGAACTGCCTGGGAATAATGGTGGTGAGATACACCCCAAATGCCAGCATTTGGATGCTGAGGTGGGAGGATACAGCAGGACTGCCACAAATTTGAGGCTAACTATGTAGTCAGATTCCATCTTTTAAACAAACAAAAACAAACAAACAAGCTTGAAGCCACACAAATGGTAGGCATCTATGGAGTAGAAATGGCTTTCTTCACTGGTTGTATCTGTTGTTAGATTCTCTCTCTCTCTCTCTCTCTCTCTCTCTCTCTCTCTCTCTCTCTCTCTCTCTCTCTGTGTGTGTGTGTGTGTGTGATGAATTTATGCATGTTCCTACATGCCACTGAGTATACATGTACTTGTTTATGTGTGTATATGGAGACCATAAATTGACCTCATGGTCTTCCTTTGTTGTTCTCCATCCTATTTTATTGATCTATTTCTTTGAGATAAGGTTTCTTGTTGAAACTGTAGGTCACTGATTTGTTCAGCGGGCTGGCAACCAGGCACTAGAACCCTCCTGCTTTTGTGTCTCCAGTACTAGCTGCCAGAGATCTGAACTCAGCACCTAAGTATGGACGTCACCCACTGAGCCAGCATCTAAGTATGGACGTCACCCACTGAGCCATGAGCCCATCCTTTCTCTGTGGCCTTGAAGGCAAGTGGGCATTGGGAAAGCTGTGTATGTTGAAAGAATAGATTCTAGGTTACACATTAGACTTTCTCCAGTTTGATGAGTCTGCCTCTTCATCGGAGCTCCTACGCCACCCAAAAGGGCTCTTTCCTTGTTTGCTTTGCACAGAGTTCTTAATGAGACCTTTCTATAACCACCCTTGAGCTGTATCTTCAAACTCTGCAGCAAGTGAAAGCAAAGCAGCTGCCAAACTACAGGAAAACTCAGTCCTGAATATTATAACCTTGGTGTTTAACATGTTTGCTTTTTTACATGGTTATTTCCTTCTAGCTACAATCTAGGATCCAAGCAGTCTATTTGTGTTCTCATTCCTTTTGCTAATATGCTCAGACACAAAAACCCTGATCTTTTCCTCTCTGCGTGTCTGCCTCTGAATGATTTTTTTTTAAACTACAGCTGCACTTGAATGTTGACTTTTAAAAACTTTTCCCATTTCCCTTTTTTCCCTGCCTTGGAAGCTCCCCTTTGATAGCCAGGCTGTTCTTCCTGCCTTCCTTCTGATTGTTCACCTTTTGCCCACTTAAGCTGAAGCCCCTTTGGTGTATGCTTGGGATTTTAGCAGTTCAAGTTCAAAAGAAGGCCCTCTTGAGTAACCTGTTCTGACATCTCTGCATCTTAGCACAAAGCTTTACTGGATTAATGGGATGGCTACAAATGGCTCTTAGCTTCAGTCTCTGCTCACCTCTGTGTATAAGGGGAGCCTTCTGTCTATTCATGTGGGAGACACTTTTTCTTTTATTTTTGGCACTATTCACCTAAATCTAGAAACAAGTGTTATTTTATTGAATGTCCCACTTTCCCTAGAGGTATATCTGACAAAAAGTTCACCCCATCTGAAACATCGTAGAAATGGGAGGTTCTGTCATGGAGTTGATTGTCTTACATCCTTGCTGGATTTTTAGAATTTAAACAGTATGATATGAAAGATTTTAAAGATTAATAAGACACTTCTAGAATTGAGTCTTGTTGACAGGAATGTCAGGGAAATTATGAACAGAGTGGGAAAAATCAATTTCAGATTCCATCCCCTTCTATACTCCCTCAAATGGTGATTCTTCATGGGCTCTGGGATACCCCAATAATTAGCCTCACGGTACATGTTGGGGTATTCTGGAACATTTTGGCTACCTCTGAGTACCCTATTTATGTCTATTTATTTCCCACTATGATTCAGCATTGCATAGACAGCTACAACATAATAGGTGATGACAAGTAAGTTAAATGAATTCATATATAAATCAAAACTACATAAGCAATGTTGAAGAAAATTTGGCATAGTATATGTCCTTTCCTTTACAGCTGTTAATATCAGTCTAAAAGAGCTATTCTTAAAATGTTATCACATTTGTGTGTGTGTGTGTGTGTGTGTGTGTGTGTGTGTGTGTGTGTGTGTACATATGAACATATTATTGCATGCTATGGCATGCATGTCAAATTCAAAAGACAACTTTTGGGAGTGACTTTTCTCTTTCCATGATGTAGGACTTGGGTATTGAACTCAGGTCAGACTGGGCCAAAGTGTCATTACTTGCTGAGCCATCTTGATGGTCTTAAAACAGGTTATTTTTAATCAACTAATTTGTTCATCCTAAATTGGCTCCCAGTAGAATCACATTCTTGAGTAAGCTGCATAGAGCTGAAAGCCACTCACTGAGCTAAGAATATGAAGGGACTAGCCAGCTGCCATGGCTTATTTTTAATATGAGCAAAATCTACCTTTGTAATATGTAGCTCACAACACACACACATGGTTCCAAATGGAAATACTTTTGTTAATTGAATGAAATTGGGAGCTTACACAGCTTCCAAGGGCACTTCCTCTGCTGGAAGCAAAGCTGGGATCTCCACAGGCTGTGGCTCTTCCTTCTGAAGTGCTGAAGGAAGAAGGGAACAGGACATTATCTGTGATTATCAGCAGGAAAACAGAAAGGCCATTGTGGCTGTGTAATTCATTCATGCTGGAAGTGGGAGGAGGATCAGATTCACCTGAGTGTGGAAATCGCAAGTATATGAGAGCAACCAGAAGGAAACCAAATGTTCAGTTGAGGACGAAGGTCCCATAGATGGGTGACTGCCTTGGGATTTAAGATGGTGGAGCTCAGGGTTTATTTCCTACTGAACAAGATATTGCATGCCTGCCTGCCCTTACCCTTCCTCCTTCCTTTGCTCCCTTCTTCCACTCTTAATTTCTTTCTTTCAAACACAGGGTCTAATGTATAGCCAAGTCTGGCTTTAAACTGAATACATAGCCAAGGACATTTCCTCTTTCTCTTTTACTTTTTCAGACAGGGTCTCATGTAGCCCAATATAATATTGAACTTATTATGTAGCTGAAGATGACTTTGCACTTCTGATCCTCTTACCTCCACTTCCTGAGCATTGATAAAAATGCACCACCATATCCAGTTTATGCAGTACTTGGTCATAGACCTGGGGCTTTATGAATGGTATGCTGGCCCTCTGCTGATAGAGCTACATCCACAGCGGAGTAATGTCTCCTCTAAAGGAATTACATTGTGGAGTAATCTTAGCTGACTAGTGCTCTCAGTTTCTTCACTTATGATGCATCAGTAAAGAACATGCCTTAAGAATTAGTTACAGACCAGGCGGTGGTGGCACATGCCTTCAATCTCAGCACTTGGGAGACAAAGGCAGGTGGATCTTGATGAGTTCAAGGCCAACCTGTTTTACAAAGTCAGTTCCATGACACAGAAACTCTGTCTTGAAAACAACAAACAAAAAGAATTAGTTACAGTAATACAGGGGATCTTGGCAGAAAACTTACCTGATAAACATATAAGAAGTAGATTTCTTATATTGTTGTGTGTCCAGTCAATTATCTCTTCACTTTTCTTGCTGTCTAGTGATCTATATAGTTATATATGTCTATACACACATAAAACATAACTATTTATGCCCATATTTCTGTGAATATAGATAAACCTACCATTCATGTATCTCTGTGTGTATGCACTTATCAATGTATCATCTATGTCTACATGTGTAAATAAGTATTTACCTAGCATCTACTTTCTATCTTTACACATATATGTAACTTTATCTGTCTATAGAAATCTGTCCAGATGTTCATTTACCCCTTCTAAATACATGCATGCACAAAGTCTTGCACATGTGATTCATATATGTAAGTTCCTTCTTGAAGTGTTAATTGGTGAAAATTCATGGACAATTTATCCTCTGTACAATACTCTAGAGACATTGAAGGGGTAGAAAATGGAGAGAGGTCTTGACATGGTGGAGTTCCCTTACAATCCCAGCACTTGGGAGCTATGGCAGAATGATTAAAATTCAGAGGCCATCTTAGGTTATATCCTGAAAACCCCTAACTCAAAATAAAAAGACAAAACAAAAGAAGATGGGGAGAGGAAATGGAAATTAAAGCTTGATATATTGGTTGTTTGGAGGGATCACTTCAGTCAAGACAGCAGTTCTGACAACTTGCAATTGAATTGTTGGTATTCTTCTCAATCAGTGTGATATTTCGATTAATTATAATAGAGTCAGAGCCACAAGTGCATTATTTTATTGTAGTCATAATAAACTATTTTTACAGAACATCTTAGGCTGAGGAATTTTAGTTTTCATAATTATTTATTAAAAACATACATTTTCACTGAAAATGTAGAATTACACTAGTACTAATTCCATAAGATGAGAAGAGGACAATACGAATATTTATTTGTAATACAGTAAAATCCAGTCAATACTAGATTTACAGTATGCCTTCTCTCTCCCTCCTCCAGGCCACCAAGGTCTTCTGGATTTTTGTGACCAATTTTATTGAGTGAAGACTTCTCTCATTTTTCAGTGAAACATCTCCATGGGTCCTACATGATCTAGGCTTCATGGTAGTCTTCCTTATTCTTCAGAGTTTCATACATGTGTATGTTGCTGGAGGTTCTTTTCTGCCAGTCTGGTCCCACAACTGCCTCAACCCCAAATGAACACACAGATGCTATATATTAATTACAATCTATTGGCTGATGGCTAGGGCTTCTTATTAGCTATCTCTGTCTTAACTATTAACCCACTTCTATTAATTTGTATTTCCACATGGTCTTATCTTACTGGAGAATGTCTGGCATGTCCTTTCTTGCCAGTCCTTACATGGCGACTCTTTCCAATACTTCTCTGCCTACCTTTTCCAGAACTCTACCTGTCTCATAGTCCCACCCATCTTTCTACCTCTATGGGGCAAAGAGTGTTTTATTCATCAAACAATAAGGGAAACATATTTACAAAAGGACATCCCCCATCATGTGTACAATACAGTATGATCAAGGAGAGGTTTTTCTATTCCTGTTTGTTTGAGACAGATTATTGCTATTTAGCCCAGGCTAGACTTAAAAGTGCAATCATCTCCCTTAACCTCCTGAGTGCTGGGATGAGAGGTGTGTAGTCCAATGCCCAGATGAAACTGTAATTTTTTTAAAAAAATTATTTTTAATTGCATATGTGCCTATGGATTGCATGTGGTTCCATAAACACCAGAAGAGGAGGTTGGATACTCTGGGATTGGAGTTACAAGGAGTTTTGAGTCACTGAGTGAGGGTATGGGAGTTGAATTCTGTTTCTTTCGAAGAGCAATAAGTGCTGCATGCCACCAAGCCACCTCTTCAGCCCTCAGATAACACTTTATGTGTGTTCACATCTCATTTTGCAGATGGGTGAAAAGGGATGTACATAGCCATTGGCTGTGCTTAGTCATGTGCTTCACTTGGACTTCTTAGCCAAGGCTTTCAAATTGCTTGGATGGTCTCCTAATAGGGACCACATCACTGGAGTCATTTCTGCTTCTTTCATCCCCAGTGGTGATGGTCATTTTTTAAATATGTTTCAAATGTGGATATATTTTTCTAATAAAGATTTGTTGTGTTTGTTGACATTTCAGATGCCCAAATAATACTCAATCATGACTGAAAGTCCTATACAATAAATAAAACAAAAACACATCCTTGCAATGCTACTCTGGATTCTAATGGATCTTTTTCCAAATGACATTCATTTTTAAGCATGATCTTAAGCTCAGTCCACACAAGATGATCAATTAGCTGACCTTATTCCCTCTGATAAAGACATCAGTGTTTACTCTTTGAAGGTGCCTCTTTTCCTTTTGAGATAGGTTATCCTGAACATGTTACTGGAATAAAGAGGTAGAAATGGATGCACGGTGAAAATACAAGGAGGGTTTTATGTCTTGTGAATCTCTAGCAAGATGTGTTTCCTAGCAGCATGCATGGATCTTTCAGAGGAGGGAGACATCTTCCTAAATTAAAACAATACATTTATTTGATTATTTATTTATGTGTGTATGTGTGTGCGTGTGTTTGTGTGTGTGTGTGTGTTTGTGAAAATACATGCAATTGTATGTATGTATGTATGCATGTATGTATGTATGTATGTATAGAGATCAGAGGACAGGCCCAGGGAACAGACTTCTTCTGCCATGTGAGACTGAGTCATTGAACTCAGGTTCTCAGACTTGTCTCCAAGTCCTATCGCTCGCTGAGTCATCTCACTAGTCCAGTTCCTTGTTTTTTAAGTTGCAAGTTTAAATAATATTAATTTATTCCTTTGCTTTCTTGGTTCTCAAATGTGGCATATGACACACTGTTAGTGTTCAACTTTAAAAACTCACTTTGGCTGTTCTGCTTCTCTCTCTCTCTCTCTCTCTCTCTCTCTCTCTCTCTCTCTCTCTCTCTCTCTCCTCTGCTTCATATTAAAAGCCAGGATTTTGTCTGTGTGTTTTATTTCTACCTCCTTGGAAGCTTCCTTTTCTCCACCCCATGCCTAGAACAGACTTGGTGACTGGAGCTATGGCTCCTTCTTCTGAGCATTAGGGGAAGGTCAAGGAAGAACCACAGATACACCACTGTTGATATAGCCACCACCTTCTTATATATGAAATTTGCTGGAACTTTGTTACTGGGAATGTCAGGCTTCTGAGGAGTTCTGTTAGAGCTCAATTGCAGGAAGCCAGTCCTAGAGAGTCTGGGTCACTGGGTATCAGTGGATGTGTGCATTTGACTTTCTGGGAATGATTTGGTCAACAATGATGTTACTGGTCCATCAACCACATTTCAGCAGTCAGGGGCTAGTCTTGTTTTAAGCATGACCTCTCTCTCTCTCTCTCTCT